>OX596254.1:11702625-12058993 GCA_951394255.1 Polyploca ridens | reverse complement strand
CGTAACCTTCGTCTAACGCTATGGCTCTGATGAACTCCTTCACAGGATCCTGTGTTTCCATGTCCCAAACTCCCTCATGTGTCACCCACTCGGGCAAAATTTCTTTGCTCTCTAAGGACCTACTGTAACTGTTGCAACGTTTCTTATTCTTCCTATGGCTGTGGTAGGAGCTGCGTCGCTCTTTGCCGGATGTGAATTTTTTATTTTTAGCATTCCAATCTTTTGACATTGACAATTCGCTTTGCATTTTGATCTTGTTATCATGAGTTGACTTGGTACACCACGCCGGGGGCGGGAGATAGTATTGCAGCGGTGATTCTCGACCTTTCTTCAGTGCCGGAAACGCAGCGTAATATCTACGTACGGCCTCTGCTTGTTCTAAAGAACATGTGGGCATGCCTACTCTCGATGCAATTTCTTGATCTTTGATGTCCTCGAGTCTTGTGCACAGCTGATCAACAATGTTGTCTAGATTAGGTTCCTGAAAAGAGGTAAAATCATATTAGTTGATAGTTTGAAACCACTCACACAAGTTAGAAGGGATAACTTTGAACCTGAGGAACAAAATCTAGGTACTTATATCACTGAAAATTATTAGCATTATTTAACAAAAAAAAGCTTGCGAGACTCGTTTATAAAAAATAATTAATAACTAATTAATTACTGAGGTTCAATCTCATAATTATTTACAATAACTATAATATTTCAGTCAATCAAAGCTACACAAAGAATGAAAATACAATGAATGATTGACCTCACTTAATTTTGATCAACAGGTTGAAAAGCAGGCATAGTTCACCTGGTGGTGGTAGTTCTGCATAAAACTCTCATTAGTTCAAACACAAAACAGGGAAATGCATAATTATAACTGATGTCACACTGCAGCCAAACATATCTATAACTTCAATATAGTAAAGGTCAAGTGTTGATGAAAAGTCAACAAGCAAACAAAATAAAAATTTAATACAAAGTTTGACTACAAAGTTTTCATTGAGGTCTAATAGCATACTGTAAAATTATAGGTAGGTTCATACTATGATTGTGATGTAAATAAATTATAATAAATAGCACAGAACAATGGAACAAAGGAAGAATGCAATACTCCCAAACTATTGTTCAAAACCAAAAGGGAACAAAATAAAGAAGTGCATATTTCATAGGCAACATTTATCAATGAGGTACACTTATGTGTCATAAAATATTTCCAAATGTGTTTTTTGTCATCATAATATGCAGGAAATGCATGACCAATGTTGGTCTGAAGCCACCTTGAGTGTTTTCCACTTAAGTGCTCTACAATTTCTGTTATCCTCAATCATGTTGCCTATAAAAACAATGTGGTGTGGGTTGAGAGATGCAAGACCGACCTTCATGTAAGGATTCTTATAATTGTTAATTGTCTTCATTTTAATGTTCCCACTGTAACAGTCAGTTTCCAATGTTACCGAGCACTGCATATCCTCTTGACAGTGAAAAAAATAAACATTAGTTAATCAACTAATACTTATCACATGACTTTGGAAAATTGTTATTTCCTACATATTACATAGCAATCAGTACCTATAATATCAATCAAGGTTGTTTCTTATCAATTGTTTACTAAACAGACCTTGTTATAGTTATGTATTGCAAATAAAAACTGAACAGAAATAAGTTTCAATAAAATTGGTAATTAATTGCAGTGTACAAAAATGTAAGCATGAAAAATGTTTTCCTGTTGTCCTTGTCACGACCCTCGCCTACATTTAACTGGCTTGTATTTATACAATTGTACCTAATCTACAAAAAGATAAAGATAAATATTCATCAAATCGCATTAACAAATTATCTTTAAAACAGGGATTTTGTGAATATTCATCATTTGCATATTCAGGCTGTGACAATTGTGTAGGTTGCGGCAAATCTTTAGCATGCCTTTAAGTGCTATTTTGAAATTTTAATATTGACTCCTAAAGACATTGACTTGATGGCTAACAAGTAAAACAGCAATGACCAATGAACACATGGAAATGACAAAAATAAGGTTACATATTATGTTTAATTTTAGTACCTTAAAAAATATGACAAAGTGGTTGCAAAAATGCAAGTCACATAACATAGATACCACATTTAGAAACATCAAAGTATGATAATTACAGCATCCCTTCTTTAAATGGTAACCATTTTTAAACTATCTAATTTGAAATATCAATGAGAATTTATTTTAACCTATACATACCTACATATAAAATTTAATTTGGCTAAGCTTTACATTAGGTGACGAGTATAGGCGCAATTTTTTTTCTGGTGAAGTAACTTACATATTTACCAAAGGTTTTCGTTAGGAAATGTTTTTTTTTTTTTTTTAATTTTCTATTTTCATCCAATTCTTAGGGTATATCTTACTCATTTCTTCTTTGATGCTGATTCGAATGAAAAACGTGTAAAATGGCGCGGCGCTAGTGTAGTGTACCTACTGTTGTTGGGTTTTCTTTTGATAAATACTGTTACAAAACAAAATCTGCTAACCCTGACTCTGTGTAGTACTTTTTTATAAAGTGGGAGGCGCCAAGGGAGATCAGGGTATGGATGTCTGTAGTTTGTTACGCACTGGCAAAGAGACTGCTTATCCCGCAGCGCCAGAGCCATTGATATCCGAAAGTTGCTAAAAAATACCAATACATTTCAACAGAAACTTAGACTTTATACAAGAAGTTCTAATGAGTTTTCATTTTTCATATTTTTCCCATACTTTTCCTAGTTTTCCCCCAACTACCTAAAAAAAAATTGGCGTAATTTTTGGAGTTGTCACCTAATTTAAAGCTTTACCGAATTATAGCCATTTGACTTAAATGTTTAATGTAACATCCATATTTACACAGAATTAGCAGATAACACTGCTAAATGATGTGAGTATAAAACTTGCCTATGCTCACCTGTTGGAAGTGTGCAGATATCAGATGATGGAGTGTGGAGTCTGGTGTTGTTCTCTGGTTGTGGCAGGCCGGCAGGCAGAAGCCTGGCTCTCTCTCTTATGCTTACGCATCTTGCCCGTAATAGTGTCTATCGTTATCAAACACCATCTTCATAATAATAAATCGTGAGTCCATTTTTCAATTGCCGTGGGCCGTGTGATATAAATCGATCCTTTTTAATTCCCCTTTACTAATACATCTTTAATTTCTTTGGCCTATTCTTTGCTTGTGGGTCGATTAGTTTATAATTATGCGTTTCTCGTTCAATAAATTGTTTGCAATCGCATTGTCACTTGTTTACAAACGAATCACGCACTTCGTGCACCCCTTTTCTGAAAATTAAATTATTTATTTTAAGATTGCATGCAATGTTTTCATACGGTCATTGAGTTTTAACCATTGATATACATTATATATCAATGGTTTTAACAACCACAAGGATTTGGTGGAATACCCATGCCCGCCCAGCCGCGCTAAATGGGTCGATGGCGCCAAAACGTCACTCGAGAGATGGTGATAAAATAAAGCGCGCACGGAGGCACCTCGCGACGTCACTGCTATAGTACTCCATCTTTTTGTTATCGATCAACAAAGAGGATCCCGCGCGGCACGTAGGTAAACCTTTTATCGTCGTTTTGCACTGAGTCATACCCGTAATATCTATGTACGATACGATGCAATTTCACACAGCGCGACAGTATTACATGATGCACTTTCACTGAGGATGCGCAACGTACTTACGCTACGCGTAAGTACGTTGCACATAAAAACAATCAAAATTATTAGAAACTACTCACCTGTAACAGTTTTATGGGGTTAAATTATCATGTTATATCGATACACACACACCCCACATGAAAAAAAACATGGCAGCCGCTACGAGTGAGTGAGAGTCGAAAAATTATTTTATTTTGCGCAACTCGCGTCAAATGATTGTATTGTATGACATGACGTCTTGCTGTCAACCAATGGCTTACGTTCGCTTTTCAAATTCATTCAACATGGCCGGCAAGTAGCCCGTGATTTTACATTTCCGTTCATGTGATTCGAGGAAATGTGTGTCTGACATTCTTGTGGCATTCTATTGGTCAAGCTCTGGTAACGTTGTAATAGACTAACCAATGATTTTAAACCGGATATGCTCTTTCGCACTTCATAAAGCCGCCAAATTCAAAACATAATCTAGATCAGTGTTTTTCAATCTGTGACTGAAACTTTGGGGCCAGCAGAAGGAAAAAGGCAAGGTAGACTTCGCGCAAGCGGGCGCCCAACTTACCTCTTACTTAGTTGCAAACCTCTCGCGGCTCCTTGCAGACTAATAAGTTAATGTATCAAAACTAGCTTCTGCTCGCGGCTTCGCCCGCGTGGCCTACAGGAAACGAAAGACATATTTTTCCACGACAATAAAACAAAACAACTTCATCCCGCTTCGAGGGTGGAATTATTAAAAACGCTGAGACACGTATAAATTAATTTTCAATCTTCAGCCTATACACAAAATTTGAAGATCCTAACTTCGAATCTGACGGACTTTCATACGAACTTTCATGCCCTATTTTACCCCCTTAGGGGTGGAATTTCGAAAAACCCTTTCTTAGTGGATACCTACTCTTTACAAATAATATACCCTCTAATTTTCATGTCTCTAGGACCAGTGGTTTAGGCTGTGCGTTGATATATCAGTCAGTCAGTCAGGACTTTGAATTTTATATATACCTATATAGATAAAGAAAATCATATCGTAGTCTTTTAATTTATAAATTCTTTGTCTGTCTGACAAGGGGGTTGCCAGAAATTTTCAACCTGTAAGGGGGTCGCGAAATCAATAAGATTGAAAAACACAGATCTAGATGATCAAGCTATAACTAGTAATATTTTAAATTGGGATAATATCGGGATAATATTAATAGGGCGAATAAGAAATAAACATATCTATCACACGATTTCACTCGGAAATATATATACAGGTAGGTAGTATAGTATAGTATTTAATTATATATTCTCAAAGATATTGTTTAGTGTGTAGTGATGGTGAATAATACAGTTATGTACAGTATGAGGCACGAGTGGTGAGCACAGATAGGCAGTAGTGGGGGCAAGCTCGCGCATCTACACTTTCGGCCAAATCATAGTAGCCAAGCCAAATGAGAATGACACGCAAGAATCCAATAGACGACGAGCATCGACTGACAAACCAATCATGTGCAGCTCGGCGCTCCCCCTTCCACATTCCGCCAAATCGACCGAAAAATTAATTACTGCGCAGGTGTCAATCTGTGCTCACCACTCGTGCCACTTAAGTGCTTATTACACCTTCCTATTTGTAGGATCCTAACTAGGATCCTAAGTAGGATCCTAACTAGGATCCTAAGTAGGATCCTAACTAGGATCCTAAGTAGGATCCTAACTAGGATCCTAACTGGGATCGCTCTGACTAGGAAGCAGAAGCTAGGAAATAGGAAGTGTAACTGCGATTACACCTTCCTATTTCCTAGTTAGGAACCTAGTTAGGATCCTAAAAATAGGACGGTGTCATAGTTACTTTAGCAATATTTTAATTAGCTGTATCATGTCTGGTCAATCACATACATTTTATAATTAGTGTAGAATTCACACGTAAAGATGTCGCTACAAACATCGTATGGACTGATTGAAAATTATTTCTTAGTCAAAACGCTTTTAAATTACTTTTTATTGAGCTTTATTGCAAGGAAATCGAATTTGATGATAATTATTTACGTAATTTAATTAAATTAATGTTTAAAACTCGTATTTTTAATATATGCAATTTATGTAATTTTATTTAAATCTTTCGACCTTACATAGATGGCCTAAGCGTCGATTATTTTTATTTCATTTCATCGTCTAAAACCAAAACAATCAAATAATAATAAAATAAATCTATTAATAACCTGTTTCTAATAAGCAGAGACTTCAACGGTAAATAAATATAGTGTAAATATTTTGAAATCTACTACGGTTTTTTTAAAAGTACAATGGGCAGTTTCGTCCCAATTGTATTTCATTTGTTTTTATGGGGTTAAGTCTGTATCTAGTGCTGGAAAAGTTATCGTGGTTTCATTTATTCAACAAAATATCAAATAAGAACAACTTAATTAATAAGTTTTTTATATGGACAAAAGGATTAAAGCCATTCGTTAGTCACTGAACTTGCTCACAAAATTTCTGGAGAATCGGTTGAGAAATGCGACCTGGACATACATACATACGAAAGCATTTTTGTCCAAGCTGAAACGGAGACGCTGCGCGTGCTCAGTATTAAAGTGATTATTAAACCTTATAGTAGATTTAGAAATTGCTTATAGTAGATTTATCTTGACCTATTTTTAATCGTTCCCTAATCAGGGCTGGCTCTAGCCTATATAGCGCCCGGGTGCAAGCAATACCCTGGCGCCCTCAAGTAGGCGTACGAACAAAATGGAATATTCTCACCAGAGTGATCGGAAATTCGTGTGCAAATATAAATGACTATATTTTCATTCTGCAGTTTCAAGCAAGGTCTTTTGGAAATTTCGCAGGGTTCCCAATTAAAAAAAAATATATATCCTATGTCACTCAGTGATAAATAACAATATGATTTGACTGGTGAAAGTTTTTTTTAAATCGTTCCATTAGTTTTTGAGTTTATTCATTCCAAACAAAAATACAAAAAAGATTTGTATTTTTGTAGATTACATCTACACTAACTGTTGAAAACTACTTTGTTAGATTAATTTATGGTATTTTTTATTGTATTTTTTTGTTTATAAAAACTATTGTAATATATCAGAAAGAAAATAAATGAGTGTGTGTCAGTCGCTTGGTCGCCTATTTTTTCCACTGCTAGCAAAATTATCGCAATCCTCTATACTAACAATGTAGATGTCACGAGTGGCGCTCGACGCCCGACCGGATATTCAAATTCAAATTTAAAATCATTTATTCAAATAGACCTTCGCAGGCACTTATGAAAAGTCTGACTCTCATACTCTAATACCGGTTCGGAAGGTTGCATTTGCTGAGAAGAGCCGGCAATAAAGATATCCTGTATATATATTTTAAACTTGGGAAAAATGGGACCAGGATTTTTTTACTAATTTTGTTGGAGGTATTAGAGAGAACTCTTTCAAGCTTATGTTATCCTAGTATTATATTTGAATAAAATTTATTTTTGAGTGCCACAGACACAGTGTGACACAGTGTGACAGAGTTCGGGAAAAGCTAGTAAATCTAGTCACTCTAATCTCATCTCACAAATATTATAAACGCGAAAGTTTGTGGGTTTGGATGTTTGTCCCTCAATCATGAGTCAACATCTCAAAATTCAAAATCATTTATTCAAATAGACCTTCACAGGCAATTATGGAAAGTCTGGCTCTAATACTACCGGTTCGGATGGTTGCATTTGCTGAGAAGAGCCGGAAATAAAATCTATAATTACTCTTTTTAAAACAAGCTTAGATTCATTCATCTGAACGGATTTGGATGAAATTTGGTATACAGATAGAACGTATTCCGGATTAACATATACATAGAATACTTTTTATCCCGGGAAAAATATATATCCCTCGGGAACGCGGGTGAAACCACGGGGCGGAAGCTAGTACAATATAAAGGTAAGTTCAATAAGTATAATAAATGCTTATAAATACTGTGACTTCTTCATAACATCTTATGTGGTATAATGCAACTTAATATTTAGTAATAATTCGATAATTTCGATGGAGGAGTTTGCGAATTGTTGATGAACAGTAGCTAGAGTATTTTGGGAATTGTCTCAATTACCCGTGGAGTAAGATGCAACTTAAAATCAGTATTTTTAGAATTGAATAACATAATAATAATTCTTCGGATTAGTTTAGGACTTAATGTATGGAATTCTTATCTTTTTTGAACAAAAGTATGGAGTAGTTTGGGAAAAAGCCTTTGTGCGAGTAAATGCTACGCTCTACCACTCTTACACAAAAACAAAAAAAAATACAAATGTGCCCATTATTCTTTAAAATTAAATTGTTTCAACAGTGTCATCTGTTGTCATTTACTGAAAAACAAACATTGCTGTAGTCACTTAGAAACCCAGAATAGGAATTAGTACCCCAATCTCGCCACCGGCGCTGTACTTGCGCGAGTTATGGTGGTAACTTTTGAAGTATGGGCGCTGTCTCTCTGTTGTACGTAGTATTTATATACTCTGAGGCTGTATTATTATTATTATGTAACTGTGTATGGGACCGACATAAGAGATTGTTAAAAATCGATATTTCGATTTGGAATGTCAATCCCATACAAAGGTTGATCGTTTACTAACGTTGACGATTGTCGATAACCATCTTGTCTAATGGCCCTGATATGTTTTCTCCACTAACGTAATTTATAGTCGCTAGCAACTACGGTGAAACATTTTGTATGAAATGCTTCCAAAAGTATCCACTAGAGGCGGTGCTCGTCATACTAAATATTCACCGTAGTCGCTAGCGACTGTAGATTAGGTACGTTAGTGTAGATAACTCATGGTAGGCATACTGACCTGTGCAAATTGCTCACATCCCTTCCTTCATCAGCCAATAAAAAGCTGATGATCTTTAAACGGCTCAATATTGGTCCATTCCTTGTTCCATTCTTTTGGGAGCTACGATGCCACAGACAAGAACACACAGATACAGAGATCAGCAGGGCTATTTTAAAACGTCGGAATCGATAACGGAAACGGATTCAATAAATTCCGAGGCGAATTTCAGCAATTGATATTTTAATTTACGAAAACTTTTCGATGAATTGAATTGATATTTCCATAAAGAAACATCAAAAATATACGAATTCGGAAATTAAAAAAGCAATTGCGCAATATCGCCTCGGTAGTTTTTGAATCCGTTTCCGATATCGAATCCGAGCGTTTTAAAATAGCCCCGAAGAACTGTATCCGTGAAGCATTCCTCGGGAACAAATGTGAAACCGCGACGTCAATATTTGTTATATAATAGTAGATCAAAATAAAACAACGTATCAAATAAATTTTTATCGATTTTTTTATTTTCATAATAATATTTGTAACATTATGGGTTGTATTTCTAGTAGCGAAATCAATGCACTCCATTGCACTGATTGACAGATAATAACAGAAATAATACCAATAACTGTAGGTAGGTAACAGAATATAAAACTGGATGGGTGTTAGTAACTTTAAATATTCTGGATAAAAAAAAGATTTGTACATGCATGACATTGGACTGAGACAGGACATCTAAATAACTGAGTCTCAAAAACATATGAAAAATATAATTTATGTTTCTATTGAATGCCATAAAGTTTTCAGAATATCATTGGATTACCCTTATAGATGGAAACAGAATATTATTTTATAATATTCATGTTATCACACTCCACGCGAGTGATGTTGACAAGATCAGATGGTGTCACACAAAATTGTACATTGTATATTCTTCACTCGACTGATCGAACCCACAAACGGGTCCACATCCATTTACAGTTATTAAGTCGGTATTGTTAGTATTTTAATGCCCATTATTTACCGTATATACCAATTTTATACCAAGGTTGTATCGAAAACGTAACATAAAATAATACGTATGTGCTCAGCAGGCATCAACAATTTGTGCTTATACATTTTATTTTGCAACTACAAAAACATAATAAAATAAAACTTACAACTGAATAGCGATCACAGAAATGCATAAACAATACAATAAATCTCTGAAATAATCAAAGAAACAGAAACCAGAAATAAATTAAATCGCTAAAACACACGCGAAACGATCGTTTGTACGGTATGAAAATATATAAATCAGATATAATTTTATTAAGTTAAATTGTTATATTATTTACACATGTGTAGATAAGATTGATAATGTTTTACAAAATGCTTATTGTCATTACATTAGGGTAACATATAATACATGAATGTAATGGATATTCGTCTACATAAATAGTCGTCGAGGACATAAATTTTAGTACAACAGCTATGTATGTCTTTATACTACAGACGCCTATATTTATGCGACAATATATCGTTTAACACATTTTACATCAAGACAATATGCAAGAACCGCGCAATACACAAGTTAAGGTTTGGGCAAATCTGAAAACGACGCGTTAAACCTCGTTATTTGAACGGTTACTGTTGTCCATAACTGATACACGTCGATTTGAGCGTTTCTTCAATGTATTCGTACGATTATTATTAAGAATCTTGTCATTTTCGAGTATTATATACTTACTCAACGAAAATTTCGTCAATTGATCATTCTATTTACATACACAAATTACGATAGATGGGCACATTTTAAGTGCTACAGTCCGATGTTTTAAGCAAAAATAGGGGCGTAGAGATAATCTAAATATGCGCATACTACACGATCATGAAACATAAGTGATTGCACTTGATATAAGATACGTTATCTTCAGGCAAAGTGCCAAAAACCTGTCAATATGTACTTTGGCAGGCGTCAACACACGTGTTGAATACGACGCCAATCCGTCTCGTACCACCCTAATTACGCATAATAATATTAATCGTACGAATTGCCAACTGGATGACCATGTTACATGTTATGATTTCTATTCCACGACCTGATTAGTTTTACCGGTCGCCGACACGATAAATGTCGTATCGATATCGTAACATGCTATAGAAAAACGCGTCATTTAAGTTAAATTTCGACTCAAACGCCATCTTATGCTAATTTATCGCCTTAAACCAGCAGGAAGGCATCGACACCAACATTGTACACTGCCATATTTACACCTTGACTAAGTAAAGCTATTATATAGCTCAATGGCTCTCGGGCCGTTTACTACTGTCATCCTTTTTGGTGACGATGTCTTCACTCTTCGGTATTTGTGGTTGTTCCTCGATCTTCTCTACGGCTTTTTTCATCTCCCGTCGTTTCTGTGCTTCTCGAATTATGTCGAATAAACTCTAAAAATGTGAAAATTAAAAACATATAAATAGTATAAGTTAGGGTTGAAACACGTTAAAATATTAATGCTATTATGGTTAATGGTATGTCAAATTAAATAAATAAATAATAATACATAGACATCTTTTTTTTATACCACTGAGATGGCAAACAAGCATACGGCTCGCCTGATGGTAAGCAGTTGCCGTAGCCTATGGACGCTTGCAACACCAGGCTCTCTATGGTTTCATCTATCAATCGACAATTGGACATGATCGTCGATCAATACCACGTGGTATAGCTTTTTGATACGGTCGGTTGACCGGTCCAATTAATCGAAGCTGATTTCCATCGAACTTATGCACGCATAGCCCAAATCGCAGGGCAAAATCTATAAAAACCAATATCTCAAAAATTAAGGAATAAATTCTCCTAAGACCATATTCGCATGGCTTCAGCCCTTAAGGCCCTTACTGACTCAAATTTCCACACTGTATACATAGCAGCTATCTGTTAAAATTATTAATTAATCATTCTAATTCGTCCGTCAGTTAGATTATCAAAAAGAACTTCAACACACGATATCTTCTATTTTTTCTGTTTAATTGACAAAATAAATAATACGTGTGTAATTTTTTTTGCTAATTGCGGACTAAAAAGATTTTTTGAGGAATCTAGCCAATTACCTTCCCATCAGTTTCAGCATTCTTGTCCTGTTCCTTGGCGGCGCGGGCAGCCTTGTCCAGCGCCTTCTGTATCTTGCTCTCCACCTCGAGGATCTCCTCCTTGTCCAGCAGCTCGATCAGCTCGGCCATCTGCTTCTCTGACAGGTTCACGTTCTCGTTACCTATTATTTCTAGCATCTGGAATTATATTCAGTTGTTTTGTTATACATTGTATAGACTTGTGTTTGACCACAATCTCATCATGGCAAGTGATGATGTTGCCGAAGGTGGTAAGCACACAAAGCCTAGAAGGAACCGGCTCTCAAGTGCAGCTGTCGGATCGAATAGGTGCTTAGCGATAGATTTTCAACTAGAGGGTGGTAGCCAGCCGGAAGGGTACTACAAAGTACCCTACCACCATGCTATGGTTTCCTTACAATGTTTTACTTGTTGTGTTATTACTGGGAAAACATAAACCATACCTATTTTAAAAAACAACCTTCTCTCTGTCTTTCCGTTAATGTGCTTTATAACACAAGAACGAAGGCACAGATTTTAATATGGTTTTCACATATACCTATACCTTGTGGCAACTTGAGGAATGTTCCGATAAAAAATTCAGCACTCCGTAATGTCAGAATTATGATAAAACAGAGTGACCATAGATTTAAACATCATCACCATCGCCGGTATGGTGGAGTCTGTAATCGAGTAGGAAGTACTGTAGTACCCAACTGACATGGCGCGTCGTGAATCTTCGTTCGCACAGAAAAGAAAGTATGGCCCCGAAGATTAACGAAAGAATGCTTATTAAAACTTACAATCAACCTTAGATCACTACTATAAGGTTCATAATACACTGCAGCTGTTAGTTCCGTCTCACTCGCAAGTCTGATTAGAAATCTGCTTCCCTTGTAATGAGAGCAACATCGTAATATATCTGCTCATAGTTCAAATAAATATCTTTATCTTTTATCTTTAGTTTCAAAAGAGTTCGTCGATCAAATAAAAAACCTACGAACTAAGTTGTTAAAATTAAACAACACAAACCTTCAACACATCATCAATCTTCAACTGTCCATCGAAGTCGTCATCCAACCTCCCCAGGACATCTTGTATGAGCTTCAGTTTGGCCTCATCTGGCACTTTCTGCAGGCTCTTAATGGAATGCATGAGTTCATCAATATGTATGAGTTGCTCCTTCGCCTTCTCAGGGTCGGATTGTGTCTGTTCGAGGGTCGTTAGTAAAGCTTTCTCCTTATTCTCCAGTTCCACTAAAGCGGAGTCCAGTTTGCTGATCATGTTGTTTACAGCACGATATAATCTGGAAAATTAATAGAAAAAATTATTAATGAATGCAAGTTAATTTTATACTACAAAGTCGTTAAACAAGCATACGGCCCGCCTGATGGTAAGCGGCTACCGTGGCCATATGGACGCTAACACACGAGGCATCACTCACTCCGATCTCTGGCAACCTCACTCACGCGCAGGAACAAAACATAGAGTTATTTAGCTGGGGTATTTTTTAAGGTACTTCTTCATCAGTCGAGCTGCTCTTTTGCCCATAAACGCTATACTCTACCTCTTTTCAAAGTCCAATGAGCTTGGAGAATTTAGGAAAACATGAGGAAGATGAAGGTTCTATGGAGAACTTCACAGTCTGACTACCACACTCAAGTTGAAAAGTCTCCGGGAAATTGGAGACGCTGCTTGATATGAAAATTTATGTAGTGGACCACAATTAGGTCCGATTATGACCAGATATATCCGTCGCGCGCGGGGCGAATAATTTTAACTATAGTACTGTACTTATGGTTAAAGTTATTCGCCCCGGCTAGCCACACAACAACTAACACAATCTTTTCTTTAGATACTCATGGTATTGATTATCGTATATAAACTTTTGAGTTAATTCTCGAATAACTCAAAAGTTTATATTAGTAGTAAATTCCTCCCCTTAAAACATAAGTACCCCTTTTTGTTCCGCTAGGAGTCGATTTTCGAGAAACCCAAAAACACGTGTTTCTTTATTTTCTATCCAAAGTATTAAGAGGACTCACTTCGTCATACTTTTTATACAAAACCTCTGTACTTATTATGGCGTTGTTAAACATTTTTCGTTAGATGTTTTGAACAAATTAGTATCTTGTGCACTATATCTAGCCGTGTATCTAGGCGTAATTTAAAAAAAGTGTGAAACAAATTCAGTCAAAGCCTCCGAAAAACAGCGTTTTTGCCTGAACTTTGGCCATATCTAATGTACCTATAAATTGTAAAAGTAAAGAAAACATTTAGATACCAGGCTTGCAAATGTATGGGAGATTCTAAATAACTAACTTTTTTTTCACAAACTTGTAAGATTTTTTCACAAGAAGTATACTCCTGGAACAAGTTTTATGAATGCGAAATCATTAATGACGACCTAGCGAAGCGGCCGCGAGTGATCAGCGGAATTTACCGACTGATAACCGACGGCTATGACGCTGTCTCTCTTTTTTCGCAGTCAAACATTACGTTGGATGAAACAACAAGCTTTTAGACTATGCTTGTGTTGAAGTTGCGCCGGCCACAGAGGGCCGCCTTAATACCGAGTTTTCGAGCAGGTTTCTTCCATACAAACTTTAACACCCCCTACACTCCCTTTTAGGGGTAGTTTTGTAACGTATCGGATTTTAACCCTAAGGCCGGTACGTTAATAAGAAAAATGGATAATGAAACAACCTTTACTGGCATAGAATTCCTATATTATTATTTAACTACATAAACAGTTATTCATTTTAAGTTAATTTTATACAAACAGATATTTTAAATAAATGCCACAGCTTCTCAGCCAGAGAATGTGGGTAACCTGAGATGAATTGCATTACCAATTACATAAGTTTAAATAAAGTATAAGGGCGCCAAAAGCAGAGACGGCTGCTTTACCGAAGAAAAAATCAGGTAAAAGGTTTAATTAAAGGATATGTGTAGCACCAACATGATCCGTTGACAGTAGATCAAGTCCCAACTGAACCATTCGATGGGATGTGAGCCCCAGCCGAACACATAGAAGGGATCTTGAACCACAACCAAACACATAGATGGTATCTTGAACCCCAACCAAACATATAGATAGTATCTTGAACCCCAACCAAACACATGGATGGTATCTTGAACCCCAACCAAACACATGGATGGTATCTTGAACCCCAACCAAACACCTCCTGTAATTGATTTGTCAATTACAGTAACATAATAATAAAGTAGTATGAAAGAGGGAAAACCTAACCTCCAAAACATAAATTTTATGTAAAATGACTGAGAAAAGTTAATTATGTATTGTTTTGTATTATAACAAACAAATTTTATCTTTTATTTAATTTGGAATGATTTAATCTATGAGGGAAAAATAACCTAACAACCTCATGTAGCACCTAGCTTTCTAAATAATTAAAATATCACTTTTAATAGGCCTAGCATGTGGATAGTTCGTAGGAAATAAGTAATACATACCTTTGTGAAAATAAAGGAGGCTTAAATGAAGAAGATGGAATGAATTCCTAACAACTCCACACCACGCGTCATGGATCGATTGTGGATCCCTCCTCCAGCACAATTCTGTAGAAAACCACGAAATAAATACTGAGGCACTATTAAAACCAAAGAACAAAGTTTCCAAGAGATCAAACTTACCAAAAAAAATAGTAGAAGATCACATATTGAAAAATTTACGTGCGCACTGCACGTCGTCAGGATCGAAAAAGACAGGCTCCTTAGCCATTTTTTATAACTTGGAGAATTTCAGAGAGGGTTACAGTAGAAAACGTAATCCGTACATCTGTTGAAAACTACGAGACACTGAGGTCAAAAACCTTATTAACTTGAATGTTTTATTAAAGAAAAACGATGTCTGAAAGACCAAAAAGCACCGAAACAGTGTTTTATTGATAAGAACAATGTTTATAAACTTTAATTCATATTGTTTGTAAACAAACAATAAAAACGTCAACTAAATTGCGTAGTTATTAATATTTCTGTCAAAACCGATTATTCGTTTTATTCGCTGGAAACCCTAACTTTTCTATAGGTCACAGACAATAAATCAACTTGTAACATTAAAAGTTTCGTTCGAAAACGAATCGGTTTCGTTCAGAAACATATCGATTAATCGATAGAAAATCAATATTTTATTCCTGTATTTCAATAAAATAGGAAGAATAATTAAAGATATGTTCATTTAACGAAACATTGATTAATTGGCTATAAATCCCAATAAATATTAAGAGGCTACAGACAATTAATCAAGTAAAAGCATTAAACTTGATTTAAAAAAGGACGATTCATCGACTGAAAAATCGAATGATAATCGAAAGTTATTACAAAAATTAAATAATTAAAAACCCATTTTTACTACGTTACACGACCCCCCCTGTCAGAAGAATTTTGCGTATATAAAAGCAAAATTCAAGCTGCCCTCAGCTTGAAAACACCTCAGCTCGAAAAATAAAAATCGATAACTGAAAGAAAACTCCCAAGTCACACTAAATTCTAAAATAAAAAATACCAACCGGATACAACGACAATCAAGTTGTAACCAAAAAACCAACAAATATAAGTAATTCTAAGCCAGTAAACACAAGAACAATGAAATATAAACCACCCAAACCATAACAAATCCAACAGTCAATACTACATCCTACCAATAGTAAAGAACTTAAAAAGAAAAAACTACTCCATCAACAAACCGAACCCACGAACAAAAGAAAACCAAAAATTGGAGATCATAACTCACACAACTTAACAAAATTAATAGTAATGCAGGAAAAAATTACCTAACATTAACTAATACAAATTAAAAAGAAACTCAACCCTAAACGCAATATATATAAATCCCAACCAGTTATACATAATTAGGTAATAGAAATATAATAAATAAATATAATAATGGATGTAATAACAACTTAATATGTACTCTTGATTTACTAATAGACAATAAGCGATAACACACATAATCTAACTGTGGTTACGCCTCACCATTTTAAACAAAAGAATTAAGAAGCAAGAAAACCCATTTTAGAATTTTAAATGATCAATGGTTAAAAGGCTTAATTTTAAAGAGGTAACCAACCGCCTCTAGTATAATGGCTTATTTAGAGGAGTTACTAACCGCTCCGGACAAAGGCTTATATTTTAAAGAGGTTATCAACCGCCTCTAGTAGAATGGCTTATTTATTTTACATAGGAGTTACCAACCGCTCCTAACCCACTATATTTACTAAATACCCAAAGTGGTCACTACCCAAATAAAAATTAATCCAACATTTCAACATCCCTCAAGTGAATAAAGTATTTTATAAACCATACATAATTATATCAATAAGTAAATAAACATACTAAATAATAAAATTAAATATATAACCCCAAAGCTATCTTAACTTTAACTATCCATTCCAGTAATCCAATCCAAAAAATACCAACTGCCAGGACTAATGTTCTACATTCCAAAAATATACCTACTTGTCCGGGCTATTGTTTATAAGATAAGAACCTTCTAAAATTATTATATAAATTTAACCTTTAACCTTGGCCACCTCCTTTTAAATATCGGATATGCCAAGCCCATAACAACCATTACTTGAGAAATCGGGTCGGTTATACATCAAACCCAACCAAAAGATTTCACGAGCAGACTACACGAGAGTCAATAGCGGTGTGATATAATTAATATCACAACCATGAAGAACCTTGGCCACCTCCTTTTAAATATCGGAAATGCCAAGCCTATATCAACCATTACTTGCACATCCGAGTCGGTTATACATCGAACCGAACCGAAAGGAAGAATACACGACAGAAGCGCGAGAGTCCTTAGCGGTGGTGATGTGAGTATCATCATCACAACCGTGAAGTGTGGCTCCCACCTTCAGCAAAACATCATCGAGTCGGAACCTAAAATTAAAAATACTGGATCCCGAATCCTAGAAACGACGAAACGCCCGAACAACTATTTCAACCGAAAGAAAAGGACAATTAACCCTATAATTATAAGCACTACAAACTATCGATACACATTTAAGATAAGAAAATAAATAGGTTCAAGATGAACTTTCAAATCTAAATTAAGAGTTCTTAATGGTATACAATGTAACGACATAAGCAGGCACGGTGTCCCTAATGCGAACCTCATATGCAAGCTTATATTTATGTAAAGCTTGGAAAGCAAAAGAATATTCCTCCATTTTATAACAAGTGAAATAGTCACAGAAGCGGAAGAAATATCTTAGAAAATATAAGTTATGTAATGATAAAGTTAAGTAAAAGTTAAGCAACAGTAATTATAAATAACTGCAATGTAAAATAGCAGTAAGGTTAAATAAGTGTCAAGTTAAGTAGCCTGATACACACATCAATACGCAATAAGCATAAGCGGTAAGCACCACATTAATACAGCTAGCTTAAGGCGCTAGGTATCAAAAGCAAAGAAAAAAAATTAAAATCTTCAGAAAAAAAACTTATTTTTAATTATTATTTGAAAATTAAGCAAAGTTAATTAATTCTGAAAATGCAAAAACGATGGGTGTGAACCCTTATTATAGGGTAATTTCCTAAACAGTCAAAAAGCAGAAGTTGAAAAAGTTGAAAATTTCCCCGACTTGAAAAAAGTAAAAAATAATTTTAATTCAAAAAGTTCCAATGGGAATATTAAGAAAGAAAGCTGTAATAGTGGCAAATGATGAGTGTGTACCAGATATTTAGTTAAAAGTAGCATAATGTTTAAGATAAATATTAAAATGTAAAGATTTCATTTTAATCACCGCACTATTTTGCAAGTCATCTCAAGTTAAGAGAAAAAACATTAGTTAAATATTTAAATTATAACACAGTATGCATACATAAGACACAGGTAGTATGATTTGTAATGTAAAACACAGATCTGCAAGAAACTTAAGGTTAACTTAAGGTACTCAATAAACACAGTTCCGCAGTAAACTTATGAAATACTTATAGTAAACACAATTTTTGACATATTTAAAACAACATGACAATCATCTCAGGTTACTCGCCCCACGTTGGGCGCCACTGTAACGTATCGGATTTTAACCCTAAGGCCGGTACGTTAATAAGAAAAATGGATAATGAAACAACCTTTACTGGCATAGAATTCCTATATTATTATTTAACTACATAAACAGTTATTCATTTTAAGTTAATTTTATACAAACAGATATTTTAAATAAATGCCACAGCTTCTCAGCCAGAGAATGTGGGTAACCTGAGATGAATTGCATTACCAATTACATAAGTTTAAATAAAGTATAAGGGCGCCAAAAGCAGAGACGGCTGCTTTACCGAAGAAAAAATCAGGTAAAAGGTTTAATTAAAGGATATGTGTAGCACCAACATGATCCGTTGACAGTAGATCAAGTCCCAACTGAACCATTCGATGGGATGTGAGCCCCAGCCGAACACATAGAAGGGATCTTGAACCACAACCAAACACATAGATGGTATCTTGAACCCCAACCAAACATATAGATAGTATCTTGAACCCCAACCAAACACATGGATGGTATCTTGAACCCCAACCAAACACATGGATGGTATCTTGAACCCCAACCAAACACCTCCTGTAATTGATTTGTCAATTACAGTAACATAATAATAAAGTAGTATGAAAGAGGGAAAACCTAACCTCCAAAACATAAATTTTATGTAAAATGACTGAGAAAAGTTAATTATGTATTGTTTTGTATTATAACAAACAAATTTTATCTTTTATTTAATTTGGAATGATTTAATCTATGAGGGAAAAATAACCTAACAACCTCATGTAGCACCTAGCTTTCTAAATAATTAAAATATCACTTTTAATAGGCCTAGCATGTGGATAGTTCGTAGGAAATAAGTAATACATACCTTTGTGAAAATAAAGGAGGCTTAAATGAAGAAGATGGAATGAATTCCTAACAACTCCACACCACGCGTCATGGATCGATTGTGGATCCCTCCTCCAGCACAATTCTGTAGAAAACCACGAAATAAATACTGAGGCACTATTAAAACCAAAGAACAAAGTTTCCAAGAGATCAAACTTACCAAAAAAAATAGTAGAAGATCACATATTGAAAAATTTACGTGCGCACTGCACGTCGTCAGGATCGAAAAAGACAGGCTCCTTAGCCATTTTTTATAACTTGGAGAATTTCAGAGAGGGTTACAGTAGAAAACGTAATCCGTACATCTGTTGAAAACTACGAGACACTGAGGTCAAAAACCTTATTAACTTGAATGTTTTATTAAAGAAAAACGATGTCTGAAAGACCAAAAAGCACCGAAACAGTGTTTTATTGATAAGAACAATGTTTATAAACTTTAATTCATATTGTTTGTAAACAAACAATAAAAACGTCAACTAAATTGCGTAGTTATTAATATTTCTGTCAAAACCGATTATTCGTTTTATTCGCTGGAAACCCTAACTTTTCTATAGGTCACAGACAATAAATCAACTTGTAACATTAAAAGTTTCGTTCGAAAACGAATCGGTTTCGTTCAGAAACATATCGATTAATCGATAGAAAATCAATATTTTATTCCTGTATTTCAATAAAATAGGAAGAATAATTAAAGATATGTTCATTTAACGAAACATTGATTAATTGGCTATAAATCCCAATAAATATTAAGAGGCTACAGACAATTAATCAAGTAAAAGCATTAAACTTGATTTAAAAAAGGACGATTCATCGACTGAAAAATCGAATGATAATCGAAAGTTATTACAAAAATTAAATAATTAAAAACCCATTTTTACTACGTTACAGTTTATAAAACTAATAGTGAGGAACTTTATTATTTATTCAGATAAGTAATCGTGATAAGTTTCTTTATAAACCCAAGGAATAAGATTTTTCGTACAAAAAATATCCCCACCCTTTCACCCCCTTAGAGGTTGAATTTCCAAAAACCCCTTCTTAGTGGATGCCTACGTTATAAAAGGAACCTGCGTACAACATTTCAAAATACTTCAGATCATTCATGTATTCAGGTAAAATAAAAGCGGGATGGATAGCTTATATCTAACCTGCGAGCACCCTTGGTGAGTTTGATGTCTGCCTGCTTGGTCTTGACAATCTCTTGCATCTCTTTGACATCCTCGCTGTAGTCCAGGAGCTCCTCCTTCAACTCCTGAATGCTTTCCTTTTCGAGAAGCAGGGATTTCTTTTGTTCGGCTGTAAATTTAAAACAGATATTGCTCATTGCTTGATTCAATCGTTTCTTATGATAACACATGATAATGAAAAAAATTATTCAAGTAACTCGATAGTACAACCTGTTCGACTTAACCACAGACTTAACTGTGCACCTTGTTGCAATGCGACCCCTCTCCCGCTACCCCGCGCAGTGCTACGCGTTTGCCTTTTCTTTTTCAGAATCTTTTTTTCTTTTTCCTTGTTTATTTTAACTTTTTTTTGCAAACAGTACCCACAGATTGAATTCACGGCGCCAGGTGTACAGTTAAATCGGCGGCTTGTAAACTACTATTGTTAAGGTCAAACCATCCAGTGAATCACAGATAATATAGATAGTGATTAAATAAATTTATTATAAAATTATATTTGTTTATTGCTACAATTACAGAATAATATTCACGTTATTTTCATCCTACTGATACACAGTAAATTAACATACCAGATAAGATTATCTTACTTTGCATAAATATTATTAATAAAAAGTTCTTGAATCCAAGTTTATTGAATTAAAATCATAACCAACATGTCACTGGTCAATGAGGGTCAGTATCATTTTGTGTCCCTAGCTAATATT
This sequence comes from Polyploca ridens, assembly GCA_951394255.1. Taxonomy (NCBI): domain Eukaryota; kingdom Metazoa; phylum Arthropoda; class Insecta; order Lepidoptera; family Drepanidae; genus Polyploca; species Polyploca ridens. The sequence continues at coordinate 12,037,648 of OX596254.1, read as the reverse complement.
AATATAAAACTTTCACATTGCGATCCATGTACTTAGTACAAATAATTGGACTGTTTTACAAAGAACTTAAACCGACTTCAAAGTACACAAGAAGTAATCAAATCCTGATCTGATGACAATGGGACCAAATGGGAAGTGTACCCTTTCAAATAAAAAAATAATTTTCCAAATCGGTTAATAAATGATGGAGTTATGAGGTAACAAACATAAAAAAAAACAAAAAAAATACATTAGAATTGAGAACCTCCTCCTTTTTTTGAAGTCGGTTAAAAAGTGATTTTTAAGATTGTGATCAACACAGACATATAAATCACTTCCAATATTGAGATTACATTACCAGCAACATATTAAAATACTTGAAATAATGTATAAACCCCGCAAAACATAACAACAACATAATGGTTTCGGTCGCGATTCGCCTGTATGGCATAGAAATTATTAGAATGTCGCATTTTTATCCCAGGATCTAAAAATATTTTAAATGTCTCAAGTTATTCCTTAGGCACCAAGGATCAATAATAACGTCATTTCAACTAAAAATCTTTATTTTTTGTACAGATCTCGCCATGATTCTTTGTTGTCTAACAAATCAACAAAGAAAAGGAAAAGAAATGTATATGCCAAAATTATTCTAACTACACTAGTTGGCCAACAGGTTATTTTGGTACACAAAAATTAAATTTCTTGTTAATACTAGTTATCTGGCACCTTCACTAATGAGTCTAATCTAAATTAAGAAACAACATCATATGGACTTAATCCATCATAAACTTGAACTTCCAAAGAAAAATAATGGATAGTTGCCAAGTTGAATAACACTTACCTAATTTCTCTAAAGCGTCTTCAATGACCTCAACATCTTTGCCAGACAGACCTTCCTCAGTTTTTTGCTGTGGTGTATCAACTGTGATAACTGGTGCTGGGTCTGCAAATACTGTTTGAGTTTCTAAGTCAATGATAGGTGCCTTGTCTTTGAGTTCCTCTTTCTCCCTCTTTTTGGCTTCAAGTATTTGTTTCTCCCTTTCAGCTTCTTGTAACTCTTTCTTTTCTTCTTTGATCTTGAGTTCCTCCAGTTTGATAGCTTCTGCTTTGGCCTGTCAAATATAGTGTTGATTGATACACAAATTTACAATAAAGCAAGTACTACATTTGGTACTTTCATAAAAAATACAATGACTTTTACCTTGAAATCAAGTTTGCCTTCTTTCTCACCAATAGCAGCCTTAGTCTGTGTTACAACTTGCTCAGGCAATGCAGATATTGTTGCCTTCAGTTTGTATGTTGTTGGCACATGCTCTGGCACCATAAGAGCTCGAGACAGCAGCAGTAAAGATGGTGGTACCTTCTCATTTAATGACAAGTCAAGCCAGTTCCTTAATTCTTTTCTCAATCTCTCCTCTGATACACCATAAGCCCTCATACCACGAGCCCTACAAGCCTGTTGTAGTTCACTAAAGTTCAAACTAGCGACACCTTCTTTAGCAATCATATTGTCATCAGCTGCCAAAGAACGTAATTTCATTTTCAAGTTAAATCGTAACATTGCACTTGTACCTATAGTAGAAACATTCAGCACTTTACATAGAGCAACTAAATGCGGCCTCTGCAGTGAATCGAGTGTTATCTCATCCTCAAACAATTTAGAGAACTTCATTATCTCTTCACTTGTAGCAACATCACCAGATGTACGGATTCTGCTAAAGAAACTTGAGAACTCTTTAGCCAGCTCTGAATGCCTGTTACCAGCTTGTGGTGCCATTTGGTCCAGGGTCTCTTGGAAAAACTTTGCCATTTCCAATTTCACTTTTAAATGCTGTTTTAATTTAGCTTCCTTCTGATCCCTACTCTCAAATGTAGATGGCAGCATATTTGGAAACAATTTAATAAATATTGGCAGTGCAAATTCCAAAAATGGTACAGCAATAAATACAATAAATGGAACCATCCTGAAAAGATCACCAATTGTTGTCACTAACAGCCTGTGTTCTCTGCGTGTCAATGATTCTCCCTTCAGGATTCTAAATAGCAACCCTGTGGATATTCTCACTTCAATAAATAGCAGTCTGAAACCATGATAGTAATGCCTCAACTCATCCATTATCCGCTCCTTTAAGCTTTTCTTTTTTACCTCTTTTTTAGGAAGTTTCTCATTTTCTTCAATTTCTTTTTTTATAGTTTCAACTGTAGCTTCAACTTTGGATGAAGGCTTTAACGGTTCCTTTTCATATAAGCAAGTGCTTGTAGAGATCTGTCTGAAGAATGGTGAATGGCAGTACACCCTTGTGTTGAGAGGCTTCTGTGTGATGTCATGTTGCAGTCCAATAGGCTGAGTTGTATAATAACACAATGACCTTGAAAGGGTTATGTATGGAAAATTTTGATATTGTCTGGTCTCCCATAGTAAGGCTAAAATAGAGAAACATTGTGTTAAGAATCGATAACATAATATGTCTAATGTTAAGGTTAAAAAATTAACATTTACTTATAAAATATGTAAGCAAGCAACAATAACAAACAAAAAATTTGGTTTTAATATTTTATATACTATGAGATAATTTATGAAGGAATATTTTAAACATTATTAGCAATAATAATACGTTCATTATGGTATAATGTTTTCTAATTAAGAGATACCATTGCATCAACCATGTGTGATTGCCAATGAAATGATTTATTTGTAATAAAGAAAAACAACAACATACTCAAAGGTATTTGTTACACTTCTACTGTGTACTGTGGGAATTATTTACACTTTGGGGAGACTATTTACACAGTAACAATAATTTTCTAGATGAAGTCATACATAACAATCAATCATAATCTGTGATACATAGGTTATGATAATAGATGTGCTTGTTGTTATTAATTTATCACTTACTTGGTCTTTTTATATAGCGAAAATTACTTAGAATTATTCTGTTCATATTGTATGCCTTTCAAGGACTTATATTTTGTAAATTGGGAAAAATATAACAAAAACAAAATCAACCTTTATACACCATGACAATCGAGAAATACCACAGGTTATAAAGAGAAGTTTTTTTTATCCATAAAAAAAGGATAGGCAAGGTCCACAGATTATAACAGAAGAAGCGCCGCCGGTTCAGCAATATTATAGTCTATTTCAAATAACATGAGTTCGGTGACACATGGTATTTTATTAAATTTCTCAATGATTAATGTTCATTTCGATATAATAAAGGAATACTATGATAGAGCTAGGTTTCACGAAATATTGTGAATATTATTTCAGAGTAATCAAATGGAATTTCACTAGATATTGGTAAAAAACCCTTGACCTTGACGACTCATCTTATGTGAAATAGAGTATAGTCCAAATTCAGGGTTTTCCACATTATAAATTTTCCAAATTCTGTTTTACCCACGTTTTATCTGATCTTATGTGCATGGATGTAATATACAGTATGTAGTTTGTATATTACGTCCATGCTTATGTGTCCAAATTATAAAATTCCTAATTTTCCAAATTATTGACTGTACAAATAATTTTTTTCCGAATGAGTATAGTCTGGTACATAAAGCATAAATAAATAAATTCTGAGATTATAATAGAAAGGAGAATGTCGAGTTTCCATACATGCTTGTGTTAGAGGTTGAATGTTCTATGGTTTTTGTATTGTCAAATAAAAAAACATGTATGTAAATTCAAATATATTAGCTGTCTAAAAGGAAAAATAAATGGTTTTAATTTTTCACGGATAAAATTCCTCACAACATGGTAGCAGAGCGTTTAGGATTATAAGATCGATATTATTATTATAAAATACGATAACAGTGTTTAATACTGAATATGGCAACCAAACCGGCAAGTCGTAAACAGTCATCAGTTGCTATTTCTTCGACCGAAGCTGAAATAGTGGCAGCAAGCGAAACAGCACGAGAAATAGTATGGTTGCAAAGACTATTTAATGAAATTTCTCCTCTGAAGAATGTTCCCATACTGCAAATTGATAATGACGCCGCTGTGAAATTGGCTCAAAATCCTGAACTGCACAGAAGAACAAAGCACATTGCAATCAGACACTTCTATGTGAGAGAACTAGTTGCAGATGGAAGACTTAAGGTTCAGCACGTTGGTACACAACTTCAAAGTGCTGATTTCTTAACAAAGGCTCTTAGCAGGCCATCTATGATAACAATATTGAACCGAATTGGGTTACATTGTTTGTTAAATTAGTATTTGTTATTTTTATAATAGACTATACAAAAAGGGAGGATGTTAGAGGTTCAATGTTCTATGGTTTTTGTATTGTCAAATAAAAAAACATGTATGTAAATTCAAATATATTAGCTGTCTAAAAAGGAAAAATAATGGTTTTAATTTTCACTGATAAAATTCTTCACAACAGCTTGGACCTACATTTTTTTTGTAACGTATATGACAACCACTATTGAATTCCTGTAGATTAATAAACTGTTATGCTATTTCTAAAAAATATTTTAACAAAAAAGCTGCAGTTTTTTTTTATTTGAGTTAAAAGGTTTTATAGGTTATGCCGATTTTGACGTATCAAATGAGTAACGTTCGATATACCTATTATAAGTACATTTTAAAAATGTGGATGAAGTCCATTTAGTTCTACCCGTTGGTTCTCGCGAGGAACGCGCGTCGTATTATAATTGATTAGAATTAATTGATGTCAGTTATATTTTTAACCGCCAAGCAATTAATTATGATTTTACACTAGTTTTGTAGACAATAGATAGAGACAAATAGATGATGAATAAATATGTTATTTAAGTACCTAACAATTGTTTCTAGTATAGGTATTTACCCAGGTAGGTATATCCTACTGGTAGGTAGTAAGTACTTTGAAGTATCGGGACATGCATAGGCTTTCAATAAAACAAGGTCATTTTTATTTAGATCTTAATTCATCATAATAAAATCCAATGACAATATTGTCTAAGAATTCTGCCAGTGGATTTATATTGCGTTCATACAAATCCAAATAACACAGCCAATTGTCGATTATCTAAGGTCCATTCAAATGCCGTAGTCACGTTTAGAAAAGAAATAGGTATCCGTAGAAAAGCAAAGGGTCGTGGTGTAGTCAGGAGTCAACCAAAAACCGTAGGAACGCGCACAAAAAGAAAGTACCTTTCGAATTGTGTGACAGTCACACAATGTCAGACAAATCAATCAACTTCTTATTAGTTCTAAGTTTGGCAATCAAATCCAAATTAGGACTTATTTCTGCCAGTGTCGAGTTATATTATAATTTCCCGCCAAAAAGTCGATCAATCAACTTCACTCAAAGGGCTCGCTGACCATAGACTACGTACGCGTTTCATTTGACGTAAAAAAATATGTCATCGTGTTATAGAGTGTTAAAAAGTTTTTTTTTCTCATAGAGAGTTTGTATTAATAAATGCAATGACATTTTCAACTAAACTCTGTTAAAAATAAAATTATTTATCATTATTATGACTCACAGAAATGTTTCAAATATAAAAAAAACAATGTGGAGATAAATACCGTTCAAAGGAACATATGGAACGACATTATGGGTGCGTTCCAAATCACAATCAGCTTAACTAACAGCCTAAAATATATAAATGTTGTAGCAGGGCAACCCCATTGCACCAGTGTGCAAGGTACTCTTGTCAACGACTAGGAACCGTCCGCGTTCCCACCGGATACGGATATGTGTGTATCGCAACGCGTCTCTCGGCGTATTCGTAGACCGCCGGCCATATTCGATTGTTGAGTTTGTTCTTTTACTTTGATTGTACATTGTTTGTAATAATAAGTGCAAAACATTGTAATATTTGCCTTGTAAAGTTGTAATGACCATTTCTTTTATCAATACAAGTGAGAGTTGAATTGATTTGTGCGTTTAAATCAAAGAAACCCCTTCCCGCTGGCTACAAATTGGCGTCCCAACACTAGGGCCTCTCTCACAGTGTTGGTAAGATTTTTTTTTTTTCTTGGAGCACGCTGTGCTGTTTGTTCGAGGAACATACAATCATGCCACGCACAAGAAATCAATCGGAAAACGAGGCGGGTGAGCCTGCGATTTCTATGAGTCAAGATCAATTTACAACAATGTTGCAAACTCTTCAGCAGAGTCAGGCAGAAATCTTCGCTCGGCTTATTAACGAGACACGTACGTCGACGCCGGTTCCGCCGATGGAAGCATCAAGGGTGATGAACACAGCGAATTTTTCAAAGTGTACCTCGCGATTCAATGGAACGGCCACCATGTTGGACGGATTCATAGACGCAATCGACGTGTATAAGAACTGCCTACAGATTTCAGATGAAAATGCTGTGAAAGGATTGTCAATGCTATTGACAGATTCGGCAGCTTTGTGGTGGCAAGGTGTGAGACTAAGCACCACTTCATGGCAAGATGCCTTAGATAAGCTAAGAAGCGCATTCGGAGAACGACGCCCCCCATTCCGCATTTATCGAGAACTATTCTCATTAGAACAAGGCAACGAGCCTACAGATTTATTCGTATCAAAAACTAGAGCGCTCCTGTCAAGAATACCAGAAGAAGACCTGAGTGAAAAGGTGCAACTTGACATGGTATTTGGTCTTCTCGACCGCAGAATAAAGAAACGGCTCGATAGGAACACAGTGACATCTTTTGAGCAACTATTGAAACGGGCTAGGACGATTGAAGAATCGCTGATGAAAGATGGCGCCTCTAGTCAAGCGAATGATAAGAAACCGGCAATGACAGTGACGTCTACGACGACGACTGTCAAAGACAATGTCATGGCCAAGGATGAGAAAGACCGTTCGCGCCCCAACACGAATAAAAAGTGGAAATATGAGAAGTTCCAAGGCAAAAAGTCCGAATCTAATGCTGTAAAAAGTGATAAGAGTGAACAAGTGAAATGTTTTGGGTGCGGTACCCCTAATGTCATTCGTTCAAATTGTGAAAAGTGTAATAGTTCGAAAAATGCGTTTTATTCAATCTCAGTGATAAGTGATAACGCGAGTTCAAACGTTCGCGGCACTGTTCGCCGTGCCAGCAGGCACAGCGAAACCGTACGGCCTGCCGCCGCTGCGCCCGCCGGCTTGTATCAGCCGCCGCAGCCGCAGCCGCGCCGCCGTTATCGCCGACTGCGATGCCCGCGCCGCCCGCGCCGCAGCGCGCGCCGTTGCATCCCAGCAGCGACGAGCGAGTCGCCCGTCGAACCAGTGCGTATTGACGCCGTTGATGTCTGTAAGTCTGTGTCTGACAGACAATCGCCAAAATGTAAGGCTAGTATTTCATCTTTTAAAGAAGATAATAATGTTACATGTTTGAATTTAAATTCTTGTAATAATGTTTCATGTCTGAATTTAAATTCTTGTAATAATGTTCCATGTCTGAATTTGAACTCTTGTGATTTAAATATGTGTAATAAGAATAATAATGGCCTCTATAAGGAGAGTATTGCGTACACACAGGTTCATATCCAGGGGGAGTCCATATATAGAAGACCTTTATTGCAAATTAATGTTTTAGGGGAAAATGGTACTGCATTGTTGGATACTGGTGCAAAGGGTTGCATTGCAGGGCAGTCATTATATCGGATTTTGGTAGAGAAAGGTTACCCACTGCGGCAGGGTACTAGGAACATTCGATTAGCGGATGGTTGCACACGTTTGATAAATGTGTTGATCGCAGAGGTACAGGTGAAATTCTTTCATAAAAAGATACCTACCGAATTTATAATTTTCCCTGATTCGCATAATAATGAATCCCTATTAGGTATAGATTTCATTAAGAAGGCTAGTCTTGTTATTAATTTTAAAAGGGGCTTATGGCATTTTTCTGAGAATAATAAGAAGAAATATAAACTTCTTTTAGAACCAGTAGCTCCTCCCACCTCATATGCTGCTATCAGTGTTTTACGCGATGATGAGGGAACAGCTCTGCAGGCTCAGCAGCGTGATGAACTTGCTCAATTACTCCTGGATTTTCAGGACTTGTTTGATCCAGTTGGAGAACCTACACCATATGTGGTGCATCACATTGACACGGGAAATCATGCACCGGTAGCGACGCCTCCCTACCGCCTAACGCCTGCAAAGAAGGAAATTATGCAGCGAGAGCTCAACAAGATGTTAGCTGAAGACATTGTTGAAGACTGTGAATCGGCTTGGGGAGCTCCAGCATTACTTGTACCCAAACGTGATGGTAGTTTCCGGTTTTGCATAGATTATAGAAAATTAAATGCAATTACCAAGACTGATGCTTATCCAATGCCCCGCATTGATGAATTGCTGCAATCTACCAAGAGAGGGCAGTGTTATATGACAACAATAGATCTGCGTTCTGGATACTGGCAGGTATCTGTAGAGGAGCAGGACAGAGACAAAACGGCATTTGTTACTCCGTTTGGCACTTACCGTTTCAAGAGGATGCCGTTCGGATTGAAGAATGGGCCTGCTACCTTTCAGCGTTTAATAGATAGAATGCGTTCAAGTTCAGCACTCAAAGAGGTTATCATCCTAGGGTATTTAGACGATTTACTGATTATCTCTCAAGGGGATTTTTCTAAACACCTGGAAGACCTGCACAAAGTTTTTGAGCAACTTAGGAAATTCAAGTTGCGTGCAAACAGAGAAAAATGTGTATTTGTAAGAGAATCAGTCAAGTATTTAGGACATGTGATTTCACAGGAGGGAGTCTCAGCTGATGATGATAAAATCCATGCTATCCTGGAAATGAAACCCCCTTCATCATTGAAACATCTCAGAACATTTGTCCAGACTTGCTCGTGGTTCAGAAAATTCATCCCTGGTTTTTCTCAAGTAGCTGAACCCCTCACAAGATTAACAAGGAAGAACCAGTCATGGTTATGGGGACCAGAACAGGTTGAAGCTTTCAACACCTTGAAGAAGCTCCTGACGTCAGCGCCTGTTCTTGTCCAGGCCGACTATTCCAAGCTTTTTATCCTGCGCACTGATGCAAGCAACTATGCCTTGGGAGCCGTATTGCTACAGGGTGAGAAGAATGAAGAGCGACCAATTGAATTTGCCAGCCGTCTGTTGTCTGCTGCAGAGCGGAATTATTCAACAACAGAAAGGGAAGCTCTAGCGGTTGTGTGGGCTGCAGACCGTTTTAGAGGTTATATTGATGGTCACCCCGTGGTTGTAGGAAGCGACCACCAACCATTAAAATGGCTATTATCCTTAAAGTCGCCTTCAGGTCGTTTAGTGCGCTGGGCACTAAAATTACAGGCCTATAATATTACTTTTGAATATACTCCTGGAAAGGTCAATGTAGTGGCTGATGCACTTAGCCGCCCTGTCTGCACTGAAGAATCACGTGAGTCATGTGGAATATGTACTGTCATAATGGATCTGCCAACCCGCGATCTTGCAGAACTGCGTGCAGAACAGAAAGCTGACCCTGAAGTTGACAAAATAATAAAAGAGTTAGAAGATACAGAAGAGGTTGCCGCTCATCGTTGGACGGAACGTGGTTACCTCATGGAACGTGGGGTTCTCTACCGTTTTAACCCAGATATGGACAATGAATCACCACAGTTGGTAATACCTGGAAGTATGCGTGATGAGATTCTGCGTGAGTGTCACGATGCTCCAATTGCTGGTCATTCTGGAATTGAAAGAACATACCAGAAAATTGCCCAGAATTATTTTTTCCCTGGCATGCGAAGAATAATTTCAGATTATATCAAGTCTTGTTCTACGTGCCAACGTTATAAAGCAACAAATGAGAAGCCCCCAGGTCTAATCCAAACACCTATATTAAACCAGCGTAGTGAGGTCCTAGCAGTGGACTTATTCGGCCCACTACCAGAAGGAGAAAACGGAGAAAAATGGATTTTGTTAGTTGAAGACACAGCAACGAGATGGGTAGAGCTGTATGCTCTCAAAGAAGCAACCTCAGTAGCATGTGCTAAAATCCTGATAGAGGAATTCTTCCTGCGTTTTGGTCTTCCTCGACGCGTTATATCTGACAATGGTGTCCAATTTATTTCTGCTGTTATGCAAAAATGCATGTATATACTTGGCATTACACAAGAGTTGATACCCGTTTATCACCCACAAGCCAACCCAGCCGAAAGAAAGAATAGGGATATGAAGACCCGAAGAAGAGATTTAGCAATGTTGGTTGGTACTGACCATCCCTCGTGGCCTACTAAATTACCTATCGTACGGTTTTGTATGAACAGCTCTGTTTGTGAAACGACAGGCGTTACTCCGGCGTACCTGACGTTTGCCCGAGAGTTGAGGTCACCATTAGAAGTGTACAATGATCCAAAAGCGGTTTTAAACAAACAAAATCAAGATAGGAGGAAGTCATATGGGGACAAAGCAAGAAGGATTGGGGAAGTTTTTCAAGAAGGAGATCAAGTTTTATTAAAATTTCACCAACTCAGCGACGCAAGCAAAGCGAAGACGGCGAAATTTTTTCCGAAGAGAGATGGACCATATGTAGTTAAAAAGAAAGTGAGTCCTACAACATATCTTATCGCTTCCAGTAATCCGTGTGAGATATTGGGCAAGTTCCATGCTGGTGAGCTTACCCCTTTTCGAGGACGTGAAGAAGGTGCACAACCACTCGCCCCTAAGAAAAAGCGTGGCCGCCCACGTTTGCAGCCTCCGGTAGGTAGTGTAGATGTTCAGCTAGACCAGGATCGAGGTCGTAATCATGGTCTAGAGGGGGAGTATGTAGCAGGGCAACCCCATTGCACCAGTGTGCAAGGTACTCTTGTCAACGACAAGGAACCGTCCGCGTTCCCACCGGATACGGATATGTGTGTATCGCAACGCGTCTCTCGGCGTATTCGTAGACCGCCGGCCATATTCGATTGTTGAGTTTGTTCTTTTACTTTGATTGTACATTGTTTGTAATAATAAGTGCAAAACATTGTAATATTTGCCTTGTAAAGTTGTAATGACCATTTCTTTTATCAATACAAGTGAGAGTTGAATTGATTTGTGCGTTTAAATCAAAGAAACCCCTTCCCGCTGGCTACAATGTATATTTCTATTTGCTAGACATACTGCTAGTCCTGGAAAATATTGAATTATGTTATTTAATTTAACTTTAATAAACCAATTTTTTGATATATATTATTTCGTTATACGCAGCTAGGGCCAATTTCGCCATTGTCCTTTAATATTTATTAGCTGCGTTTTTTTTTTTTTCAAATACTTTACTCTTTCTTTTTCATAGGGCATAATCTCAGCTTTCGTTCTTTATCATATGGAGTATTAATTAAAGGAATATCTGTATTAATTTTCATGAAATTTTGATTTGTGAAATTTTGATTTTGACCGAAAAGGGTTATAAATAATAGACTGGATACAGCTTTGGGAATCAGTGAAGATGACCGAATTATCTAAATTGTGGGAAAGTACGTAATTGATAGCTTCTAATACAGCAATTGATTCTCCTGTAAATACGGATGTTGTTGGAGGACATTTATAACTAAGGATGATTTTAAATTTGGGAATCCAAACAGCGGCACCTACACAGCCCTGATCAGAGGTTTTTGAGGCATCCGTGAATATAGTCAGCCATCCATAAATTTTTTTATTTATTACCTCACTAAATTGTTTTGCAGCCAGTAAGGAATCCTTATCAATCCCAATGTTCAAATATACACCGGGACGAAAAACAAGGGCCTCATAAGGAATTGAGAAGAGGGGATTGAGTTGAAACTGCATAACTGGCTGCGAAAGATTGGAGATTGATGTAAAACTTCGAAGGAGACATGGGATATTGTTGCCGGATAATTGAGAGCTAAAATTTTGGAGGAGTTGCAGTTTATCAGGTAGAGGGTGAGAAGAATTTTGGGATAATTTAAAAAGAAACCTGTCACATAAGTACTGCCTACGAAAATGAAGTGGGGGGTCCACATATTCCACCTGCATAGCATTGATAGGTGAGGATTTCATTGCTCCTAAGATAATGCGTAGACATCTGGATTGAATTTTGGTCAGTTTGACGATACCTGCATTGTTACAATGATCTAAGAGAAATGATCCATAATCCATATGACTGCGAATAATAGCGTTGTATAAAGTTTTTGGGTGTAAGGGTGGGCACCCCACCACACGCCAGACAGAGCTCTTAGTACATTGATTCCTTTTTCACATTTCTGGGCAATGTAACTGAAATGAGGAACACCAGTCAAGTTAGAGTCTAGTATAACACCCAAAAATTTTACCTGCTCCCTTACAGGGATTTCTTCGTTGTTGTGAGTAATATTAATTAATGGAATTATCCTTTTTCTCGTAAAGATCACAGCACAGCTTTTAGCAACAGACAAAGATAATCCATGATCCGATAACCAGTCCCCTAAGTACTTAAGAGCAGTGTTGAGCTTACGAGCAGCTTCTATACCAGAATGAGATGAAGAATATAGTGCTAGATCATCAGCATATTGAAGTACCTGACAGAAATTATTAACTGATCGCTCGAGATCATATGTGTAAAGGTTATATATTAAGGGACTGAGTACCGAACCTTGAGGAAGGCCTCTCCAGATAACCCTGGGAGGTAGGGAGCCTTTCGGAGTTCTGATTATGACGGTTCTAGCCATCAAGTGATTGCAGATGAACCTAACCATCTTCTCTGGGACACTCAGCTGTAGAAGTTTATTCCTGAGAACCGGAAGAAGGACATCAAACCATCAAGTGCCCTATGAAGCTCATTAAATGAAAATGGAGAGTCCATTCTATCATGCGAAATCATAGAGGAAGGAAGATTGGGAAGTGAGTCAATAAATGGGAATCCATAAATGAGGGTCATTTGTGGATAAATTATCAGCTACTAGAGATCCTCGAAATCTCTTAATCTGTTTCCAAACTATAGAAGGGGGAGTACGTGGAGACAATGATTCACAAAAGGCAAACCATCCCTGCTTTTTTCGTGATGACAACAGCCTCCGTGCACGGGCTGCTATATGCTGGTAAGACAGGTAATTTTCTATCGACATTGAATTATTGTACGTTTTCTCAGCTTCATTTCTTTCGTTTACAATCGCCGTACACTCAGAATTCCACCAAGGAGGAGATATTTTAAATGCTTTTTTCTTTTTCAGAGGAATAATCTGCAGCAGACAAAATAGTTTCAACAAATTTATCATATACACTTAGGGGATTTTCACTACCTAGAGAAGAGAGAGAATCTAGCCTGTTATCCAACGTTGTAGCATAAGTCAACCAATCTGCTTTAGATAGTCTATATTTAAGAAGGGGAGAGAGAGAGAGAAGGATTTTGACTAGAAGACTGAGGAGGAAAAGAAATAATGATAGGGAAATGATCACTACCATATGAGCAATCCGTAATATTCCACGAAAGAAGTGAAGATAGAATAGAAGAGCAAAAAGTGAGATCCACTACACTTTTTGGATCCTGGGAGGGAAGAACTCTTCGAGTAGGAGAGCCATCATTAAGTACACAAAGGTTGTTGTCATCCAGTATGTCTAAAATAATTGAAGAAAAACTGTCACAATGGCTTGAACCCCATGAAACATGGTGAGAGTTAAAGTCTCCCATCACAATGACTGGAGGAGGAAGGGAAGCAATGATGGAGTGTAGTTCTGGACCAAGGGAAGGATGAGGATGAGGAATATAAATTGATAAAAAGGTTGTATTTAACTTTCTAACTGCTACTGCATTGATGTTGCTACTGTGAGTTGGGATAGTAATTTGTGAATAGGTATGAGATCGCCTTATCAATAAGGCAGATCCAGCATACCCATCATCTCTATCATCACGCAAACAGACATACCCTGAAACCCTAAAAGGAGATCCAGGGACTAACCATGTTTCCGAGATGGCAATAACAGTAGGAGAAAATTTTGAAATTAAATGGATAAGTTCATGCTTTTTATTTTTTATGCTTTTAATGTTCCATTGCATTATTCGGACACAATATATTATTGGTGAGAAAAGCTATTTGTGAAAGTTTATGTGCAACGTGGGACGGTAAAATATCATTTTTATTGGAAATTATATTAAGTACTATGGAAAGGAGAAGATCTAATATATTCTCACTAGGAGGAGAAGAAGGAGATTGGGATAAAGCACTTCCATTAGGAAGGGATGAAGGAACTTCAGAAGTAAGAGCTCTATGAGCCGTCTTAACATACCCTACACCTGGTTGGGGACGAGGTCGCCTGTGAGTAAATACAGTTTTCCTATAGGATGTTGACGGAGAAGATTGGGATTCAATGCGAGGTTGGATTGTATAAGATGGAGGAGAAAACATTTCTTTTGCAACTTCTAAATAAGATTTGCGTACAGATGGAAATTGAGTAGATGCTTCCTCATATGAGACATTATCTTGAGACATTAATGATTTAATATTTTTTTGTCGTTCATTTTCTGGACAGCACTTATTTATAGCAAAATGTTTACCCGAACAGAACAAACAAGATGCTAAGTCTTCGGCAACAGTGCAACCATCGCCAGAATGGGGTTCTGAGCACCGGAAGCAACGAGGAGTCGAGCGGCATTGAGCTTTAATATGGCCAAAACGACAGCAATTGTTACATTGTATAGTAGGGAATTGATATGTTTCTACTGGCAAAGAGGTATGGTAACAGTAAACATGACCTGGTAAAATTTGACCATGAAAGGTAAGTACCACACTTTGGGTCGGTATCCATGTCACTTTGCCATCTGTAAAGTTTTTCCTATTAAGCCTTCGAGCTTTTAAAACATATCCACACCTATCAGGAAGTATCAATGCATCAACAAGTTCATCCATTGACCATTCTATAGGAACATTACGAATTAAACCCATACGGGTGATGTTGTACGTAGGAATATTAGCAACATATTTGTATTGAGAAAGCAATGGACAATCGAGGAAATTGTTGGCATCAGTTGCTGAAATAAATTCGACTGCTATCTTATTACGTCCAACCCTTTTCACACCATCCCTGCATATATTTTTAATTTTGTTAACAAAAAGAAATTGGCCAAACTTTAGTGGTCTAATTGATGTCCCAACCGAGGGATCAGGCTCTGTACGCGAGACATGGACTAAAAACGGACCTTTATCGTTCGCTTCGTAAGCCTTGAAACCGATTGTTAGGCTATGGTGCATAAAAACAGTCTGAATTGACGCAGATGCAGTCGCGGGGTCAGTAATAGTTTTTTTATTGGATAAATTACTTTCATCACTTTCTAGACGGCGTTTATTGTTATTGGTATTAGATGAAGAAGGTGTATTTGGCGTAAACAGCGGGGGAGACGAGTCCACTAATGGCATATTGTCTCCATCCGGAGGATCTGGAGGTTCAGAAGGAACCTCCATGCTCATAACAGGAAAGTTAATATACCTACTTTTTATATAATACACACACAAACACAATAGGAAAACTCAGCGTAAATTTCAGGTAAAAATTAAACTAAATTTTGTAAGCCAATCTCACTAACACGTGTATCAACTTACAGAATCGACACCGGAATCCGATATCTAACTCGGTACGCAAATTACTGTGAGCGCTGTGAGCGATATTATATCGGAATAGCGATGGGTAACTAGCCGAAATTTCAATAGCTTAGCTAGCCGGCTATATGTGGTGTAAAAGCCAGCTAGCTTGTCAGCTGTTTTGGCTATTTGGCTAGAGCAGCGGCGGCTAGCTAACTACATAGTTGAATAACGTTCAACTGCGATCCGAGTTCGATACTCGCCGCTGCAACAAGTCTAGTCTAGATGATAATATAATAAATTAATATAATGATATTTTTTTAAATTTATTTTATATTTTATTGTATACTCTTTTGAAAAGAAATGACTTTCTCTCATAGGTCATACGTATTACTAATAAAAACATCAAAAATTAACAATAACGTCATCTCTATAACAGGTGGAGATTTCGAGATGGCATATTTTCAAAACCTATGTTCGGTTAGTCATGCTGAACAACTTTTACTATGGGACCAATGGAGAATTCTCCAAAAAAAAATTTAACTTTCCATAGTAAATGTCAACCTTGCTTGATCATAATGTATGAAAAGTAAAAATGTTTTTTTGAGTATTCAGTGTTGGTCCCATAGTAAAAGTTGTTCAGCATGACTAACCCAACATAGGTTTCGAAAATATGCCATCTCGAAATCTCCACCCAGTATATGGATATGAACAAAAACTTTCACAGTAAAACGCAGCTGTAGGCAAGTAAACCATAGATGTCTCGCTGCTTCAAATGATTAAAACGATGTATTTAAACCCAATTATATTACAGACTAATTGAAATTAAATTAAATTTAAAAAAATAGGTTTGAATTCGTTTCAAATTCGAAATAATAATACCGACATGCACTCGAATTTCACACTTTCGGGACTCGCACTACTACTCAGTTTTGCAGTAAGCGCACGCACACACAGCTACCGGCTACTCGGCTAGATTGGCTTTGGCTAGCCGGCCTGCTACCGGCTAGTGGCGGCTAGTGACCTGTAGCGGCTAGTCGGCTACCCGCTGTATGTGACGTACACTCCTCGTAATGAGGATTTCTTATGATACCTCTATGGTCAAAATACCTGACAAATCGTGCACTTAAGGTTCAAATGGGTTCGAATTATCAACAGTTAGACAGGTAAGAAAACTCCTCATTCTTTCTAGCTAGCCAGTAGCCAATAGCTAATTATCGTGTTGACAGATAACATAGCCGTGGCTATTTTGTGAATAGTACCTACTGTACCTACTGGCCGTGCTTCCACCTAGACCGCCGCTGAGGACTACATCATCAGCTGCCGGTGTTCCTTCCCGCCTCATCTTCGTGTTCACACATATGACATCTGGCAACGCTGCTGTCACGTCACGCATACAAGGCCAGTGAATCAAAGGAGAAGTGTATAACGTCAAGTTGAGGGACTATAGACATACCTACTATTATTTATTTTTTGTATTATAGATTGAATTGTTAACTGTATCTTTTATTTGAACCCTAAATTAGTACCTACCAAATTCTGCGACTGAGCTAGCCGTCGCAGTGGCCCATCAACCCATCTCTAGTTCGGAATGTAGCCAGGGTTGGATTTCGTAGTATAATAAAATTACACTATTTATACCATAATTTTGTGATGTGTAGTATGTAGTATCGTAATGCCATTATACTACACGAAAATACCACAATTTTACCATTAGGTCGATTGACTACTATTATTGGTTGAAATAAATTAAAAAATATTACCTTAATTACGAAATAAAGTTGTAATATTTTTTGTAGTTGTAGTAAATCGCTCTATTGATTCATGATACTTTCATGTAATGCTGTGAAAGAAAGTAAATGTACCTAATGTGTATTGAATTTACTTCATCTGACGATATGCTATGTCGTGTCAATACCAAAGACGAAGTTCCGATTGACGAATTGGCTGAAATAAATATCTTCTTGCCTAAATTTCCTTCCAAATGCATTGCTTGCATTTAAATTAATAATAAAATGGTCGAAAACCGAAACGTAGTATTATTTTCGACAAGTAGTATAATTTTATTTTCCATAGACAATAATTTTCTGAGGGTCTGAATCCAACCCTGAATGTAGCCCAAACCAAATCAGTGTTCGGAACCGTACGATAATTAACGTACATATGCGATAATTTCACAACTACGTACGATGTACGATAATTTCCATGCCCAATAACAATTACAGTTGTTTTTTAATGTCAGCACCATCTATTGGCTAATTTCTTTCTTAGGAACATATTAGGAACACATGATGTTGCTTCATAGCGCAATCCTTTCATTGGTTGCTACTGTCTTCCAATCAGCGATCGATATCCATATCGTCGTTCGATATGGTGGTGTTGGCAGTTATTGTCTTTTCGAATGTGTATATAAAATATTAAGTTTCAATAATATTTGTGTATTCTGTTGTCGCAAATATAGAATCTATTCAGTTAAACTTTTAAAAAATATGCTTGTTTTCATGTGTCTCTATCCTTTAACATTATTTTCTTCTTTATAAATTCGAGATGTTGGCGCGAACTATTATTTTTTTTCCATTTAAAAAAGACAAGTTTACAAGATTTTAAACTATATAGTATTTGCAACATATTATTGTCACGTTTAATATGCTTTTTTAAAGTATTTTAGCCATTTTCCTGATGGATACGATAATTTTGATCCATATACGAGAATATACGATAATTTTACGGCCCGTACTATAGCTGCCTGGCTTCAGGTTGTGAACACTGAACCAGGGTTGGATTTCGTAGTATAATTATACTATTTGTACCATAATTTTGTGATGTGTAGTATGTAGTATCGTAATGCCATTATACTACGCGAAAATACCATAATTTTACCTTGAGGTCGATTGCTACTGTTACTGGTAGAAATAAATTAAAAAATATTACTTTAATTACGAAATAAAGCTGTAATCGTTGTTGTAGTTGTAATAAATCGCTCTAATGACTCCTGATACTTTCATGCGATGCTGTGAAAGAAAGTAAATGTACCTAATGTGTATTGAATTTATTCCATCTGACGACATGCTATGTCGTGTCAATGCCAAAGACGTAGTTCCGATTGACGAATTGGCTGAAATAAACATCTACTTGCCTAAAGGGGTACGAACATTTTTGTATGGGAGCTGGCATAGCCACCCGCCGCCATTTTGATTTTTTTTCAATGTCGCGGCGCACGGTGTAAGTGATATATTTGGGTAGAGCACACTTATACAAACAAAAAATGTTAAGCAATGTGGTGACCTAAAGTGTCACGTTTCCGAGATATTTGGAGGTAAAGATCGCCATATGAGAATTACGAAAATCATTAAAAATGAACTTATTACGTGTTTATACGCATTACATTGTATTCAAATAATAGTTCCCAGGTTGATATAACATTTTATTAGAATATAGCAAAACAAAGAGCACGAAAAAACAATATTCATTAATTGGTTACCTACTAAACTGCATCGCAATATTCGCAATGAAACACAATGTTGTCAAGTAGCTCGGATCCTTGTCGCCGTTATTAACCAAAAATGACAATACTTGTCTTAAAATATCATGTTACCGAGATATTGGAATATCGATGTATATTTAATATGAGACCAATGACAATAGTTTAAAGTTGATTAAGTACAATTTATGTTCTTGTTTTTAAGCAATAGTGGTCAAATAATATTGCATCAAGGTTTAAAAATTATATTAAAACACATAATAGAAACAAGCCGTAACCTTAAACATTTAAATAAAAGTTTTTTTTTAAACTACTTAGGTAGCAAACAAACATACGGCCCGCCTGATTGTAAGCGAAGAAAGCTCCTTTGAGACCGCATAGTTTGAAACTATTTTGGTTCCAATGTTTGAGGATGGACTCCCCGTCAATGGCGAGACGCGATGGTAGAAGGTAGCCGTGGGGCATCAGGTAAAACAATTCTACAGAACACTGTCCATTGTACAAGCGGTAGACCACACATAAGGAGGCAAAGTCTCTCTTCAGATTGAGAGGCCCTAAGCCGCTTGTGAGCTCGGGATCGTAGACAATTCTAATGGCACGTCGCTGAACCGAGTCTAAAGGCCCAAACTGGTATCCAGGTAAGAGCAGTACTCCATATAATGCCGGACTTGCGACTGCGAGAAAGCAATTCCCGCCGGACCTCCCGTTGAGTAATGCTTATCTCTGGCATGGAGCTGGCACACTGCGGGATGGGATGGCATCCAAAGTCGAGTTCAAGGCAAAGAGAGAGCCTAAAACATCAGCTTTCTCCTTAGCACTATGGGCCAAGTTTCCGTCCGGCTTACGTAGTGGTGGCAAGGACGACTGGTAAAAGTTCCCTTCAGTAGTATAATTTTCGACAAGTAGTATAATTTTATTTTCCATAGGCAATAATTTTTTGGGGGTCTGAATCCAACCCTGCACTGAACCAAATGTCACCCACCTGTCAGATAAAGACCAGAATTTTAGCTAATCAACGTTTGTTATCTTTATTATGAATAAGGGGGCTAGTGTTTATGGATTCGTGAAATCCCTCGCTCGACCAATTTCTAACAGTAAGTGCTTTCATTAAATACATCAAATACTAATATACCGCTGTCTAGGGAGAACATCGATGAGAACATTATCATTTGTGGCTGCTGATAATAGATCCAATTTTCAACTTTTGGGCCTGACCATGAAACAATACAATCTTTAAACATATTCCACATTGCACCAAAGAATGAGAGTTGGTGATTTGTCAATCACTGCTTAGACCTCTCCAGCAAGCACTACTTTTAGCACTCTTTTGCAGACTGTGTTCTTGTAACTGCTGCCGAATATAGGCTGATCTACTGTAAAAAATGTTTTATTCAACATGATTGAGGTTATTCTGTTGCTAACCATATTAATTCACCCCTCCCGCAAGAACCATACAATTCAATTATTGCAAATTAAAGTGAATATTTTGTTTCAGCTCCTCAAATCATGAATAATATGACCACCAAAACCAACAAAGGTGGAGCAAAGAGAATAGTGTGGGTGGACTTAGAAATGACTGGACTGGATATTGAAAAGGATCATATTATGGAGATAGCATGTTTAGTTACAGACGCTGACTTAAATGTTGTGGCAACTGGTCCAACAATAATCATAAGTCAGCCAGATCATATCTTGAACAATATGAACCCCTGGTGTGTTGCTCAGCATGGTGAGGTATTGAGATTTCTATAAAAATACAGAAAAATAATTATGGTTATTCACAGCTGCTTGGGTGGCATTCCTATTCAGATGGTGAACCAATTAGTAATCTTTGTTTTTACTTTGTATTGGCCTGTGTTTGACTGCAATCTTCCTAAGTGATGATGTGCCGAAGGTGGTAATCAAAGCCTAGAAGGAACTGGCTCTCAAGTGCAGCTTTTGGAATACACCAATAGATGCTTGGCAACAGATTTCCAACTTGAGGGTACTACAAAGGCCAGGCAGGTGGGTACTAAAAAGTACCCAACCACCGTGCTATGGTTTCCTCACAATGTTTTTCTTCCATTTGGATGAAGACTGTCTAATCAGTATCATTGTTTCTACCAATCAGAATGGCAGATGAGTAGGTCTGAATAAGAGGATTATAATCCCTAGTAATCCTTTATTTTCAACTTTTTGGAAATAACATTTAATTCTTAAGCACTGGTGGTGTAGCGGTAATGCTCATGGATTAGCTTAATTCACGATTCTTAATTGATTGCCAAAGTTAAGTAATCACTAGTGAGGATGATATCTACTAAGATAAAAACCATTAGGAAGAAAGAAACCATTAGGAGATGAAATACCATTAGGTACACTAGTACCTAATGGTATTTCATCTCTAGTGTTTCCATGCATAAAGCTGGTGGTCATGGCTATCACTGAATTTAAATAGTTGTAAATCTAGTAGAGGCCTCCAAGGCAGCTTGAAAACTTCAACTGGAAAAAATAGCCAATAAAGTGAGATTGTTAAAAAAAAAAAATTATATGTAACTTTGCTGAGTTTCTTGCCTGTTCTTCTCAGTTGAAGGCCGACTTACGAACTGGTGGTAACTTCAGTAGCTTTAACCTTCATAAGTGCCCTACTAGGGCCTAAATTTAATAAATGGCTTTGACTTTGACTTTGACAACTATCTGTTGACTGAGTGAATAAGACATATTTTTTCATCTAACATAATTTTCATTATTACAGAGTGGTTTGACGGAGGCTTGTCGCAAATCAGACATAAATGTGAAGCAAGCTGAAACACAAATTCTGCAGTTTGTCAGTGCTCACGTACCAGAGAAAAAATGCCCACTAGGTGGTAACAGCGTTTACATGGATAGACTGTTTATACGTAAATTTATGCCATTAGTTGATGGATATTTACATTATAGAGTAATAGATGTAAGTACAATAAAAGAGCTGTCGAAACGATGGTATCAAAAAGAGTACTCACAAATGCCTCTTAAAACATTCAAACATAGAGCAATTGATGATATTCTCGAGAGTATAGCCGAATTGAAATATTATAGGAATAGTATATTTAAATCGGATTTAGAAAAATCAGAGGGTGTGTGATAGATAATGATACACTACATAAATTTGTATAAAAAATTTGATTAATGCAAGTACTTATTTCAAAGTTATCTGGAGGTAGGTATTTATACAGTATTTATTCACATTTTTTTTGTATTGCTTGCCTTTTTAAGCATAATATTATCATGTAGTAACACCTTTTCTTTGATAATGAAATAACAAGTTTAGTTTTATAAAATTAAGTCCGAGAAACATGCCTCTGACAGAAAAATACTTGGGTTTTTTGTTTGACTATGGAACCCTGAAAAAAGAGCACCTAATTCATTGCCTACCTACTATATAAGGTCGTTCTAAAGTCTTGGCGTATATTTTGAGGGATGAATGTATAGTTCATTAGTAACCAAATAAAAATAACAATATTAGAAAAATTATCCATACATTGAAAATACTACATTATTTATAAATGAATACTTGGTACCTACATAAAGTTCAATTTTGTTTTTCTTTTCTCTTGAACCATCAGATGGATTATTTTTCTAATATAATGACCTTCACATTCATCCCTAAAAATATCCGCCTCAACTTTAGAAGAACATATTATACATTATGTAGATATGTTGTACACACGGCTACACATCAAGCTATACATTTCCAGTATCTGATCTCGCAATGTATGGGATTTCCGTACAATGAGAGTTCAGCTTATACTGGAAATGTATAGCTTGATGTGTAGCCGTGTGTACCTAATTATTAATAAGTAACCGAAGTACCTACTTACTAAGTAGTACTTACGTAGAAAGTTGGAATCACCTAATTATTCATGAGGGTACCTACATAATTATTCAAGGTGAGATTCCATAAATAAACAACGAGACGACTAAAGGAAGGCAGTCAACGTAGTGCGTAAGTGAAGTAACTAAATCTATACCAGGGATTTTATGGAACTCCGTAATCGAAACTATCGGATATCAGAAATTAAAAATCTATCCGAAACCGTACTGAATATAAAAGTTTCGAGGTATTTCGGATAGCGGTGGAGTCTAACTGAGACACGCTATGACAAGTTTTTGGCCAGCAAGCCACTAAGAAATTGTAAACATGCATACGGTCCGTCTGATGGTAAGCGGTTACCGTAGCCGTATGGACGCATGCAACTCACGCGGCATCACTCACGCGTTACCAACCCCGGCAACCCTTCACTCTCCCCAATGAGCTCAGGCGACCTTACTCACGCGCAGGAACAACAAAATTATACCACAGGCAACATTTATTCAGCATAAGCCCTAGTAGAGCACTTGAAGCTGGCAAGAAATGACATCGCCGTGCGTCCTGCCTGGCAGCTGCTTTCGAAATCTAGTTGCCTTTTTGCTGGGATTTGTATACAACCTTTTGAGACTTAATTAAGTACTTAACATGATCCAGGTTCTATCCAAATTAAAAACAAATATTTTTGTCGATAAATGAGTAGGCAGGTATCCAAACGAGAACCTTTCCCGATAATGATCAAAGGGAAACTGAACCGATGAACTGTTCGGGCCATTGAATATTAGGTTATCTATTTCGGTCAGTTAATAGATCTAAGTAGGCGTTTGCCGAGTCCTATGGCTAAATCTGTCTATTTAGTATTTATAAACTGCCTACCATGAGTTTTCTACATTCATGTAATCTAAACACTCTAGCGACCGGTGAATATTTTGTATGATTTTGTATAACGAACACCGCCTCTAGTGGATACTTTTGGAAGCATTTCATACAAAATGTTTCACTGTAGTCGCTAGCGACTGTAGATTACGTTAGTGTAGAAAACTCATGGTAGAGGTAGCTAGAACGAGCCCGTTCGTATCCCAAGAACTCGAACACCTACAACGATATTTATGTGTTACGTACCTAGCTCTGATATTTGCCCTTAGAATGACTAGCCAAATATCAGATATCTATCCCTGGTTCAAAGTTATAAGCGTTTTTAGATCCTATCAAGAACTAGATAAGAGCACTATGCAAACATTTGATTGATCTCAGAAATAGACTCGTAATATGTTGAAATTAGTCGCCTAATATCGGAAAGTCGGTAAGTCGTGCCTCAAAGGATAAGCTCACACTATTACCTATTGATGTTGTACGGAACAGCGGTAAGTACCTACTTGGCTACAGATCAGAAGGTGGTAGCCATCTTCCCACCATACCACATTTTGTTATGGTATTTTCCATTACTGAAAGTTCATAGGATTCGAACACAACCTTCGTCGCGGTACTATAATAATAAATATCCTGGGACATTCCTCACACACAGTCATCTGATCCCAAACTAAGCAGAGATTGTACTATGGAAACTAGATAACTGATATAACGGGTCGATTCCCACACAGGACATGCATTTGTGTGCATGAACATGTCTGCATGTCCTGTGTCTGGGTGTAATTATGTATATTATATTGTATACTTCTCAGTTCAAGTTGTATTTGGAACCGGTGTAGAGCCATTTGTTAACGTTCATAAGTGCCTTATCAGGGCCTAAATTGAATAAATGCTTTTTGAATTTGAATTTATTAAGTATGTATTTACAAATAAAAAGTAGTATATGAATTATTATATCAGTACAAGCTCTGCTTAGTTTGGGATCAGATGACCGTGTGTGAGGAATGTCCCAGGATATTTATTTATTTATAAATAGACCTCCCAGGCACTTATGAATAGTCTGATTCTAATACTGGTTCGGAAGGTTTGCTGAGAAGAGCGGGCAATAAACTCGGCAATTACTTTTATCAAAACAAGCTAGATTAATTACATAATATTTACATTCTAATCTGACAACAATTGCGTGCCCCGCGGCAAAATTACAAAGGGGTTAGAACCTTTGTGGCATAGCTAGCCGCCGCCATTTTAGTTTTTTTTCAATGTCGCGGCGCACGATTTAACTGGTATATATGGGTAGAGGACACTTATACAAACAAAAAATGTTAATCAATATGGTGGCCTAAAGTGTCACGTTTACGAGATATTTGGAGGTAAAGATCGCAATATGAGAATTTCGACAATCATTAAAAATTAACTAAAAATTAACTAATTACGTGTTTATATGCATTCGTTTGTATTCAAATAATAGTTCCCAGGTTGATTTATCAATTTTTTTGTAGAGAGTTAAACTAGGAGCACGAAAAACAATATTTTTAATTACTTACCTACTAAACAGCATCGTAATAATCGCTATGAACTACGAATTATGATATACGAAACTATGAATTCGTCTACTTTGACACAATGTTGTCAAAGTAGCTCGGATCGTGACTTGTTTTCCATCTTGTCATTATTATACAAACAAAAATAACAATACTTGTCCTAAAATCTCATGTTACCAAGTTAATTGGAACTAAAGATCGCTAAATAATGCTCCCTGGGCGCCAAAATTGCAATAGCGACGTAATAGTACATTATGATATATGTGTGCAAAGTTGGTTATTAATACTCGAGGCGTATTAAGCGCGTGAGCCGTAGGCGAACGCAATAAGTGAGCCGAGAGTGTAATAATCAATGCACACGCGTGTCATACGAAGTTTTTCAACACAAAAAAAAAACAGATATGTATTTTTTTAAGTAGATTTTTTGATAATAATCAAATCAACACAATGAGAACGTTTACAAATATGGCACGCAAGGTTTTTTTGACAGCGGTGAGCTGTCAAACTATTTTACCCGTTTAAATTAAGAATGCTTGATCTACTTATATCACTTGCAGTGAGGTTCAAACTTATCATAATCGGGATTATACCTTCATAAAACTGTGCGGTAATGTAAGTAAAAAGCACAAATGGGTAATAAGCTGCATTAAGATACTAAAAGCGGTGCAATAAATGTTATTTTACGAGCGAGTGTGTTGAAAATAAATAAAAAAACCCGGTCCAGCGGCCGGTCCGACCCGACCTAATAAAACTTCCACCTAAATGTAAGTCCCGTCTTCATCAAAGACTGCTCACGTGCACACAATGCCCAAAAAGGGCGATAGATCAGACCCGATGAATAACAGGTCTATTGCCATCACCTCCCATTCTCTCCAATGTCATGGAGCGAGTGATCAACACGCAGCTCTTGAGATACCTAGAGGATCACGATTTGTTGAGTGACCGACAATATGGCTTCCACCATAGTCCCTTTAGGCTGGTGACCTTCTAGTGTATCTCTATGTGATGTGTCTATGTATACATATGTATGTATGTGCCGAGTGGTCACTCGCCATCGAGAGTCAAGGTGGCGAAGGCGTTCGATCGGGTCTGGCACTGGGGTCTTCTAATGAAATTACCAGCATATGGGTTTTCCGAGGGACTATGCAAATGGGTCGCCAATTTTTGTCCAGCAGATGCATACGAGCTGAGAGACATAAATGCTGGCGTCCCGCAAGGGTCTGTACTAGGGCATGAATCTCGGAATCTCGGAATCTCGTAATATCGGAATCTCGGACCTTTTTTTCCGATATTACAATATCGGAATTGAGTGATCCAATATCGTAATATCGGAATCAGATATTTTTATCTATTTAAGTTTTTAAATAAAGCATTTAAGCGCGCCACAAGGTATGGTCGCCTAGAGCTATAAAATTAACGTATCGTACTTCAATGTTGTCTACCAGTGTTCAAAATGAGCGTATTTTTTCAACAAAATACGAAGTACATTATCCATAAAAATGCTTGACGCTTTGTTTTTAGGAAAATATTAGCAAGAAAAACGAGCGTTTAAAAAACAAACTTACAATGGTGCTGATTCTGTTGTTTACAACAAAACTAATTTAGTCTTACTATATCTCTTTCTTCTGGCATGCAAGCCACTTCGTCAGAGCGGTCAGACCTGAACAAGTAGATTGCGAAGATGGTACGTCGTGACCTTCGGAGCTCCAATACGCGCCAAATTGAACAGGCAATAGAGCGAAACCGAGGGTCCAAAGTATTCACTCAGCAGCATGGAAAGAGCCACCTGACGAAGCTGACGACGTATCATGGCAATACCGCATTTTCAAAGCCGGAGATTTTCGCTGAGATTGAAGACTTCTATAGCCAGCTGTACGCTTCACATACCTCTCAGACCACCCTGACTTGACAATATACCGACGAACTACCAGACATCAGCCAGGACGAGATTGTGTTGGCTCTAAAACAGCTTAAAAATGGAAAAGCCCCGGATGAAGACGGAGTTACTTCAGAACTTCTGAAGGCAGGAGGAATTCCTGTACTGAAGAAGAAGAAGAAGAACTGCAGAGCCTCTTTAACTCGGTCATTAACTGCGGGAGAACTCCAAAGGCGTGGAACGGGAGTATTGTGGTTCTGTTTTTTAAGAAGGGAGATAAAACCCTTCTTAAAAACTATTGGCCCATCTCACTCCTGAGCCACCTCTACAAGCTGTTTTCTAGAGTCATCACGAACTGTCTTGCCAGAAGACTCGACGAATTTCAGCCACCGGAGCAGGCCGGGTTTCGAAGAGGATTTGGTACCATAGACCACATCCACACAGTGAGGCAGATTATAAAGAAGTCTTAGGAGCATAATCGGCCCCTGTGTCTAGCCTTTGTGGACTATGAGAAGGCCTTTGACTCCGTCGAAACCTGGGCTGTTTTGGAATCCTTGCAGCGATGCCAAGTAGACTATCATTATATCGAAGTGCTGAGATGTCTTTATGATGCCGCAACCATGAGTGCCCAAGTACAGGACTAGCAGTCTAAACCCATCCAACTACGCAGAGGAGTGAGACAGGGAGATGTCATATCCCCGAAATTGTTCACAAACGTATTGGAGGATATGTTTAAGACGCTGGACTGGAAAAGGATGGGCATAAACATAAACAGCGAATACATCTCACACTTACGATTTGCAGATGACATAGTCTTGATGGCGTAGTCGCTGCAGGAGCTATAACAGATGCTGGACGGCCTAGAATCAGTCTCGCGACGGCATGAACTATAAACCAAAGTCATGATTAAGATCACATTGATCCGGGATCAATCGTCGTAAATGGCCACCATCTCGAAGTTGTTCAGGAATATACCTACCTCGGGCAGATTCTGCAATTAGGTAGAAATAACTTTGAGAGGGAAGCCAAGAGAAGGATCCAGCTGAGTTGGGCTGGGCAGAGTTTGGGAAACTTTGTAGGGTCTTCTCGTCACCCAAACTTTATAACGAACTAGTTGTCCCCCGAGGTTTCACCCGCGTTACTGGGATCAAAAGTAGCCTATAATACTCGGGGATAAAGTAGCTTCCTATAAGTGAAAAAGAAAACCGGCCGTACCGACCGGTAGTTCCACAGATTAGCCAGTTTAAGCAAACAAAAAACTCTTCCACTTTATAATATTAGTATAGATAGATAATTAGTGCAGTTTATAAGGAATATGTGCAATTTATAAGGAATATGTGCAATTTATAATAAAAATGTCTAATTCCGATATTAATATCGGAATTCCGATATTGAGATCCAATATCGGAAATCAATATCGGAATTGAAAAACCTTCCGATATTACATGCCCTAGTCTAAATATTATCGATAATTTAGCGAAATTATTTGTGCCCTCAGAATTTAGATCAGTGATAGTGGCCCTGCCAGGATGGGTCACACCTTCATCAGACCATTCGGAGTAATATATCATTGGGTGTAATTCCAATTACGCCCACCAACGTTTTCGTGACTCAGGGCATTACAACCACGCTTACCATCACGCGAATTTTAACATAGAATATTAATTAAGTTATGTCAGCAGTTCATGACATTGATCATGAATAAATAAACTGTCTCGCAGTTTCATGTTTTCGCTTTTTTCAGGGTTGTTACACTTTCAAGTTTAGAATCCCAGGTATATGTATACAAAAGTGAATGTGTGAATATTTATTACATACTCCATCACGCTCTAATAGGTAATCTGATTTAGGTAAGGTAGGTACTTACACAGAAAGACTATACCTTAGATTAAAACGTAAGATATCTTTTTTATCCCGGGAATACATTCGATCCCTTGGAACGCGGTTAAAGCCACCGGCCGGGCTATTGCGTATCTTTGGTGGTAATCGTTACGAACACCATTAATGATTTCATCCAATGACGCGGTACCACGATGACCATTCGTGCACCCTGATTGGATGAAATTTATTAGTGGTATTCGTTACGATTACCACCAAAGATACGCGGTAGAGCCCCTGGGCAGAAGATAGGTTCATATTTCTAAAGTGTGGCCCACATCTAAAGGGCGTTTGTAAACCGTAAGATGGAAAATCAAACCGTAGATATAATTTGATAGAACACTTTTTACTTTAGTTAGGTAGGTAGAGGCCTCTTTGAGATAAAGTAGATAGGTAAGTGTTAAATCTACCTATAGACCTGAAGGTAAACAATCAACAAACTTTTGACCACTTAAACAGAAAGTGGGAACAGCGTCAAAGGTCGAAAGGAAAAGTAAAGCGGATTACAAGGGTGAAATGGAAAGTAGACTTTTGGGAAAAGTGGAAATTACTTAAACATGGAATATTGTTTGATGTTTATAAACATAAGTAGACCCACAACTTTTTATATTAAAGGCTATCTTTTTCAATATCAACAACGGTTATTAAATACGACACACTAATAATCTAAACCTAAAAAGGGTTACCCGTGAAAGTTCAACTACATAAGTATGTTACCAGAGGGCGTTGGTATGTTGATATAGAAAAATATATAGGTAGTTGTACCTGTTTACCTCGGTCAGCCTGAAATTACGATGTCATCTTAAGGGGTTAAATCGATTACCCGGAATTTTTATGGGTCGGTTATAAATATTATGGGTCACTAGATAGGAGCTAGTTAGAACCGCTACCGGTTTGTAGGTCACTAACGTAGGTACCTCTACACGGGTTGTTTGGAAAACGGGTCGTATTGTAAAATGTTATCTTAAGTTATGAAAGAGCACAAATGTCGGATTCTCTGGTATAATTATATTTTAATTGATCTACGAATGAAATATAGTCTATGAATTAGATGGGACTAAACACTCCAAAAAATATTGTTTTAAAATAAAATCTGCGATTTTAAAATTTGATTAAAAACTCGCCTATATTTGGAATAGGTATTTGTCATATTTTATTTTAGAAAAAAACCTAAATGGTTATTAATACACACTAAAATTGTTTCATGTTTAGTACCGTGCTAGTTACTAGTGTCGAGGATACATCGTTTGATTTCCACTGCCTCAATGGGGACAACGGGAACAATTATTTTATTCAAGGCCCGTTGTCTCCATCAATATGGATCGAGCAATGAGGACAACGGAATCAATTTTTAATACAAGTCCCGATGTCTCCATCAATGGGGACAACGGGAACAATTTTTAATTATTTTATTCAACAGAGATAATACACCTCCAAAAACAACTCACCTCTAAATGCTAAGTAAGTATGTCCGTTTCAGCGACTGTTATCTGCTCCCAATTAGTTGAGGTCTGCGCTAATGAACCCATGCCTCTATTCATCATGGCAAACACCCCTTTCAATATCATTAGTCTTACTCGTATCACACATTGCATCCATCTCACATGGCTTTCATCCACAGTCTTTCATCCCTCAGCATAGCATATCCATTGCCCATACCGGAACAAACGATTCCCTCTCAACTTTTTACTCAGTCGCGGCTCTTTGAAATTTCTTCTCCAGCAGCGGTTCTAAATGCATTCTCAAGATAAAAAGTGTCGTGTTACTCTGTGATCCAAGTCGTAGTTTTTTTTTATCAGAAAATGATTCCATACAATTCACCGGTAGGTGCTTGGTAATAGATCAGAGGGTGGTAGCCAACCAGGGGGTTATTGAAAAGTACCCCGCCACCGAGCACTGCTTTCCTTACCATGTTTTCCTTCTCCGAAAGCTCTCAAGCTAATTGTATGATCACCTTCGTTTCGGCATAGTATTCGGCATTGATTTCTTATCAAATCCTACGGTCTGATGGAACGGAAATGATAAATTCTCAAAGTTTCATGAGGTATTTTCCAAATTTACACCACAATACAAACCGCGATGAGCCAGCAAGGTCGAATGCGTGAATAAATGATCTTTCAGTTACAGTTAGCCATTTCACTCTGCACTGATGTAAGGCAAACAAATGGAATTCGTTTTGAAATTAGAATGTTGTTGTTGAACGCAGCGATCTGTTAATTGTCATGCATGTAATCCTGGTAAATGTAGTTTGTTTGATACATAAAATTTAAGGGCAGGTTACAAAACGACTTTTAGTTTTTTAACTAAATTTATTCCCAAAACTATTCTTTTAGAAATCCTACAATAGTTATCGAGCCCAGGTCCAACACTGTTTTTGTCTCCAAACAACTAGGAGAATAAATAAAAAATATACACATCACACACAACGGATTCTTTGTATCCTTTGTTGAGATATCGTAGAACTGTTAACTCATACATATTTTTTTCACATAATTCTAATTTAACTAAGTAATACCATCTAACACAATAAACATTTTATACCTAGCGTCACTTTTTATTTACTTACTACAATTATTTTGTTGATTATAATATAATTTTATTTTTTTTTAAGTTATTTTTACAATATGAAACTTATCGAAACATTATAATTGTTTTATAAACAAATAACTTTTCTAAATATTCATTTCAAGTAAGAATTTACTCTGAAAGTATAAGTATACAATGATATAAGTTAGGTACCTAATTTCATGTTCCTAGATATTTATAAAAGTAAACGATCTTTACTATAAAGCTGCGGCCACATTACATTGCCCAGCAGGCTTCAGCGTAAATCGCTGAGTCAAGTGTGCTTGTCATCGCCAGTATGTCAAGCTCTGAGTTATAAATAGCGAAAATTACGTCTTAGAAGTTGAACTTCTCAATGAAGGAAAATGTTCCTTCTACATTGACCTATTCCTTTGATTGCAGATTTCACTAATTCAAAGATATAACTTCTGCCACGACATTTAATGAATAGATACCTACTTGTGTCTGAGTTCAAGCACACTTCTGAAACTTTTCGTTTCCATATTAAATTGGTTGGCATCATTTACGCAACTATTTTATAAGATCCTATAAATTATTTCTCGGAGGAGAATGAGGTATTTGGCTACATTAAACATTTTGCTATATTTCTCGGGAAGATTGTGATGGAAGTTAAGCTTAAATTGTCTACTTTATCTAATGATATGGCTGCGATCGCTTAAATTCGACATTGAAAAGTTATTTTCATGTTTAAAACTGCTTGCTTGTTGAGCTATTGGTATTTTTCAACGGTACCCAACGATGTAAATGGTAAGTCCACAAACAATATCGCGAATGTTGTTGAATCAGCGAGCATCAGCGAACCCAGTCAGCGAATTATCTCTAACAAACACCTTTGCCTTAACTACATTGGAGAGTTAAACAAATCGTATGCTAACGATTAAAACTTTACCGTGAAGCGACAATATTTTCCTTCCAACTTTCGCTCGAAACGGCTGATACTTCCCAAGTAATAATTGAGTCTTTAACTTGTTACAAAGTTTCACATTCTTATGCGCTCGTTTCTTCTAATATTCATTTGTGTAACAATGCTTTAGTAATTTCAACTATTTTTTATTCATTAAGGTACATCATACGCGCTCCAAACTTACAAGAACTTTTGAAATAGAATTTTCTTACTTCTACAAATAATTATTGGATTAGAAAATGCAATAATCACAACACTCGGACCGTATCGGCTTTGGGGTAATTATATATTAATAATAATATAAGATAAAAATATAATTACACTCAAACTCAAAGCCAGTAAGTATATTATATCAGCCTCGTTATAATCATTATTTGGCATATTTTTATCAAAAAGGATGGCCCACGAATTCATTTTCAAGTTTTTTTTAATATAAATTGATTCATAAAATAAAATTCATTAGAAATATAGGTAGAATGTCACAGTACTTGAAATTATTCCTAGGGGAGAAATATAACTACATATTTTTTTATTTTTTTTTTACATTTAACTGTATCTATTTGTTACACGATTACAGTTACTGTTAAGATTTCATTATCTACATGTTATATAAGTAAATACATTTGACTTACTCCAACTTTCACAAAGATTTTAATGACGCAGTTTTCCTGAGAAATCAATATTTTTATTTCAACCAAATAGGTACCCAGGAAATGTTTAAAATATACGCGGGTATTTATTTTATTCCCCCCTATTTTATAGGTACCCAAATACAATTTCCATAAGATGTCAATCGACTGGAGGTTTTAAAGATTATCCTTGATTGATCAGAGAACCTCGTACTACGAATACGATCAGCTGATTCATTATCACATATGAAAAATCGCAACAACTTATTCACGCACGAACACAAATTCGTTGTAGTGGTTCCAGCGGTTTTCTTCGGAATCGACTCCCGGTTTCAGTTCAGCTGCCCCGCCAGCAGTACCGCTGCCACAGCTCGCTGTTAATTTGAACCCATTCTCTTGCAAGTTATCAAACGCTTGCTCGATGAACGAGTGCTTCAGAAAGAAACGAGACGTGTACCTGTCAGCCAGACCATGATCTGGATCGCGAGACTCATTCAATGTTTCGCCAAAAACATCGCGGCAGAGCGTCACCTTTCCACACACCAGAATACGAGACAGCTTACGGAATTTTACATCTGCCAGACCGTCTCGACCGAATGCAAAACTTCCCCGGTAACCGACAGTGATGCATCCCTTTTCACGATTGGGAGGACGTGGATCCGAGCTCAAAACGGCGTTTTCGAGCCCCACTAATCTGTAGTGCTTAGCTTCCCGCGCGAGTCGTTTATGCTCCCTGAAACACTCGGGAAGAACGAGGCCTCCGTCTCGGAGGTAGTCTAAAACGTAGCGAAAGAGAACGCCATCGCGATCGAAGAATATGCGGCCGCGAGCGTCACGCGGATGTTCGGAGTCGCAAAGCGCGGCGGCGAGCAGCGAATCTGGTTCGCGAAGCAGCGTGTCACGCGTAGTGGCGTAATGCACGCCGCCTACGTTAAGCTCGAGGACTTCAGGCGGCGCGTCCGCCATGGCTGAAGGCTGAGGGCGCAGTGTCGAGGCGACTGCGCGTCCCTCGCTCCCTCCCTGACCCACTTACCGCGCGTCTCGGGCGCCGCCGCCCGCCGCGCGAGCCCATCAATAACGCACGCCCGGGTTACTGACTCGAACGTAATTATTTCCTACCCTTTCGAGCGAAAACTCCTCCGTAAAAGCCTTCAAGGTCGGCGTCTATTGTTAGCTAACAGATGGCATATTATTCTCTTGATTCCCGGAATGTAATATTGAGCTTTCCTCATGACCGTAATAAATGGGCTTAACGAATTGCCACATACAGAATGGTTACGATGTATGGTTATAGCCAAAAAAACATTACATTTGAGTATAACTATAAACATTTTTATACAAACTCATATAATGTAATTCCTCCAAGTCGTTATAGCAGCAATGTGAGGTCAGTTAACACTAACAGCGGCGCCAAATTTTCTTAAAAAAGCAGATAAGGCACAAATATACAGTAAAACTGAAAACATGACTAGTTACCAGTAACTATGATGCGTGCAATCAACAGATATCAACTTCATAAACAGGAATTCAAAGAGATCAATCGTATCTCAAAATAAACAGCAAAGCGAGCCACCTGTAGGACACTGGTCCGAACAAATCTGAAGACGAAGCTCGAATCGAGGAGAACAAAAATTAGACCATCTATTTAGGTCGCCGATTTGCATTTAGAGATTTTGTTATATCAAATCGCATTTATAAATAAAGAACGATAAGTGATAGGTGAATACGTGTTTAAAATACAAACAGTTGATTCCTATATAATTGGTTTATGAACAACAGATAAGAGTAATCAATATAAGAGAGGAGTTCTAATCGGATGACTAACTCATTCTCATCAGTTTATGTTCTCATCAAAGCAGAACTGAAACGACTGAAGGTAAAAACACGGAATTTGAACAGTTTGGATTTTTTTGTATATCATTATGGTGTAAAATAGGAGATGAAAGTTTGAAGGTATGGAGAAAGTCTTCCGATTTGGAGTTCAGATTATGACTTGAGTATTATTTTTATTTTGCAGAAAAGGACAACCTTCAATCAATCTTTTTGTATATCTACACAATAAGGCCGAAGTAGGACATATTCGATGGTGACATATCGTGAGGAACCTTGCCTTACTCGATACTCTGAGAATTGACGTGTTATGGGTTGTTTGGTTCGGTAAATAAACTTATATTAAAGTAGAGAAAATAAGGTTAATCTTTGGAAGAGCTTATTTCGAGAGATGAGCTTAAAAATTGGTAGAAGGGAAACCTACTAATTTATAATAAAAAGAAAGTTATTTTAAGTTTTATTACAAACATGAAACGAATAAATTAAGAAAAGTTTAACTGAACTCGATGAAGCTAAATCAGTTAATGCGCTCCCGGATTTACGTCGCATCAGATTAGATTTTGTCAGAGTGGAATCAGCACCCGATAAAATGGAATTTACAGTAGCGCCGAGTTTTTACTCATTACAGGAGTAATGACTAAGTGGGGGGCCTTTTATTACGGTCTCGGGAGATAAGCTTTTGTTTTCTGCACATTTACGCTATGAAGGTCGACGTTAGAGCTAAATGTAATTAAAAATTTCTACCCACAGTTTTTGTCCCTTTTACCGCGTAATTAATGAACTTTTATACATTAACATGGGGTTTTAATGGTGATTCAAATAAGATAGATACATTTCCATTAGTATTATATTTAAGGGAAAATAAATTATAATACTTCATTCAATACATGTCATTTGAAGCAACATTCCACGATATCACAGTGATTTAAATAAGGGAATACAACTAACATCTGAGATTGCTATCATTTTTGCGTAAATTAATCTTTAACGATACTGAAGTCATCAAAAGTAAATTCAGTAATATCTTTTTGATTTTTAAAGTTAGCTTTATCTATTTTGCTGCTAGGGCTGCCGGTGGTCTTTAGCCAGTTCACCCTGAAATGAAAAAAATGCAAGAATGTTGGAAACTTATGTAAGGTTATTTATTATTATGATAACCAAGAGATTACTAAAAAAACATACATTAAAGAAATTATATAGAAAACCTATTTATTTACGCTTGGTCTTAACGATGTATGTAGCAATAAAAAAACTGAGATACACCTTTCACCTTTCTACCATCGCACTGCTCGCTGTCGTTCATCCTCACATCATCGAGCCGCCTCGATCGTCCACACAACAATCAAGTTGGACGTTCTTACTGCGGACTATTAAGATGTGGAGGGAGCTCCCCATTTCGGTTTTCCCTTACGCTACGATATGGGATTCTTCAAAAGAGGCTTCAAAGTCGGCAACACATTGGCAATCCCCCCGGTATTGTAATTTCTATAGGCAACGGTGACCACTTACCATCAGGTGAACCGCCTGCCTGCTTGTCAACCTGTTAACCCTAACCTACCCACCTAAAAACCCTTAGAACATTTTGAACTGAGGACCACCAAATTTTACAAAATAGCGAGACTCAGAACTCTAATCCGTGATGGTGGCCCTGCCGGAAAGTGCCACACGTTCTAACTCCCGATTGAGTGATATGTGCTCTGATTGGTTCATTGAAATAGAAATTTAAAAATAATATATATTTTACGTCTAACGAATAATAAATACGATTAGAAAGTAAAAGGCGCGTAGTATAAAGTAACCTGTCACCATGTTTAAAAGCTCAAGTTCATTGTAAGATTCGAACTCATCGCCAAGGCATTCAACAAATGAGCTATCAACACCTTAAATAGGTAATCACAAT
This sequence comes from Polyploca ridens, assembly GCA_951394255.1. Taxonomy (NCBI): domain Eukaryota; kingdom Metazoa; phylum Arthropoda; class Insecta; order Lepidoptera; family Drepanidae; genus Polyploca; species Polyploca ridens. Next base: position 12,000,940 of record OX596254.1, on the reverse strand, counting down.
TTGCATAATTTAACCAGATTACTTATGTAATAAGAAAGTGCATCAAAGATACATGTCTGGCAATATGGAAAATGTAACCAATCAACGGCCAACCGGACAATGAATGTGTCTAAAAGGACTCACATTGTATCCACTTTATCAGGAGGTCCCTGCACATGTCCCTGGACTGTCCCATGCGAGGTGTTTTTGCACCAACCCCGAAGACCTAGTTTATCCGCTTCCTGTTTTGTATGCTGTAGGAAATGTGTAATACTTTATTATAGAAATTAATAGTAGGTAAATTGATATTTTCTGATAAAATATACTATAAATTGGTATATAGGTAATAGTAGGTATATATGATAGCACTATGATCCCAAATGATTTCCTGAGATAAAAAGTATCAAATATGGTAATCCAAAGTATTATGTAGACATTCAGTAATTAAAGTGATTGAGTAACAAGACACACTTTTGCATTTATTATAATAGCATGAAGGTGAAAAATATCGGAGTAAGTAACAAAAAAATATGTTAACAACCATGCGAAAGTAAACACCCTGAACTGTGCCAAATATTTCAAAATCCATTGCTTGTAATGCCATATTGCTGATACTTTACTTTCTTAATCCTTAATCATAGCTTTTCATTTCAAACTGGAAACATATTAGTTCTAGATGAAATGTCAGATTCAGTCTGTCATTTTGACATTGTAGGTATTTTTTGCCATTTAAACAAAGCAAGTAGGTTTCTATTAATGCTTTAAGTGTTTTAAATAACATTTGTCGAGTCTGTGAGCATTTAAACAACACTGCTCCTTGGTTTTCTGTTTGTTTACTTTTATTGTATAATCCAGAATAATCAATAACAAAACACCTACCTACTAGTAGGTGCCTTATTAGGGCCTATATTGAATAACAATGTTTGAATTCAATATTATGTACAGGCTTACATCCGTAATTAAAATTCAATCCATGTGGAAGAGTTTATATTCAATCTATTCTTGATTGTGAAATTGGATTGATATTTGGACAGTATTTATTTATTTTTTTAGTGAAATGTTATATAAAATATCAATCCACAATCTCAAGATCAAGGATAGATTGAATATTAATTTCGAGCATGAATTTTACTGCACTGTGACTTTATGCAGTGCTCATTTCTTGTTTTGAATTAGGAGACAGGGTAGGGTACTCAACATTTTAGTGCTGAATTATCCACATCAAGCTCTCATATTCCTATTCCATTGTGCACAAGTTAAAATAAGTTAGTATTTTCAATCTAAGATTTTCTTGATAATCATTATAAATTATGGCTGATGAGTCAACTGCATAAAATTTTTACATCATACAAAAGAACACACAAAAAAATAAAACATTTTAGAGGGTTTTGAATCACTTCCAATGTTGAGATTACAACATTACCAGCTACATCTAACTAATATTATAAAGAGGAAAGATTTGATTGTTTGTTTGTTTGCATTGAATAGGCTCCGAATCTACTGAACCGATTAGAAAAATTCTTTCACTGTTGGGAAGCTACACTATCCCCGGGTGACATAGGCTACTTTGTATGACGGGAATGCGGGTGAAACTGCGCGAGACAGCTAGTGTTAATATATAAGGTCTTTCTAAAGTTGTAGTGGATAATTTTAGGGATGAATGTAAAGGTCATTAGTAATCAAAAAAACATATTAGAAAAATAATCTGTCCGACGGTTCAAGAGAAAAAAAAAAAAAATTGAACTTTATGTAGGTACCAAGTATTAATTTATAAATTATGTTTACGACTGCACCCCTTAACATGCCACTATCGTCCCTCGACCCGCACATAACACATTATGCTATGTATGCCTGCCCACTCCAATGTAAATAAAGATCTTATATTATATACCTACTTTACATAGGCTTAGTTTAATAATATTGCACAATCATTATTTACAAATCTGACATAGGCATGCGCAAAGACTAAAATTACAATATAAACAGCGCAGTCAGGCCCATTCGGCACTCATTTCTCTACGCACTCTCCTTACAAGAACAAGTCAGAAAGAGGCAATACTGCAGTACAAGTTTCAAGATTATTTCACCGCACAAATCGAATTTCATTTCAAGCTGCTCGTACCCGTCCAGACCTCTACTCCTGGTAGGGTTCGTCAACAAATTATGTAGTATTTTCAATCTACGGATTATTTTTCTAATATTGTTTTTTGATTACTAATGACCTTTACATTCATTCCTAAAAATATCTGCCACAAATTTAGAAAGACCTTATATATTAACATGTAGCTGGTAATGTAATCTCAACATTGGAAGTGATTCAAAACCCTCTAAAATGTTTTATTTTTTTGTACAAATCAATGTATGGAGCTCGCCATGATTCTTTGTAGGTATGTAAATAGATTATTCATCACGTGAATCGATTTCAATTTATTTTGTGTATATAACAACATAAAGCTTTTCGGATTTCTTCCTTGTGCTACATGGAATTGGTTCTTGCCAAATTAGATGATTCTAGGTCAACGGGAAGTACTCTATAGGTTTTGATTTCCTTGCAAAATATGCGGCCGTATCTTTTGATTGCGCTGACTTAGAAAGTTGTATGTCACAGTGACATTTACTGCACTTTGGCGCGGTTCTCCTTAAATACCACTTCGGTGTTTAAGACGCGTCACGGGAAAGCTGGTGCCATTTCTGTGCAGTGGTGTCTTTATAATTTCCCACTTCTACGCCCAACGCTGATTTCGCCGACGAGTACCTCGGAAAGCGAGACTGAGCCTGTCCCGCGCGGGACATTTGATTTTGGGGTAAAAATCGGTACGTCCCGACAAAATCGGGACGTCTGGCAGCAACGCTGCTGTGTGATGACCAGGGATCATCACATTATTGTTTTGAGGTTCTAAGAAGAGGGTTCGGTTTTGTGATTATAATGATGAAATTAGTATAGTATAAAGAATTAATAGATCCATGGTGTAAAGGTAGTGTACAACTCCACTCACTTTTCTGAAGAAAACTCCCTGCACTCGACCGAAAACTTCAAAGTCCAAAGATCTGGTGACCATCGCTGCGGTATTTATGCTGCAATTAGCCTTAAAAACTACCGTCACCGTTGTTAATAACAAAAAACGAAACATTTAATTAAATATAGGGTCATGAAATTTATTAATTGACAAAAAATCACAGATTACTTAGAGGTATACAAAAAATCACTTCAATTCAAATCGGTTTCTCTGGAAACAAAAGTAGGTATTTATTGATATTGACATAAAGTTGTGGTATGACATTAGCGTTTCATTCTACTTCACAATAAATCACTTTACGTACTATACAATACATTTTCAAACATATTTGTTTGAAAAAGTATTGTATAGTTCATAAGATAATATTACAAATACCCATATAAAATAAAAAAATACGGTGTGTTGACTGGTGTGGACAATGGTAAATATAAATAAATATAAGCTCGTTCGTTCCATTCCACTACGTATCTATGAGTAGTACCAAAGAGTATTCAATAACTACGTAAGAAGTAGTACTGTAGTTGTAGGTAGGGAGAGGGAGAGTTCAAAATGGTGTACAAACATAGCTGCGTTCGTTTCAAGTTCGGTTTTTTATCGAAATGTTACCAACTTGCTTGATATTCTTGATATTGCTGCAAGGAGTCACAAACAGTGATGCCAGATCTACTGATAAAGCAGTAGATCTACCTGATTTTAGAGCTATCTACTGATCTACTGACTTATTTCTAACAATTCGAAAAATCTACCTGCTTTTTTAATTTCATAGATAATCCAAGCTACTAAATATACAAAAACAAAATCCGTACGATCTATCAAAAAAACGTGTCTGTTAGTGGTTATTACCTACTCTGTGGCAGCATCGTTTCTATCGGTGGAGGAAGCGGAATGTTAAGAAGTATTTTTTTTTTTTTTTTATTTGCCGTGTTATTATTATATTCCCGAGGTTCAAGACTGACAACGAATAATGACATGCTTTACACGGCAAATGTCAGAAGTACTTCAAACTGCTAAACATTCCGATTCAAAATGGGCGCCAAGATTAATTGAATCCGAAATATTTTTTTTACCTTTCATAAGGCCAGTGTAAACGAGTCAAAACAATAACAAATTTCGAAATTTCAAAAGTTAAAAAAGAAGTTAACATTGATTTCATTTCCAGTATTTGTAGAGTAAATGGTGTCTTTAGTGAAGTATGTATGAAGATGAAGAAAATCATTTGTGAATAGTTTTTAATTTATATTTGTAAATAACTTAACAGGTGGTAGTTTTGGTGTATGTTTCAACTATTGCATGAAATTACTGACGATGTTTATGACTACAATAGCAACTTTTACTGTCTACTGATTTTTTCCTGAATCTACTGATTTTTTCCTTAAATTTCTACTGCTTCTTTCAAATTTCATCTGGCAACACTGGTCACAAATTAAATTAATCATTGTATGATGAAGAATACATTACCTACTTATAAAAAATAGGAATTTTATAAAGTTTATTGAGTGATTAGAGGTTTATGATAATATTATATTTTGATGATCATTGATAAAAATCTATAATTTTCTACATTCTACATATCATTTTGACATCTGTAACATTTAAGACAATTAATCAAATACATTCTGTTCTGTCAGTTCGTCAGACTCAGTGGTGAGAGAATTTGTTTGTTTTTCTTAAAAAGAAATAGATTTTCATTGTCGAATCTAATTATCTATGTATATTTCAGAAGCCTACGACATTTTATAACAAGAAACATCGATAAAGCCATGGCTTTTTATTGTTGCGGAAGGTATGTTGTAAAATTATGTAACAGGGGTTAGATACGTTGTAATGTTTTTAATTTGTTTTGTACATTTTCAGATTGGGTAGTAAGTCGGTGCTGGCAAATCTAAGTAGGTTTCCTACGGTGCTAGGCACTGCTCAATACGCCCAGGCTGCCGCTGGTTTGCCGAAAGTGAATTTCAAGAAATTCGAACCACCGAAAGATGAAACTTTCGATGCGAAGAATGCTCGTCTCAATCGCCCACTATCGCCACATCTCACCATCTACCAGATACAGTTGACAAGTACATTGTCCATTACTCATCGAACTGCAGGTATGTCTTTGATAATGCATTTTTAATATCATACCTACTAATTATCAATATAATAATACTATCTTGTCCCGCGGTTTCACCCGCGTTCCTGAGGGGTATATTGTTTTCCTGGGATAAAAAGTATCCTATGTGTTATTACAAAACATATTCTGTGTGTGTGCCAAATTTCATGCAAATCCGTTCAGTAGATTTTGCATGAAAAAGTAACAAACATCTTTACAAATCGTATCCTTACATTCATACAAACTTTCACATTTATAATATTAGTAGGATATGATAGAAGCATTGGTTGATTTTTTATTGAATTTATGGAAAATATTTGAATAATAAGTAATATATCAAAAGTTTCATAATGCCCAAAGGAGAAAACTTAATGTGTTGCAAGAATTGTATTTGTTGTTCAGTGTTGCAATCTTTATCTTGGAAATTGACTTTTAACCTGCTGAGTCGCGAATTTGCTATTTTGACAGCTTTTTTAGAGTCGCGCGGGGTTCGCATAATTTCGCGGAATTTGCAAATTTGCGAAATGGCGCGCGGCCCATGGTCGATAAATCATAAATATCTGGGTTTTTACAGTATTAATCAAGAAACAGTAACTTATAGCGTCATCCTGAATACATTTTCTTATTGGAATCTTATTGGAATTGGAATGAAGTATAACAAGATTCCAATAAGAAACCTGGAAAAAATGACAACTGTAAAAAAACGGCTCTTCATAAACATTTCGTGTTTGCACTTCAAGATGAATAACTCTGTCCACATGTTATACACCTTTATATCAACACGAATAAACGTTCTATCTAATTAATACATTTGTTTTACTAGTCCCAAGTAAGCAAAAAAGAGAAATACGATGCTAAGTAAACATCGTGAACACAAATGTAAACAAACCAATTTTTTTTGTCGGTCCATTGTGCTCTTATCTTAATGACTTTAGGGTCGGTTTTGCCTCTCTATTCGAAAGATAATGTGTCAAACTCGACGAATGTTACAAGTTTTAAATAATAAACAATGATAAAAAAAAAAACAAGGTAGATTAGTGTGTCGATATCTAAAAATAGACCTCCACTTTCAGGTCATGGTACACACACATAGTAAATTAATTTCTAACCATTATTGATTGTATTAGCTTTTATGAGTCCCTAACTATTATCTCATAATATTATAGGCATAAGGTTCAAAAAAATATTTGTTGATAAAAGCCGTTACATTACGTGAATTTGAATCTCGCGCCGCGACTCAAAACAAAATGAAGTGTGAATAGTGATATTTAACGGATTGCCTGTAAAAGGTGGGCGATTTGTGTAGATTATTAGTTTATCTAACCGTTTTAATAATGATTTATATAAGTCCTGATGTGTGAAATAAAATTTCTTGATTATAAACACGTGAGTACTTCGAGTGTTTAGATTCAAGGAATTCTAATTACACACTTGAGTAATTATATAAATTATTACTAAACCGGTTAGATCAACTAATATTCTATACAAATCACTCACCTTTTATAGGAAATACGTAAGTTTATCACACTTACACTTTAATTTTCGGTGAGCCTCGGAGCGAGAAAACTCATTCAGCCCAATTTAGCCGTTGACCACAATAAATTGACGAAATTTCATTTTTTTTGTACTGGTAGTAACATAATGCGCTCTACAAACGGTTGCGTCATTTAATTCTCTCTATTCACATACCAAACACTTGAACACTTGAGTACGATACCCAACGATAACGTGTTTACAAAAAAAAGCAATTAAGTGAAATTCGAGCCGCCATTACCGCGGACCGATCGGTCCTTACGCGACACAACGGAATAGAAACACGCGCGGACCGATCGGTCCTTACGCGACTTTACAGGTTAACAATTATTTAATTAGTTGAGTATTGAATATCAAATTGTATAGCCTATTTCACCGATTGCTACTCTGTGAATATTTAAGAATAGTTAAGCTGGTGAAAGAAGAAGATGCAACTTTAACCAAAGATAATAAAAATTGTTTGAAGGTACCCAACAAAATATTTTCTATATTTTTGTATCATTTTTATCACATGGTCATGACAAAACTTTCAACGGATTTTTTTGACTAGAAATCTATCACAATCTTATCATTTCCAGGAATAATTCTATCAGGATATGCCACCGCTCTAGGTATTGGTGCGTTGGTGCTGCCTTATGACATCCCCCACTACATCAGTATGATTGAAGGCCTTCATTTATCACCGGCGACACTTTTACTTGCAAAAGCAGCAATTGCCGCACCATTAGGATACCACTTTGCAAATGGCATCAGACATTTATACTGGGATACCGCTAAGGGGCTTACGATTAAAGAAGTTTACTCAACAGGCTATGCTATGTTAGCCGCATCAGTTATCATAACATTAATTTTAGCTGCATTATAAGATGTTCTCATTAGATGAAAATGATACTGAAAATTCCAATATGTTGGTTATTATTTATTTAATATCATTGTAAGTAATAAAGTGTATGCAAATCAGACTTTTTATTTTTGTTTCATTATAATAATGGTTAACTTTGATTAGTAAAAAATATACACTGGATTATGGCATGATTAATAAGTGATGCCACATGAAGACACAACGTCATGAATAGTCTTGAATTTTTCAAAGTCTAACTTCTCCGTGGTTGCCAAGCCCTTGGCAGCATTCTGAAATAGTAATTTTTTTTATTAAGATATTTATAAATTGGAATCACATCATACAATATCAAGTTGATACTGTTTATTTTAGGGATTTTAAATTAGTCAATTTCTTAATACTATTCACTAGTATACTTTCAGTTGAGTTTAGAGCAATACGGAGGATTAAAACTAAACATTGTTTGGAGAAAAAAAAATCTAAAATTTTACTCACATTGAAAATAACATTGTTATTCTTCAAGAATTCTCCATAAATGTTAAACAGATCAGATCTTGTGTCCAAGAGTTGTGCCAGGCTCAAAGGTGTGTGTGCTATGGAGACATCAGAGAGAAAGTCTTTGGCTGAAAGCCATGTTCTTGATGGCGCCATGGCGATGTTACATGTGATGAAGTTAGACAGCGAGTCGCGACCGCCGGCGTCGCGGTTGAGGCAGAGGAGCTCGTATTGTGTTGCGTCGAAGTTTGACAGGTCTGCACCTGAGAATGCAACATGAATTTTAGTAGGGTATATTTTAATTGTGTAGTTAATTTACCCCAGGCCCCCGATTCTCGCATTTTCGACATCGATGTCGAATTAGAGATTTGGCGAAATGACGGGCTTCTGTTAAAATGTATATAAAGGTGCGTTCGAATTGGGGTACGGTAGCAAAAATAACAGTCAAAAATGCTAAAAACAATCACATATGGCGTGCGTGTGAGGGACAGACGGACACGGAGAGGAGCGGCACCATAAGGGGTTCCTTTTTTAACACGCTTTTATTAGCTTCACCTGTATGTATGTATCTATGTATGTATGAATGTATGTAAAGGAATCTTCGAACGTAATTTTCATCGACTTCCAGACGTCAGATTAAACTGAAATTTTGCACACTTATCAAGTACCGATGACAATACAATAATTTGGTACCATCGAGCTGATCTGATGATGGATCCGGAAGGTAGGCACTGGAACTCCATAACGGAGCAACGTTTCCTAGCCGTGTTTGGGCTTTTTGGAATTGTCATGAAATGAACTTTGACCATGTATGGTTTTCAGGGTCTGATGATGGAGTAGGAGAGTAAGCACTGGAACTCCATAACGGAGCAACGTTTCCTAGCCGTGTTTGGGCTTGTTGGAATTGTCATGAAATGAACTTTGACCATGTATGGTTTTCAGGGTCTGATGATGGAGTAGGAGAGTAAGCACTGGAACTCCATAGTGGAGCATCGTATACTAGCCGTGTTTGGGCTTGTTGGAATTATTTTGAGATGAACTTTGACCATGTATGGTTTTCAGGGTCTGATGATGGAGTAGGAGAGTAAGCACTGGAACTCCATAGTGGAGCATCGTATACTAGCCGTGTTTGGGTTTGTTGGAATTGTCGTGAGATGAACTTGGACCATGTATAGTTTTCAGGGTCTGATGATGGAGTAGGAGGGTAGGCACTGGAACTCCATAACAGACCAACGTTTCCTAGGCGTGTTTGGGCTTGTTGGAATTGTCGTAAGATGAATTTTGACCATGTATAGTTTTCAGGGTCTGATGATGAAGTCGGAGGGTTGGCACTGGAACCCCATAGCGGAGCATCGTATTCTAGCCGTGTTTGGGCGTATTGTAATCGTATTATGTGCATTTTGGCCAAATATGGTTTTCTGAGTCTGTTGGTGGAGTCAAAGAGTAGACACTGAAGCTAAATACTCATTATAAATGTGAAATAAATTGATATTGGGTAAAAATATGGTATAAGTAACATAATAAAATGGTATGAATAATTTATGTTGACTAAAAAATAAAAAATAAATTACAGTTTAAAAAAACTAAAAAAACACGCTTTAAAAAGCCCTGCACTAAAAAGTGTTAAATAATTATAAAATTGAACCTAAATATATTCTCTGTCTATCCCGTAAGGGCCTAAATGTAAGCAATTTTTGTAATTAAGTTCAATATTTGAATGAAAAGCGTGGGGCGCTTTTCCTTGTAACCCAATAGAATTTCTAAGCATTATCATTATCATGAAGAAATATCGTAAATTACAAAATGAAAAGCGCCACACACTTTTCATTCAAATATTGAACTTAATTACAAAAATTGCTTACATTTAGGCCCTTACGGGATAGACAGAGAATATATTTAGGTTCAATTTTATAATTATTTAACACTTTTTAGTGCAGGGCTTTTTAAAGCGTGTTTTTTTAGTTTTTTTAAACTGTAATTTTTCCTTTTTGGTTCGGAATCCTAAAAAGAATGATAAAAATTAAAAACCCGGTAAAAATTAAATCGGTGACTACAATGAGCTTGAGCTTTCGGTGAAGGGAAACATCGTGAGTAAACCATAGCACTGTGGTAGGGTACTTTGTAGTACCCTCCTGGCTGGCGACCACCCTCATGTTGAAAATCTGTCGCCAAGCACCTATCGGTGTGTTCCGACGGCGGCACTTGAGAGCCAGTTCCTTCTAGGATTTGTGTGCTCTTCGGCCACATCATTACTGACGTACCTAGGTTTGTTTCTGATCTAGCGTATCCTTATGTCAATCCCATACATTTTGTAACGTTTCTATTCGCGCAAACGCAACGAAAAATGTACATTGTACTGAAATGTACTGGTGAGATACTGGTCAAAGATAGGCCTATACATAGTAAAACAAAACACCTTTTTTATTACGATAAATTTTATTCTCTATATGTGAATAACTAAATTATCCGTAGATTGTTTTGATGTGTGTATTTGCCTAGAGGTAGAATGTAGAGGTAGAGTGTATTTGCCTAATGTTTAATAAAACCCGTCCTTCACGTGTACATATTGACTTCGTTTTCAGAAACTAAAGTTCGGTAATCCACTTATTTTAATAAAATAACCTTACTGCGAATATTTACAAAGTCTATTAAGGCCCACTATAGCTTTGATTAAAACTTCGGGTGGTTTAATCAAGCTGGTGCGATGGTGTTGAACGCTATTTATTTTACGTAATCTAAACACACTCTGCGTTCCCTCAGGAATATTATTTTAGGTATAATACGATATTCGTTTCTGTTCGCAAGGATTTTGAGATGGGATTCAATGTTATTGTAAAATGATTTACAACTTGAAAATTACAGTTTGAAAGTGATTGTAGGATGTTAATTGTGAAGGGACAAGATGGACGAATATTTTCTCCTCATAAATAAACAGTCCTAGACATCAATATTTTATTATGTAGGTACCTACCTATTATCTAGTTTACATTCGAACAATATAATTGATAAAAAGCGGTCTTCATCTCAATTTTGAGTTGTAAGTGCTCAAATATTTTGTTATTTTACTTTAATTAAGTATTAAACACGTATTTAAATTTGTTAATTAAATCATCTACCTATTCATACTAATAATCTAAAGCTGAAGAGATTGGCTGTGCTAATCTCCTACGTTTCTCGCGTAAGACACTTGGCTAAAATAAGAAATCGTTACAATAGTTTAAAGAATTACTTACTGGAAACAAAAGCGATGTCACCACGGTTTTCCAACAGACATTTAGCTGGGCTATTGTCAGTGGAACACTGCTTCTTCAATTTAGATACGTCAGCGCCTAAAAAGAAACATTTAATTTCAACAAACTGCAATATCAGTTAGAGGATGCTAAAATTATTTATGGGAATGAACAAATAAGTCACCTGTAGGGTTATTTTCTGGCTTATCAACTCCTGGTAAACATGATCCTCCATTGAAGAAATCTCCCAAGTTCTTGACGCACTGTCGAAACAAACAAAAACTAAATAGTATTAAAATATGCAGTTCATTTAATAAGTCAATGAAACACTTTACCTTGTCTGATTCTATAAGCCTCTTGTTAATTAGGTGGTAGAGAGGTGCGCTTAAACCACTGAAAGTTCCATAGGAGTTGTGGCAGGACCTAGATAAATAGAAAAACACGTTAGACCACGTGGGAATCCCGTTTGCTACTTCTTTGCAGAACCATTACAGATTTGAATTGAGTCTTATGGCTAATTTGTCGCCAAATATCAGATTTTGTCGATCGTTTTTAAGTGGCCCTGTCGGAATGGTCCTGTCCTGGCAGAACCTCCTCTGTATCTCAAGAATTAGACATAGTCATATGGACCATTGCTACACCAAATTGCCAATAATGAACTAAAACTACCAATACCTTGGGAATGTATTTGTAGCCTACAAATACATCCCTGGCGCGCAGTAGCTGTCTTCTCCAATCTGACCTAAATACTGGATCCAGAGCCCAATTAAAGATCCTCTAAATTCATAATGTTGTTACCTTTTCCCTCTCAAGTCGTCAATCTTGCTATACTGCGTGTCTTTCTTGACAACAGCAACAGCATAGTTAGGTGTTTTGGCATCTCCATATACTTCATGGAACACTGGGTGCAGGTTGTATTTCTTAGCCGCTGATGCCACCTTCATATCGTCTACTGACGCTAAATCCGAACTGTTGTCTAAGACCTATTGAAATTAAGGTTATTGTAGCGCTCGTATCTAGAAATCTCATGTCGGAATATCATAACGTAGGTTTGAGGAATTTTAATGCCTTTTGAAATTATGTCGTACAATGTTATTTGGACTTGACGTTTTATAAAATTTGATGCTGTTTATTCAAACTTCAATGTGCCTAGAATAATATCTTCCTGCCTTATTTGTTCCCAATCATTTGGGTCTCTTAATTCCTACCGATATCATTTTTCACACTACCTTACCTTCGGTTTTCGTTCTCCTATCGTCCTTCCATCAATCGTCAAATTTCCTTTGAAAATCTCTTGAGAAAGCATCTAAAAATGGCATTTATTAGCTGTGAAATCAAAAGTACTTACACTATTAAGACAATCATCCTCAGAAGCCTTCTGAACGCAGTCGATTCTCGGTCTAATATCCCTACTGAAGGCGAATACAGACATGGCTCTGCACTTAGCTAGAGCTACGTTAGATGTCACGCATAGCCTGAAAACGGAATAGGTTACTATGTCAACAACTGAGAACTTTGAGAGTGAAGGCATTTTTAATGAAAAGGTAGTTTTACGGCGACTTTAATGGGGTTTTAGAATTCACTTAGTGCTGAGTGGAATTTTATTTAAAGTGCTGTTATGAAATGGGGCTGGTAAAGGTTTTGATGCAGGTAGAGAGGAAGTTATGGATCTTTATAGAGATATATTACCAAAACAAGGCGATGTACAACAATTTTTGGATGATGATGACCGATATATTGCCTCCCTTTACATCTTACTCGGGAATTGTGCTGAATACGATTTAATTATCCCAAATATGGTCTGAATTTTACCTGACAACAGTTTCAGGAGCACCATGACCTCTTTCAATAACCTCGGTGTAGTTAGCTCGCTTCAAGTAATCGGCTGGTTTGATTGCAATATTGTCAGCGACGTGGTGGATATTGTCTGACAACCCTAGGACTTTTGTGAACCATTCAGGTTTGGTACTTGCACCTGAGAATTGGTATGATAGTGACAACTATGATTGGAGAAATTTTGATTATATTTTCGGAATCTGTTTTTGTTAACTTAATCCAGTCGCAATTGTAACTTCATGATTTTCAACTGGTAGCATATAATTACTCATGATATACTTATAAAATAATGAAATTTTACAGTATTTCTTAACGATTAACGCAAAATTTATGGAATTAAGTTTGTGGCGGTTGGTATGACTAAAGCACTCAGGAGAATATTTTATAAAAAATAGTTTTAGTCATATAAAGCTCGTCTCTAGGCGGTCATTGATTAGATTTTGAATGTAGAGACATAATAAGGTTCAAAGGTGAAAATAATGATAGTTCCACAACTTACCAGCTTCCGACAACTGTTTGACCTTCTCCCGCAAGGGCGAAAGCTTGGCAAGTACGTCATTATGTCCCAACAATCCTTGCCAAGGTCTCGCCGCCCAAGTGCAGGGCTTGTCCCTAATCGGCACTTTGGACCCATCAACGCAAAGGTAAGCGAATTCATCAGGGTTCTCTGTCGATGGAGTAGCAGGACTTACTCCTACTGGGAGCTATGAAAAGATTTTCTGCTATAGTTTTCAGTGAATAAAAAAAAAAACCGTATACATAATATAACCTAAGGAAGGAGTTTTAATAGGGCATTATGTGTTCTCTATGCTTAATGCCTCTTCTTTCACGTTATTTTTACCAACTATAAAAAGGGGTCTAATTATTTTCCTATTGCTATTTTTCAGTAGGTACATCATTATTATTATATACAAGTCGTTGTTTTGGTCAGCGACGAGTGACTCAGGGTCGATAATACATGTGATACTGGTGCTAAAAAAATATAAAAAAAATACTTTATTTTTTATAATAATAAAAATAAAAAAAATATGAATTGGAAAATCATGTAATAAGCTAAATTGTAGACGTAATACTCAACGGGAATGCGAGGATGTAAAGGGATGGGGCGATGGCGGCTTGCGCCTAGCTCTAGTCTGTGCACGTGCCTAGTGAACATACTTTGTCCGACGCTCTTGATCTCGTGGAAAATGCCGTGAAAAAAAACTCTTTTTGTAAGTTGGCTTAATCTGTGGTTAATACTCAATCTCTAGTTACACTTATGCAGTTGTACTTAAAAATTAAATTAAGTCTTCTTTTAACATTTCCTATCTCCAATATCCCAAGTACTTTTCCTCCGTGTGGCACAACCGTGAGATACCTATAGTTTCAAATACATCAACGCAAAGGTAAGCGAATTCATCAGGGTTCTCTGTCGATGGAGTAGCAGGACTTACTCCTACTGGGAGCTATGAAAAGATTTTCTGCTATAGCTTTTCAGTGAATAAAAAAAAACCGTATACATAATATAACCTAAGGAAGGAGTTTTAATAGGGCATTATGTGTTCTCTATGCTTAATGCCTCTTCTTTCACGTTATTTTTAACCAACTATAAAAAGGGGTCTAATTATTTTCCTATTGCTATTTTTCAGTAGGTACATTATTATTATTATATACAAGTCGTTGTTTTGGTCAGCGACGAGTGACTCAGGGTCGATAATACATGTGATACTGGTGCTAAAAAAAATATAAAAAAAATACTTTATTTTTTATAATAATAAAAATAAAAAAATATGAATTGGAAAATCATGTAATAAGCTAAATTGTAGACGTAATACTCAACGGGAATGCGAGGATGTAAAGGGATGGGGCGATGGCGGCTTGCGCCTAGCTCTAGTCTGCGCACGTGCCTAGTGAACATACTTTGCGGTAATTTTATTTCAAATTGAATAAGGGATTTCTCAACGCATTTACAGTATTTAATAAAAATAAGTCCATTTTTGGAAAATGTATTTTTTGTACTACCGCTCCTGGGTCGCTTGTCGCCGACCAAAACAACACCCTGTATACATTATTAGTTATAATGATGTCAAATATAATAGGTACTTATACTAATAAGGGGGGCTAAAAAGGAAGTTAAAGCAATATTGCTAACACAATTCATTTTTTCGAATTCTCGGCAGATCCTACGTAATTTCAATATTTTTTGGTATACTAGTCACTCATTTCATTATATACAATTCAATTCAATAAAAGATTCGGAATTGATGAATTGAATAAGATCTGCCGTGAATTCGAAAAAAATTATTGCGCTAGCAATATTGCTTTAGCTTCCTTTTTAGGGGGGAAGGTCATATAGACTTCAACATTACGAAAATATTATTGTCACATTAATTTCAATAGAAATGCGATTATGCTTTTATAGAATTGTCTCATTTCATTTTCATTACAGACAAATATATACTAAAATTTATCTTCCAATAAACATTATATTCTAGATTTAATCTTACAGAACATCGTAGATTACTTTTCCATTTGGTAGCGCAGGTAAAGAAAATGTGTTAAAAATGACATTGCCATTCGTCCGTTTTCCAATAGCTCCCGTTCGGGTTCAAAGGAAACTTAGATTTCCCATGAGAAAAAGTTAGAGTGCATGGGAGACGTGTAAGTAAGATCTTTTATTTATTAGTATGCATACGCGGGAAGTGTGTGTACGCTATATAAGATAAGATTTAGACACTATTAGTACCTACTCAACTTTCTCTTTTTCTGTTACTTTACCTATAGTTGTTTTAATTTGAATTCGAAAAGCTTATTGCAAAAATATTACCTACTCTAGCTCGACTTCATCGTCGTTCTTTTCCATTAGATTACCAAAATATCACCTCGGGACTCGTCCTATTATATGAAACACGCGTTTAGGTAAATAGATATTGCAGATATTGTTTTAGATGAGAAGTTGTTTATACAGGGTGTAACGGAAACTGTATATACATTACAGTAATCCACTTTTTTGGTACGAGGCGCATAGATCGCGGAAGATAAAATTTTATATTAATATTAGTAAGGGATGCAAAATGACAATGACCCTCATTGACCGGTGACATGTTGGTTATGATTTTAATTCAAAAAACTTGAATTAAAAAATGTTGTTTCAATTTTTTAGTAATGTATTTTGAGCTGAAACTTTTTATAGAGAGTCTGTACCTGATGTAGTCTTCACCCCCTTCGGATGTATATACCCTTTCCGTTACACCTTATATAAAAAAAACATTTCGAAAGGAAGGTAGACATTCGAATTTTGCAAACTTTTTATATGGAAGATTAAAAAAGAGCGAAAAATTACTCGTTTTTTTAATTCCAGTATTTCATACAAATTTTGTTGCATGGCTGATGATTTTTTTTAAATTTTCGAGCTTTTTAGTCTCTACTTTCGTTTGCCAGACTCTAGTCATCAATTTACTTATTATTACTGGTTAAAATATTGTGAGAAAAAAACTTCGAAAATACTGTGATACTCAAAACTTCCTAATATTTGACTTACCCCAAAGAATTTCCTTACAAAGATGACCTTTGTGAAGGCAACCTGTCCGCCATTATGCGCCAGACATCTCAACGCGCCCTCATAACCGCTGTAGTTATCGGGGTAGTCACATTTGTCCGGGTGCTCGCACAGTGCACACAATTGTCTGTATTGACCCTCTGAAATTATATCTTTTACTAGCTTCTGTCTCGTGGATTGACTCGGAAATATAACCTATAGACTCCTGTCTTAAATATTAGAGAGATCAGTCGAATGTTGAGGCATTATTAAAAACACACTTGAAATTTGACCTGTTCTGGAGTTGTTCGTCTTATACGAAGAAGTCGGTAAATCGCAATCGGACACTTGCAATACACGGTACCCTTCCCCACTCGCCAATGAGCACTGGTGACCTCACTCACGCGCAGGAACACAACAGTGTGTGGGTGGAGGTACTTCCCCAGTCGAACTGCTCTTCGAGCGAATAAACGCTACGCTCTCTACTTCTCTTAACCTATCTATATCGGTATCGGTATCTCTTGGGTTTTCAAAGACTTCAGAGCTAAACCAACGAGACAACTTTCAGATATCAAAGTGTGTCCTTTGCTTCCTTTTACCACCAGTAGACATGTTTAGACGAAGCGCTCGTGGTGTAGCATGATTAGCCGTTCTTAATCGATCGGCAAAGTTAAGCTACGCCTGTCGTGGTCGGTACCTGGATGGGTGACCGCCTAGTGGTATTTCAAATCGAGCGTTTCCGTGCTTCGGAAGGCACGTAAAGCCGTTGGTTCCGGTTGTGATAGTCGTTAAGCTAGTTGGATACCTCAAAGGCGGCTTGAAAAATTCCAACAGTAGGTTGACCACTAGCCTACCTCCACTTCACGCCCATTCCCTTTTACCCTCATTAGTGAAAGGAGGCCTGTGCTCAGCAGTGGGACATTATAGGCTGATGATGATGAGACATGTTTAGTCTTTCTTCTTTACTGTGCATTATACTTTCAGTATAAATCCTGCTCTAGTTTTCAAGCTTTCACAAAGCTCTGGGAGATCACTGAGTATTTTAGGCTAACAAACATACTCTCGCGTTTATAATATTAGTAAGGGTGGATAGGATGAAACTGCCTTTCCGGGGCGGCTCGTTAGAAACGCCTGCGAATTACACTTGGCCAAACAGCTCTGTCCTTGTATTAGTTTAATTAGGGTTACTTCAGCCGTCGGAATGGAAGTAATGTACTTAATTTCCTGGGTTGACTAAAGTTTATAGTACGTACTGTATTCTAGGACAATGCACGCAATAATTTAGGTAATTGAAGGTTTGCAGTACGTATTGTCTACATATTTAGTCCTGTTTTGAGCATTTGTGTGAGTGAAGTGAGACGGGTCTTAAAAAGCATTCTAGGCTATATGGCTTGTACTTACTCCAAACAGAGTTGGTCTTTGGATCCGGTGACCATTTGCCGACAATGCACGATTGTGAGAAGAACGTAGAAAGAGCCTTGAGTTCGTTCTCCTTGGGCGATATGCTGTGATCATTCATTTTGGGGAATATCGAACGCTTCATCAGCATCGTTAGGGGAATCTAAAGCAAAAATAAAACAGTATGTAACTAAGTACCTAGGTTCATAATCACAGTCATCTAGAATAAAATAAGGTAATTAATAACTAGTAATTAAAGAAATACAGTTTCCAGTTAACATTCCTTTGTGAGAGACTGGGGTCTGTACTAGGAAGACCTGTGTTACCGATTACCAGGCTCAGGATAAATAAATCCGATGTAAAGTATGATATACCTTTTTTATGTCTATAGGCTGGCAAGCATGCAGAAGACACTCCTCCTGATGGTAAAGAAAGTAGCCTATGGACATAGCAATAGCAGGGACAATGTGTTGCCGACCTTACAATCAAATGGCTAGGAGGCAACTATACTTTCAGAACAACGTAATAAGTAGGTACTTAGGTATATGCCAAATGAGTACCTACCTACCTAGTTAGTTAACTTTCACCGATTTCACTGTGGTAGGGTACTTTTTAGTACCCACCTGGCTGGCTACCCTCATGTTGAAAATCAGTCGCCAAGCACCTATCGGCGTGTTCCGCTAGCTGCACTTGAGAACCAGTTCCTTCTAGACTTTGTGTGCTTACCACCTTCGGCCACATCATCACTTACCATAGTGAGGTTGGGGTCAAAATGGTCAAACGCAGGGCTATATGTTTATAAAACATTTTTTTGCCTATCTGTGTACATTCCGTAAATAACCTTTAGTTATCGGTAATTAGTCGACTAATTACAATGTACGTGGTCTGAAGATATACAGGGACCTACTATGCCTACTAGATATAGTACTTAGTTAGGTTAGGCCAATTAACCAATTGGATCAAGCGTAAATTATTCAATGGAAACCTCCATTAAATAATTTAGGTACGCTGATCCAAATCATTGATTGAGACCTATTGTTTCTGTTGTTTGGATATCGGCACTGAACAATTTCCCTAGCGTAACTACAGGCATAACTGAGTAGGTTCCTGCGGTAGTGGAGCGGTGCGGGAGGGGTGTGTTTTCATTACATCAAATGACAAAAGAGAACTAATAAAAAGAGTTTGAAGATTTTGGCATACTTTTCGAACACTTTTTCATGTGTGTAGCGAGACAGTTCTAATTCGTCACATATCACCCCCTCCCGCACCGCTCCACTACCGCAGGAAACTTCTCAGTTACGCCAGTCTATAAAACCATACAATCGTCCGACGCCTTTGATCTTGTGGAAAATGCCGTGAAAAAAAAACGCATTTGTATGTGCTCAATCTCTAGTTACACATATGCAGCTGTACTAAAAAATGAAATTAAGTCTTCTTTTAAGAAAATTTCCTTTCTCCAATATTCCAGGTAGGTAATTTTCCTCCGTGTGGCACAGCCGTGAGATACCTATAGTTTCAAATGAATAAAATTCCTGGAAGCGACCCGTCCTTTTAGTGACATTTTTAGCACGCCCATTCCTCTGTGTTACACGGGTGTTTTTATGAATGTTCGCGATCCGGTATTTTTTAATACAACCCAAATTCTGTCACCTCACACGGGACTTGTTGAAAGGGTGAGTTTTAAATATGGACCCTGTGTACGGCCACGTGAAATGTGTCAAGGTATTTATAAATTTTCACCCTTTGTTTTTGGTTTTTATTTTTTATGCGAGTAAAATTAAATAATTAAAACAAGACCGGGGTTTAGTGCCAAGATGAGACTGCGTTTTTTTCCTTCCACAGCCAACATAGCCACTCCTCTCAACTTCTTCTGGATGTACAGAGATTTTTGCAGAGTCAGCAACGAGCGAGTGGTATCCCTAGACTGTCTTGCTTGCGTCTATAGGCTACGGTAACCGCTTACCATCACGCGTCATATGCCTGTTTGTCAATAACTCACTACAAACAAAAACTTTTGTTAATGAATATTTCTGAAAGTAGGAACTTATTAACAAACGTGCATACAGGTATTACTGGTTATTGTTGACACAGTTAAACCTCAGATTTGGTCCTTGTGAAACTTGTTTTAGTGTTTACATACCTACCAAATTAAAGCTCGAAATTGAATACAAAGCTCACAGTGAAGCTGGCAAGTGTCGCAAAATGGATTGTAGTTTTTAGACAAAGCGTTTTATTGTAGCAGATTTTTGTTTAAATTGGGCTCACGTTAGGCCTACTTGTTACCTAGGCATCTATTTAGACTATCAAAAAAATATGACAAATGTTTCGTTCGAGGAAAATGACATGAAATCATAAAATAAATCTTTTGATGATTTTGTTACGATAATCCCAAAGGGAAATGTTTCCGAACAACGAACGTTTTTTCTGCGAGATTAAAAGAAAATTAAAATGATTACGGATAACATAAATGCGAAGTTGTTTCTTGAAACCTTGTTATGCGATATTTTACTTTATAAAATTAAATACGGGATCTTAAAAATACCAAAGACACAAGCAAATAGGTATATAAACCTACAAGTGACCTGTATTGTATAGTTATTCTGTCCACAATGGAAAATATCTCATTCTTTTCTCGTAAGGTATTGTTTGTATGAGGTTATTTTTATCATTAGTGTCATATCACGTTCCGTTCGCGATGTTGAGCTCATTGAATTTTTATCGGAGTATCCGAAGCTCATAAATAGGTACTGTAAGGAAGCAAACGTAATATCTACTACGAATACCTATAAGTCACATTTTCTGCAGTCAATTTTACACTAGTAAGTATTGAAATTATTACCTAAATTCTTACGATTTTTTGTGGATCTTTGCTACTCAATTAAACTGTTGCCTAAACGGATTTGTATGACATTAAAATTTGGCATATACATAGATACATAGGAATAAAATGTAGGATGTTTTTATTCAGATAAAATGTTATACTCTATTTCACATAGGATGAGTCGTCAAGGTCAAGGGTTTTTTACCAATATCTAGTGAAATTCCATTTGATTACTCTGAAATAATATTCACAATATTTCGTGAAACCTAGCTCTATCATAGTAGTCCTTTATTATATCGAAATGAACATTAACCATTGAGAAATTTAATAAAATACCATGTGTCACCGAACTCATGTTATTTGAAATAGACTATAAATGTTCGGGAATGTGGGTAAAACTACGGAACATAAACTAGTTTCTTATAATAGCCAAAAAGCTCTACAATAGTAATAGAAAGGTTCCACTCGCGGCACTGTTTCATTGATTTTCACGTCAAAAATTAAAATTAGAAGAAAAAAAATCCTTTGGAAACATTCATAGATCTACCAGGCAACCTTCCTCAACCAATATTAATGTGGTGAGAAAAACATAAATGCCATTACAACTAGCAATTCAATATGAAGATGAAACCTCAACCTTCCTTGAACCCATAATTGCATTGTCTGTATTCTGTTTGTAAACAACTGCCAGGCTGCATAAAAAATAATGTAGGCTTTACACGACATGTGCATAATTGAGCAATAAAATAGTTAACAAGGTGACAATATAGTGAACGAGGATACATAAATAATGGGACTCAAACTTTACCTTATACCCAACGTTCCTGTTGACTCCAGTGTGACATGACTTCAATCCTTTCAGCTGATCCAAATTATTGATCGGTAGGTCCTTGTGAACCACAATTACAGCTTCATAACGGAACATTGCTAAAAAATAATATAACATAAAATAAAAAAAAATTATAGGTATGTAGTCGCCATTTTCAAAAGCCGTCTCTGTATTTGCATATGTCGGTCATCAATATCCACTGCTGATCGTATTTTGAGAGTATATTATGTATTGTTCTCCTGTGAGTCTATGATATACCCGCGATTCTCTACATTCCAATATAAATGTCGCAATCGACAACTATTGATAAACTAGAGTTTATCAATAGTTGTCGATTGCGACAATCTATGAAAGTATATTTATTGAAATTCTTTATTTTTATAGATATCACGACGAAGTCAGCAAGCGTACGGCCCGCCTGATGGTAAGCGGTTACCGTATCCCAACCTTTCCCCCTCCCCGATTAACTCTGGCGACCTTACTCACGCGCAGAAACACAACATAAAGTTATTTGGCTGCGGTATTCCGTAAAGTGGAGGTCGTCTCCAGTCGAGCTGCTCTTTGAGTGAATAAATGCTACGCTCTACCTCTTAAGACGGGAGTTAGGCTGCGATTATTTTATACAAATGTATTCCCCTGAATAATGCCTCTAGAGTCATAATTTTTTTCATATAATCAAATTCTGCTTTGGACATGTCACTGTTACTTCCTTTTTTCAGCAACTAGTTATTAAAGAAATTATGGCCCTCTAAAAATTACAATAAATGCCCTATTTTTCCGCCGTGATTAAAAGGACTACCAGACAAATTCGGAAAGATTTTAACATAAAAGAAAGTAATAGGGACCTATATAACCCCTTAATTAAAATTTTAATGTAAAAAAATAATTGAATCGGCTCAGTTTTCGAGGAGGAAAATGGGGAAAACGAAACGTCGATTTCGTAATTTTTTTTGTGAATATATCGGTCTGAGCTGCAGATGTCCCTATCGCACATAGTGCATAGCATAGCGGCATAGCGCGACGGCAATAGTTTCTTCAAATACCTATTTTTCAAATTCCTCGCAGCTAGGAACCCCTCTTAAAGTCTTATCCACTATGTTTTTGGCAAATGTCAGGAATCGGTCCCCAGTCCTGTGTACCGCCCTAACAAGATTATCAGTCTCTATGCGCGGCATTTCCCGGTATGTAGTAGCCACTCAAATCAAATGACATGACTTTCTAGTTATAAAAAAGTAGCTACTCTGTGGACATGACTATCTCCCAGAATATCCTGGACCATAAATCGGGACGAGAGTGTAAGTTACGAGACTATTTTGTTACTTTTATACTTGGCAACATTTCAAATAATTTAAGATAAGAGTGGAACTTTATTGGACAACTTTTTTGACTAAGTATTTTATGTAATTTCAGTATCAAAAAAGTGGTTTTACGCAATACATAAGGTACTACTTTTACTTTAATTTTATCGACTGTAGGTGTTGTTTATACATTTTGATTGCATTTCCTCGGTGTACGATAAACAAATCAATTTCCATAGCCTAAAGATATTATCTGTCGTTATGAAACTTTCTCTCATTTTAATGTTACGCAATAATACGTACTATTATCGAAGCGAGTTGTTTGAAAGTGGTCTATAAAAGGTTATATTGTCTGTGCAACTACCATCTCACTTGGACGCATGTGCTTAACATTTTATCTTCTTTTTTCTAATGTATGTTCTTTATTTGAATTTTACTACTGTTTTAATTATCCTTTCTTTTTATGATCTCTTTGTATTTATTCTAGTCTACAGAATTTTCTTTGTCAGTTTTTCTTTATGTAATGACCTGTGTATGAACACCATATCACTAAAATTAGTATGTAGAAAGATTTTCGACTTGAGCGCGGTAGCCAGTCTCTACGTCAACAGATCTTAGTATCTTCATCAAATACGCCAGCAAATTGTGTTTCAAATTTAATAAAAAGTTATTTAATTTTGTTCGGTAGGTACCCAAGTCAACATCACTCTTCATTAATACATCGGTAAACGGATTATCCAAACAAAGCTATTAGGTACAAGTTTAACTAAGTCACCGTCCACACAAACAATGTTAGTCACCGTCCATTTAAAGTAAAGTTTGAGTTTTGTGTAAAATGATGGCCATTGTAATAAAACTTTTCACGGACTTTTTGAGACAATTTGAAAAGCCACGCACCGTACACGCAATAAGTTTCATTTTACTTCACTGTTGCACATGGATAAAACAAACAGATAAATATGCAATAAAACTCAAAATAAACGAATTTATGAAAATCAACGAAAATGTGACGTAATTTTTTTTTTTTTTTCTTCAATGGCGTCACACGGCTTGTTTATTTTGCCAATTTCCAGTAATATTATATGTTCTAGTCACAATTAATCTCTTTCACACATAAAAGTCATGTTTTGGTACAATGGTGGTTATTGTACTAAAA
Organism: Polyploca ridens; assembly: GCA_951394255.1. Taxonomy (NCBI): domain Eukaryota; kingdom Metazoa; phylum Arthropoda; class Insecta; order Lepidoptera; family Drepanidae; genus Polyploca; species Polyploca ridens. The sequence goes on along the minus strand of OX596254.1, from coordinate 11,976,898 downwards.
CTTCACGGACTTCTTGAGACAACTTGAAAAGACACGATACACATAATTCATTTCATTTCACTTCACTGGTGCACATGATTGATGTTTATTGGATAAAATACCACCGATATAATAGATATAATACGCAATATAACGCAATATACACGAATTTATGAAAATAAAAATGAAAACACAACGTCTCTCTACAAGTTCCCGCCAAAAAGTCCGTGACGTCATTTTGCAATGTCCCGCCAAAAAGTTTTTTTTAATCTTATTTTTTTTTAATTCAGAGGCACGATGCCGTATGAAAATCTTTGTTCAGGGTATTATCTATGCACCAAGTTTCATACAGTCTAATCCGAAACGAAAAAAAAAAACGATTGAGTAACACACAAACCTTCACACTTATAATATTACTAGGATAGCAGAAGGTTTCTTTCATACAATAGACGTACCTACATACAACATCATTATTAGATAAAATGGGTTAAGAAAAACATAATTGTTAAAAAGGTGGCCAAGTCTGTCTTAACAATATCCACCCATAATTATTTATAGTAGGTTATTATGATTCAGAACAATTATTTTATAACTACTTTGCCTTCATATCGTATCAATAATCTAATATTATTAACCATCCGTACCATTAGGCTCTTCATCAGTCCTATACTCTTGGAATACTACGAAGTCCTGATTAGGTATTTTAGATGCCACGTACATGTCCTCAGGGTCCACTGGCACGAAATCAGCTTGTCTCTGTTGCACGTACGACAAACATTCCACTCTGAAAATTAAAACGTGATAAGTAAAACATAAAAACTAGACTTCCACATTTACTTTGCGCTACTTACATATACATATATTTATTCAAGAATAAAGGAATATAAATATGTGGTAGGTTTATTAGTGTACTCGGAATTACACACATCCTAGTTTATAGTCTAATTTCAGGGGATAGGACATTCGAAAAGCAAATAATTTTTAGAGTATATTACCAACCTTAAACCCTCGTAAATTTACATTTATATGCTTAATATAAGTGGATCACGTATGACAATGTTTTGCTATAATAACAATGAGTCTAGACTAGGTACCTACTCTAGACGATGGTGAAATACGAATGGTGCATACTGATCTAGATGTGACTCAATATTGTATTGTTTCGCTTTTCTGTTATGTAGTTTTGTTTATAAATTGAAATAAACTTTTTTTTTATAATACTAAAACAGCAAACAAGCGTCTGGGCCGCCTGATGGTAGCTTAGCCTAAGGACAACACCAGGGGTATCATTCGCGCGTTGCAGACCCTGCAAATCTCTTCCCACCCTTTTCGAAGAACCCCAGGACTCCCTTGGGATAACCACGGCGGACTACTACGACACTATATTTATTTTGCTTCAAAATATCTTCATTTATTTTTTAGACCAAGTTTGTTTCGACAATGACGATTTACTTGTCAGGATAGGACTTATAATATTTAAATGTGTTTTGTATGGATGTGAGGATGTGATTTGTGAAGATGGTTGTTAGTCTTTCACGCAAAAACTACTGAATGGATTGGGATGAAAAGAATCATGGCGAGATTGGTACAAAAAATAAAGATTTTTAAAGACATTGAAATGACATTATTATCCTTGTTAAAATATTTTTAGATCCCCGGGATAAAAATGCAACATTCTATGCCTTGCCGGCGAATCGCGACCAAAACCATTATGTTGTTGTTATGTTTTGCGGGGTTTATAAAATATTTCAATTAATATGTTGCTGGTAATGTAATCTCGACACTGGAAATGATTCAAAACTCTCTAAAATGGTATATTATAATGTATGGATCTCGCCATGATTCTTTGGCACACAGATAGACACATGGGATAACTTTTATTCCGGAAAAACATATGATCTCTCGGGAAGGCGGGTGAAACCGCGGGGGACAACTAGTAATAATATAAAATGATGATGACAATATGGTTGATCCGAGGTTTTAGGCCCAAATGTTGGGATGTTTACATATTATTAGTACCGAAGAAGATATATATGTAAGTATGTATACTGACACATAAGTGGATGTTTATTTATGTACCTATGCATAGTATAGGGTCTGGCTATATTTCAAGTTGACTCCGATCAGGTAATTTTTCAAATATTTAAAATTGTGGAATAAACTTATGATTACATTATTGTTATGGATAGGTATAATAAATATCCCTCTTTTCCACTGACGAAAATAAACAAAATGTATCTCCTGTTCATTATTTATTAAGTTACCTATTACTTCACAGGTTTCACTGTGGATATTAGTTTTCTGTGGCCAAGAAACATTTAGTAAAATTGATGGTGTCAATATAGTGGATAAGAGCCTAACTACAGAGATCAGTGGTATTGGGTTCCCAACATTCCTCTTGGAATAAATTTAAAATTAACGTTAACTTAATCTCGCATAAACTTGTTATGTTAGTAGGCTTCTTCTTATTTTTAAGTTTTGCAACCAAAACCAAAGGACTTATTTCTGCCAGTGTCGAGTTATATTATATTTTCCAGTCACACACAATTACATTCATATATAGTTCTCAGTCAGTCACCGTCCATAAAATTGTAGTATCTCTAAGTAATCTGTGATAAAAGTCATGTTTTACTACAATGGTGGTCAATGTACTAAAACTCCTCACGGACTTTTTGGGAGACAACTTGAAATGTCACGATACACATAATGTGCACATAATTCATTTCATTTCACTTCACTGGTGTACATGGATTGATCTTTATTAGATAAAATACCACCGATAATATGCAATAAAACTCAAAATAGATACACGAATTTATGAAAATAAAAAGAAAACGCAAGGTCACTCTGCAAGTTCCCGCCAAAAAGTCCATGTTATTAGTCACTAGCATTGTATAGTGTGTTCCGACTACTTCTGACAGCTGCTTCCTTCTAGGCTTTGTGTGCCTCCAACCTTCGGCTACATCATCACTTCTTCTTCTTAGTTTTAAGTTTGGCAACTAAATCCAAATTAGGACTTATTTCCGCCAGTGTCGAGTTATATTATAATTTCCAGTTACAATAAATCACTTTCACATAATAGTCCTCAGTCAGTCACCGTCCATAAAAGTCGTGTTTTACTAAAATGGTGGACATAATCACTTAACATAGTGAGATTGCGGTCAAACACAGGCCTAAAACAGTAAAAAAAAACATCTATCGTAGAATTCGATTGCTTGGATTCCATCTCATCAATAGGTCATGGAACGTATGCAATAGTTCTATAATGTTAATGGTTGGTTAAACACTTACCTATCCCTAGCCGCTATACATTCTAGTTGTACCTTTGATTTCGTTTCAACCTGTAGCATCTCTTCGCAAGCTTTCATATATTGTGATGGGACGCATATTTTATCTGTTGCAGAGAAAACATCATTTAATATCTTGATGATTACATAGATGTTTCATTTAGTATATGTTTGTTATAAGCTACGTTATCGAATACTTTTCTATTCTCATTTTAAACATTTTATCTTCCATAAAGTCAAAAAGTTTTTTTTTTAAATTTTCGTTGTTTGTATTTCAATTAGGTTATCCTTTTTAAAACACATTTCACACCAGCGTCTATTAAATTTCTAATGCAACACACTAATTTACCAAACATAATAATAAACCTATCCAAGTATAATTTCAACCACTGTTATCAGAAAATACATATTTACTTGACCTTTGTATCACTGGAATTTATATATATGTATATGTAATTGAAATTAAATTGTCGCTAACCAAGCAATGATATAACATGGACACCCAAAAGAAAGTCACGAAAGAAGTTTGTAAACATTTTTCGAAGCTACGTCATGAAACTAAAAAAAAAATGGCTCTAAAACCAGCAAGTTAAAAAACTTTATAGATAAAATTTAACATACATGAGGATTTGCAGTTGACACTAACACAGGCCAGGGCTATCAGTATTAAATATTTCAAAGCCATGGTCAAGGCGTCCGAGCGCGCCTATCGATACGACGATAAACTACTGACGATCAGACCCGCGACTTCTTTTATATTCACGTGATATCTTTATTCTGATTGTTTTGCCATATACATACACGTATCTACGAACATAGAAGCGGACACTACACTCATTGAAAACTCGTCGACTGCATGAATTGTACGACACGGTAACATGTGGGCAGTTAATTGGAAAACGTTTTATATATTTGTATAGACTAGTGCTACGGATAGACAGGTTTGAAGTAATTTTTTATGTAATCTTGGTTTCAGTTTTTTCACTCGCAAGTTCCTACTGACCAAGATAGTGAAAAGTATATAAATTCATAAAGAAGTAAATTCCTGTAAAAAAAACTAAATAACGAAAACAATCCTATCAAATAAAATAAAATGATATATGGTGTAGGTACCTATATATCTACACAAAAGTATAACGTTGTAGAGGTACTGCCGTGCTCCCAGATTAGCAGAAGTAATAAAAACATTACCTATTTTATATGTCTACCAGTTCTAGTATTAACCTCAGTCTCTACCCTTCCTACTCAAATTGGTAGAGTCATTGCTCGCTAGGGAGCTGCTTGATTAAATAATACACTACAATGCCCAGCCAAGCAATTTTAAGTTTTATTTTTAACCAACACGTCTGCAAATGGCAGCACGAAAGCCTGCTGTGTGTCTGTTATATCAACGAGTATAAACTAAAAAAAAACATTGCACTTTTTTTCTGAATAGTATTTAGTTTTATTTTTCAGAGCCATAAACCAAACCTTTTTGACCATTGCTGAAAATTATAATTAAAAAAAACTTTTGATGGTCAGAAAAATATAGAGAACAGAGAACCAATTTTTTTTATTTTCTTTTTAAGTACTTGTACCTACGTACATGATCCAAGAAAACAATTATACCATGCCTACGTACATGTTAAAATACCTTGTATTAAAAATAAAAACGCGCGCGGTCTGATACGTCAAATCTACTAATAAAATTAATGATGCTTATTCTCATTGTATCAGATTTATTCAATGTTTAATAGTTTTTAACGATGGATTGGATACATTGTAATAATTGTTTCGCTCAATTACAACCCGGTATTACTCTGCATTTAACATCATGTGGTCACATGTTCTGCAACAATTGTTTGGACAATGGTTTGTACTATTTTAAACCAATAAATTACTGTAACTAAACTTGATATTCTCAATAATTAGGTACACAGGTTTAGTTCTTATGGCGCAAAATATTATTTGTGTTCATGTGGTGAATATCACGTGAAAACTTATCTTTGGTACTTACTTAGTATTCTATTGTACTATTTAGCTAAGCAGGTAGCATTGAACTTAAATTCTATAACGCTGCTTTTTAACTACATGCTAAATATCAACTTATGTTTTAGGTGCAAAAGACAGTACTTGTTTAGTTTGCAGACTACCATGTTCTATTATGAAACTAGTTCCAGATGTAAGTAATTTATTGCCTAACATTAACAAAGAAAAATACTGTGTTTTTACTACTTATTTACGATAAGTAGTTACCTAGATGATAGACGTCTGTCTTATAAGGTACATGAGATGGTTTAAGCCAAGTCTAGTAAAACTCAGAGTTTAATCTCTTTTTGTTATATGATGTTAGAATGTGACGGATATATTTAAAACCTGGGTTTTGTTAGAGTTGCTTTAAACCGTCTCAAGGTATTAGGGAAGGTCTTACACCGAAAATAATAGTCTCATTTGTTATATTAATTTGACGGCATTTAACCACCGTATTAACGTGGTATAATATATTGAACAAAGTCTAAAAATACAAATAATGCCTGGAAAGGTACTAGATTTCAAATGCAGCAGCTGGAACTCATCTTTTAACAAGTGAGAATTCCTCTCAGTGACTTTTTTTACCGAAAGCTCAAGTTAAAAAAAAAGAAGTGTCTACTCCTGGGGGAGCCCAAGTCTGCTATTACAATTGTGGTCCAATGAACTATCAGTGGTGTCAAAATTGACCCATTTTACAGTTTTGGTAGTCTACTAACACAATAGCGTCATAATGGCGCCATAATAGCTTCGTCTAGCTAGCGTCTTTGGACATTTTAAAGGTTCAAATATATAACGTACTAATAAAAAAAAAACCCGCGGTTTTTTTTTTCTAATATTATTTTTTGATTACTAATGATGACCTATACATTCATCCCTCAAGAGGAAGTTCACTAATTTATTAGGTACTTACCCAAACCTATGTGTTCAAATTGACGCCGATCTTGAATTTCAATAAATCTGCTTTACCTAAAACTGGTAAATTAATAACCTAAAACTGGTAAATTAATAACCTAAAACAATTTTAGCTAGGTAGGTATTCTTCAGGTTCTAAAAGCGATCAAGCTCCATTGTTTTCATTTAAGATTTGATTAATTTAAATTACTTTTCTTAAAAGCCTTTTTTTATTTGAATGTAAATATTAATCCATTTAAAATATTCTTTTATTTAATCTATCAATATTTTACTATACGATTATTTTGTTGATTGAAATATATATGTATTATGAATTATACTTAGAAAACTTAGACCAACAGTAATCCGAGGTTAGCGTCACTTTTGAACAACGCTTATTTGTGATTTACCTGATTTATAATGTAATTTGAAGATGAAACAAGACATTCAAGATTACTTCACGGACCCGGAGGAGATAATTAAGAAATCCTGTGAAGTTTTACAGTTTCAAAGGCAACACAGGCGGCGCCTGTTGTCTTATTTATTGCAATCGGTAAAATTAATCTGTTCCATAATTGAAGTAGATAAATTAAACCTAAAAAGGTTTCTTTAGAGAATAATGTAATGGACTTTAGCGTGATTTTGGAAAAAGACATAGGCTATCTGCATGACAAATTTCATGATGATCCGTTGAGTAGTTGAGGCGTGAAGGCGTAACAAACAAACTCACTTTCGCATTTATAATGTTAAAGTAAGGATATGCATGTTTGTGATTCTAAACTTAAACTGTAGTTTATCTCTAGTTTTTATAGATGTAGAATTAGATAAGATTATTCATGAATATTTTGGATTACAAAATAATTTACAGAGCATAACTTTTCCAGACTAAAAAATTCTATACAGCACGCACTGAATTAAAACGCATGACAGAAATGTGCCAGAAACAGCACAAACAACTCAAGGAGTATCAGAAAATCATTAAAAGCATGGAATCTCAGCTATCCAATCAGTCTAGTAAATATAATACCGATATATTTTTTTACAGTTAAAAATTGTAGCTATTTTTAAATGTGTCGAAAACATTCGAGTTTTCATTTACTTGTAATTGAATCAAAAGAAATCAAACAAAGTTTTGCTAACCAACCAGTAACTATAGCAATATAATACCTACCTATCTAAACAATATCTTTTTCATATAAAAGTTGATACATTATGCATGGTTTACACGAGGCAAGTTACTAGCCCCAACTTCGTGAATCTTAGCTCAAAAACTATCTTACTAGAACACTTACTTTTAGCTTGAAACTTTTTTTTTTTAATTCAATGGGCTGTGTTTGGCTACTGACCCGCCCATAAGGTTAAACAGTAACGAGGCGGGAAATTTGAATTTTTTCGAGTATTTTTTTAACTTCGTAGAACAATAGTGGATAGATATTTCGTATTATAGTAGAATTGATTGTTTAAGATTAACTATTTTTGTACATTTCTCAAAATAGTAAGTTTTACGGTTTTTAGAGAAACCATGAGAAACGTTCAAATATGGCTCATATTATACAAAAAACATGCATACCACAATGTGCCAAATGAACTTCGACTGTGGCTAATCACTGAAACATCTATCTATATTGTTCAACGAAGCTAAAAAAAAAAAACTCGAAAAAATTTTAGTTCCCGCCTCGTTACTGATGTTTACCCATAATGGATGATGACGAAGCCTAAGATGAAACCTATTAACTCTGGCCTTGAAAGTCCCTAGATTGTTATAAGGTTAGTTTGTTTACTACTCACTATATTTCAGAGCAAGCGTCCCCGTTTAATATCCCCATATCCCCGGGCAATAACTTGTCTCCGAGCTTCATACAAACTACGCCGACTTACAAGCGACCAGCGAAAAGCACTCCGTTTACTGTAAGTATCTGTGTGTTGTAAAATTTTGTCCGAAATAAATTCAGGAAATACTACCTAAATACAACGGTGGTAGGGTACTTTGTAGTACTCACCTAATTGGCTACCATCAAATAAGAAAACGGCCGTCAAACACCACTCTGTCAGCTGCACTTGAGATACAGTTTCCTTCTAGGTTTTGTGTGCTTACCACCTTTGCCCAAATCACCAATTACAATGTAGAAAGAGTTGCCTATGTTGTTTATGCTTATGAACAAACTTTTGTGCTATATTGATTGATACTATTGACTGGCCCCCTTATTCATAATAAAGTTATCAAACGTTGATTAGCTAAAATTCTGAAGTCTTTATCTGACAGGTGACATTTGGTGATCGAAAGAGTGAGACGGGGCACACTATTACACTGATTTAGTTAAAAAGCGATTATGAATAAGGGGGTGGATGGATACTTAGGAATCTCTTCGAAATCTATTTTAGAATTGCCATGCTGAAAATCTTTGTATAGGTAACCAACTCGAAATGAGAAAAAAATCAAAATACATACTTTTATGTTCTACATTTCGAGCAGACGCGTGTCAGACAAGTTTTTTTTGACAAATTCAAAAGTTGTTCAGGTTTCAAAAAGATGTCATCTCGAAGTAGCCAGTTTGGTGTTTATAGGTCATAATTCCGCGGTAGTTAATCGTGATGTTCAATAGAACCTAGTACCTAATACCTAAAAAATCTCTATGATGTATAGGTAACTAGACGCCAAAGTGGTATCAACACACATTGACATCAAAAGTCGATTGTTAAACTTAATAATATGCAGACATATCTCAACTTTCCCCTGTTAGGCGCCGATCCCACAAAGATAGTTCTAGAGTTCCGAGTTCCGAGTTCTGCATTCCGTGTTGACTATTGTGCACAAAGCAAGCAGTCTAGAGCTCTGCAATATTCGCTACTGATCGCACATCATAAACTTTTTTTTACTTTCAAAGGCCCCACATAGCTTACAGTCAACGCGGAATGCAGAATTCGGAACGCAGAACTCTAGAACTCTTCTCTGTGGGATCGGCGCCTATGTCACATTAAGTTTTCCTCATTATTTCAAATAAGCACAAATAGAATTTCCTAACAATGTTCTACAAATGTTTTTAGTTTGATAATTTATAATAACAATTCTTCAATGATAGCACTCGTATCAGTCAAACCTTGTGACCCCGGCGAGGATAAGCAAGCAACGGACGAGTTTCAGCGCCCAAAGTCAGGTAACATTATTTATTTATTTCTCTATGATTTCTCTATATATAAGGAGATATATCTATAAGGAGAATCAAGTAAAATCTGTCGCCAAGAACATAATGCAGTATGTTGTGGGAACAGTCCTTATTGAGGGCCAGTTTCTGGCTTTTTGGGCTTACAATTACTATAATATGCCTAAGCACCTACTAATTAATAGTAAAAAAAGTCTATTCATACAAAATAGTAGATTGTTACACGAGGGTCAAAAGGAATTGATGTCTTTCACCCGTGTTAAGCACTCTACTTTTCATTTCGAATATAAAGAAAGTAAAAACTGTATTTGCCTCGTCTTTATCAGAATCTGGGGTCAACATTTCAGAATCACTTGAACAAATTTTTAATAAGATATTAGTGTTAATCCGAGATTTCGATACAGCTTACAGAGTTAGTATCCCGCCAAATTATATAGTCTATTTAAAATTTTAACTATGGAACACACCGCATCACTGCCGCGGGCGGAAGCGCTTAGTTTTTATTTAATTCACACTGGCCGTTTATACACTCACAAGACCGCAGCATTGTTTCTTATGTTAGATTTTTTACAGTCGACTGCATAACCAAACGTAGTTCTATTTTTTTTATTTATTCCCACCCTAGGGAGGGAAGCAATTACTATGAGTATTTCCCGCCCTAAGGTGGGAAGTAGCATCTTCCACCCGCTACTCGGATCAAATAAACACAAAAAATTGGTTTCGTTTGTAAGTGTGGAATGATAAAAATGGGTTTATTACATTTGTCATTTCATCGTTCGTTTAAAATGTTCTCATTATTCATTTAGTAATTACAATGTTTTTTCGGATATAGGTCCTCAAAAACAATATATTCTGCCATAATTTTGACGTTAGTAAAACCTAGATTCCCGCTCTATGAAATACTAAACCAATGACGGAATATAAAAGAAAAACAAAGATTCAAAACATGTTCCATTCATATCTTTTCTGAAACAAAGGTTGACCTTATTAATATTCTTTCAACGTTATTGTATCTAGTTCCATTGCAAATTGATACTTTAACTTTCAGAGGTCGAACACATCGAACAGGATATCGTCGACGGTTTTCACCCCACCAACACCCGAGTCGGCAGGGTACAGCCACTTTTTAAAGAATCTTTAATGGTATTCTGAACGCATCACAAATTGAGACACTTATTTGCTTGCGTTTTTAATGCCAATGCGAATTTTATTTAAAAATTATTGGAAGTACCTAGGTACACTCCAGTTACTATTCATGAATTCCATGAATAAAATATTATGCTATGTTAATCGTGTTACTGGTGATTGAACATAACGATTTGAATTTCGAGCATTTGAAAAAAATTATGATGTCTCCAATTTGCTTTTTATTTTCATTCGCAATTTGAATTACGAATACCATTTGAATATCTTTAATCAAAACAAAACATTGGAATGTCGTATTTTTTCTTACCAGCCAAGTAGGTTTGCTAAAAGGTTAATTTATAATGTCAATAGTCTAAGATCCGAATTAATCGATTCATTCATTTGTATCGACCTTCATCCATCTGTTTAATGGATGAAAACTATTTTATATCAAATTTAGTATGTTAAAATATATATCGCGAGTGCAATGGGTTGAAAAAAATCCTGTGCAGACTATGAAATATAAAACACTCAAAAATGTCATTTTTAAATACAACTAATCTTATATTATACCAATCGAAAGTATTGAAAGCCTATAGAATATAGTTACAAACGTTGGGTTGTCTATTTTTTTTTGGCGTGTATAAATGGGTGAAGGCCGATATTATTTGGATCCTCTTTAACAAAATAGACAACTAATCGAGAGTAAAAATTGCATTAATTAAGTTAGAAAAAACTGTTATTGCATGGTTTGTTTTCTAGGTCCTTCCTCAGTCAATGCAGCAATGAGTCAGGTTATTTTTCGAACAGTCCAGGAATTTTATATTGTAACGGCTACAGTGACAAATGTTCATTCAAAAATAGAATGAAGATTATGAACTTCGATTAGAATAATTTCTTTGTTTTTTTTTTCTATATTTGAATTGTTTTTAGCCTTTAGAGAAACTTTGAACTTAGCCTTGCTTTGTTTAAAGTTGAATATTGCATGAATTTCTATGTTATTCTTTCAATAAATTCTGTTACGATACAATGTTTATTATTTATGTTTTTGCTACTGATTATGAAAAGTCCCTTTACCGTGAATTAATTGCAAGATACAATAATATTATATGGATAACCTTTTATCACTCGGTTACTAATTACATTATTTAAATAAGAATGATAACAATGTGTATCTCGGTATGTATAACCCAGGGTACCTATCAGCAGAAGTGAACTTATTACATGAGATGGCTTAGAGCAAGTCCAGCAAAACCCAGGTTTGAAAATATGTCCATCGCTGTATAACGTTATTTATAAAAAAAAGAGCCGGGACTATCTTAAGACCTGGGTTTTACTAGACTTGCCTTAAACCATCTCATGTAATAAGACAGAATTCCCCTTATTGCAAAATATGGTATTGAGCAAAACCAGGTTTTAAAATAGCCTCGTCTCTTTTTGTTGTATAACGTTACAAAGTGACAGACTGCCTGGTTTGACTAAACTTGCTTTAAACTTTCTCATATAATAAGACAGATGAGTCTCTAAATTTAGAATCTCCATTAAAAAGGAATAAGTACAAATAAAAAACACAAATTCAAAAAGTTCAAAAATCAATTATATTTGCTGCAATATCCAGATTATATCCAACACGTTTTAACGACGATGAATGGGTAGAATACCCTTGTTGTGCTGATATCCTCCCTTCGCCTCCTGATGCCCATGGATCGAGTGAGCACCGAGGTTATTGAACTTCTCAAGCTGTTCTGCACCACCTTTGTAGCCCTTCTGAAGGAATTCACCCTAGAAATTTAAGTTATATATTAGGAGACTGCTCATATGTTATAAGTTTCGCTCAGGAAATTTTAATCTAGGCATACAAGGCAGCAGGAACATCATACTAAATAAATTTGCTAAATAAGTTGACAAGCCAGGCTTTGTTATCCAGGCTCTCCTGTTAGTAAGTGCTTCTTCGTATCCGTGGCATTTATAAGAAGATCACCAGTTCACCATTTCTGGCGGTATGCGGTAGCCAACAGTAGGTTGACCACTAGCCTACCTCCACCGATCCGCAGTCGGCACGCGTGGTGGAGTATCTGCTCATTCCCTATCACCCTCATTTGTGAAAGGAGGCCTGTGCTCAGCAGTGGGACATTATAGGCTGATGATGATGATGATGATGATGCGGTAGCCAAATATAACGGTCACTAGGATAATGAGATTAATAGGGATGATTCTTGGGTAAAAAATAACAACTCTAATTAGTCCGTCAGTTAAATTATCGAAAATATTTGACAAGTATTTTCTGCTCTGTAATGTTGATCGTTTACTAACGATGGCGATTGTCGACAACCATCTTGTCTAGGCACCACGGTAAACCCTGTTATCCTAAATTACGGTGATCTAATAATAATGAACGTTTATATAAGGCTCAACACAAACATGATTTTATAGACAGGAGCAATATTCTGCTACAGTTTGCCTTAAACAAATTTTACATAAATTTTGCAGATCGGTTTCTGAATAGACAGTAGAACAATAACAATTGCCCTCAAGCGGTTTACCAAAAGTCTATAAAACATTAATAGGTCCTATTGAGGCATATCCAAGGGAATTAGCTGAACAAACTATGATTTACTAAGATTAAATTCCGCACAGTTTCTAATTTAGTGAATTAATTGAAATTGACTTTTGGCTGACTAGCTACTCTTCCCATGGTTTTGTTGTAAGCGAAGAGAAAAAGTTGTTCAAAGTATCAAACAACAGTATACTAACGTTTATTATGATAGTAAAGAAATGTTGAAGTACCTAACGATTTCGGATCCCTTTATAACAACCACAAAAGTAAAATTTTACGTCCAATAAACAGTTACGGCGATGAGAATCACTTCGATAAATACAAAGTTTTTATGTAATGATTACAGTTGCCGCTGTTTGCGTTCTATTTTGAACTTTGCTGAACTAGTAATATGCAACTTGAAAAATGTAGCTGTTGTTTTTGTATTTTTAGTTTATACCAGGATTATCTTATCTAGAATTATGTAAGTGAAGTATGAATGTATCGGTACAGATATTGATTAGAAAGCAAAAAAAAATATTTGTAAATCCAAAAAGCGTTTAACTTCGAGTGAGAGAAAGATTAGTGGATCTGAAAACCTTACTGACCTTATTTCCTTTAGCATCATCAATCTTCTGCTCTGATATATGATGTCCCTCCTTCCCTTGAGCGTTAGCATCCAGGACCTTCTCTTCATGAGCGCCTTTGAATCCTTGCTGCGAGTTCTCCCCAAAGGCATTGGTGTTGTGTCCTGCAACCTTATGATCGGCTTCGTCATGAGCTTCATCGTAGAAGCTTTCAGATTTCTCTTCCTCATTCTTGCTGCTGGAAGTCTTGAAGCCTTTGCTCACGTGACCCTTCTTATGGCTTTTTGCTTTCTTTAATTGTTCCTCATTGGCACCTTTAGGAAAAAAACGTGGTTATTTGCACTTTCGCTATTATCTCAACATGGGAAAAAGTTATCAATTTTTTTTGTAAATCAATTCTTTAGTTATGGGCAGTACCTAAGTATTAAAATTATGGAATTAATGGTTATTTTTAATAGACTTGAAAATGAGGTGGTTTTATATTTGATGAGTATTTTTTAATGTATCTCAGTATCGATATGTGGTAACGAAGTTCAACGATATTTTAGGAATAACTCAGCAATATCTGTTTTACATAAGGTTTGATTCCGTCGTAGTCTCTTTAAAATTTTATTATTTGACGTTGTAATTTTAGGATGATGGTGGAATGATGGAATTCCTGAATGAAAAAGCGAATATCGCGATTAAAATATTTTATTAAAATATCGTCGACTAAGTATCATGTATAATATGCATAACCACGTCATTGGAAATCATGAGAGGTATTGAATAGGCATGAGAAACCCAAAATCCTATACTATTAAACGGGCAATATTATATGTTTGAGATCTCGAAAATGGCTATAACGATTTCGATAAAATTCGCTACAATAGAGTTTTTGGGGGAAAAATCGAATTAGCTTGTTCTCATTTTTGGGCAACCGCGTTTTCCGCGCGAGCAAAGCTTGGCTACCCAGGTAAAATACAACCGATAACTCCTTCAAAAAAATTGGGTCAGCTTTGTATATATGACTGTCATTGTAAAGATACCAAATATAGTTTTTTTTTAGTTTCTACTATCCTATTCTCCATTATAGAACTAGCCCAATAAACACCACATTAAAAAAATTATAATTAGAAACATTTTTATCGTAATGATACGTTACGATAAAAATAGTAGAATTAAAAATAAAATGCTTACCTTGCTTATCAACTTTTTGTCCACCTTCATAAAACTTCTCGTCTCCAGCTGCTTTCTTCTTTGCTTCCTCATCTTTGTAGAAGCTGGATTCTCCCTTTTCAGCCTTAGCAACTGCAGCAGCTTGCTGGAATCCCTCTTGGCCGTGCTTGGCTTCTTCTTCGGATTTCTTTTCTAATTTCTCAACATTTTCATCAGCGCCTTTCTTTTGGGCGGAGTCATACGCATTTGAATCGACATAGCCACCACCAACTTGAGCTCCTATGGGATGATATAGGAGACCTCCTCCGAGTCCAATACCGCCAACGCCCAAGCCTCCAATTCCAGGGTGAATTAATCCAACACCATTGCCAACACCGCCAATTCCACCGATGCCAGCACCACCGATTCCAACTCCACCGAGCCCAGCTCCACCGAGCCCAGCACCACCTGCGCCTAATCCCCCAGCACCTCCTATTCCTAGTCCACCAATACCTCCAACTCCTCCGAGGCCAATGCCTAATCCATGTCCAAGTCCAAAACCACCATAACCAATCCCTCCTAATCCGACTTGGCCTAGGCCCCCCTGGCCTAGACCTTGGCCTAAGCCGATTCCTCCAACTCCGGTGACGGTGTTCAAAACTGTAGAAGCAGCTCCTTCAATCTGTTCAGGGTAATCCAAACTTTCTTCGACTTCATAGCTGCCAGATAGTGGAAGTCCAGTTTTCGCGTCTGTTCCTAATGCGTCCAGGCGTTCCTTCACATAATCGTATGGTGTCTTCTCGTCTGATAACTCAACTTTATGGAATTGCGCTGCTGCTAACGTAGCAAGTGTTAGGGTGAATATTTGCCTCAACATCTTGTCTATGTGATCGTTACTGGCTTTGCACGACTGATGTCATTTTGCTGTTGCAACTGTTATTTATACTAAGGTTAAATTCGGTGGAACGACGTCGTTTTTGTTTATGCTGTGTGATAGTTTTCACGGGGTTTCTGGGATCCGTATCCAGTCGTTTCCTTCCTGTGATATTGTTTCGAGTGGTCCTAATGAGAACGACACTTAAAATAAAACAATGAGTCTGGTCAAAGACCTTGCTTTCCAGTTCATTGGAGGCGGCAGTGGGGCGTTGGTTTTCGTAATCACCGGACCGCTATGGGTGACACGTTTTCTTTCCAAGAATCTTTCCTGCATTTTCTGAATTATGAATGATATATCTGTTAAGCATGAAACTCTATAGTCTAAATCTTAAACTCACGTTTATTGATCTATTATATCAAATCTAATCAAAGTTGAGTATAGTAACAAATCAATTAAACACAACTGATAGAAAAATCTTTGGCAACGTTTAATAAACAGGTGATTAATTTCCTTGCATTATTAAGCATTATTGACCTTGGTTCAGATCGGACGATTTCACGTTATTGTTTTCTTACGCTTAAAATATATGTCGAGGGCTCAAACAAAGGTTATTTGACAAAGTATTATATTGGGTGACAATGATTCACCTCAAGACTAAATAGGACATAGCTAAGCTGTGGTTTAACAGTTAGGTACCCAGTTTTGGCATAAGCATGCAACATGATCAAAGTTGTCTCGAGAATTTAGCAGCCACAAATTCTTGGGAAGCATTCCTTAGACGCTTGTCTGTCTACCTTCGATGTTATTTAGCTCACTAGGTAACGTTGTGTTTACGCTCTTTGTTAAATAAAGGCTTTATTATTAAAGTTATTTGATTTTAATGGCTGTTATTTACGAGGTGAATGCGAAAAATGTCTCTAGGCCGTGAGTCCTACCTAACTCGTTATTATTATAGTAGGTACCTTTATTTTAGTTATTTTAGTTGCAGGTCAGTGGCCCTAGCGAAGATCAATAAAGCACTTATGAATCTTAAAAAAACTTTTAAGTCTGTAAGTATGTGACATAGTGCACAAAAAAATAAATCATGTATTTGATTTTGCCAGCGCCTGGTCAAATAGTATAGCAACGTCTTGAACGATGTTTATAATCGAACCGTTTTTAAGTAGGCGCCATCATTATACAAACGAAACACTTATAAATCGTTGTAGAAAGCTGATTGTTTTGTAATATTCCAATTTTATGGTAATCTGAAAGGTTCTTACACTGTGTTAGTAGTAAGCGGTTTTCCAACACCAGACACAGACTTAAGATTCAAACGTCGAATTTTTCAAATTCTTTTTAATAGTAGTAAATATTCAAGTATCACTCAGATAATACACGGATAATACATAAAAAAACCATATTCATAGAGTTACAAAGGAGGTATCGTGGGTTTTTATCATAGCTTATAAGGATATTCTACCAGAGTCACGTAGGTATATGCATGATCTATAAAACTACACCACCAAAGAAAAAAATATTTTTTTAATTAACACCTTTAGATCTTATAATTGACGCTTAGTTACGGAAAATTCCCAAACACTACAATAATACCACGGTAATGTTATAAAGACACTATTACGGTGATAATATTACCAAACAATTAACCAAATCGTAGCGCATCAAATTGAGCGTGTTACGCAAATTATGACATCTACAAAGAATACGAAATTATAAAGAACAATAATTAAATATAATGTTCTATCTCATATTATAATGAAGCAAAAACGGTACGCAGCATCGATGGCTTGTATTGTCACTGTGGCTATGTTAATAAGGACCTTTCACTCGTTTATCTTAACACTTTTTGCTCATTGCTACTTTTGCCTTTCTATAAAATGACAATTATATCTCAATATAATTATTAACACTAGCACCTTAATCCAAAGTATTAAGGTCTAAAATTGCCATGTAAATATTCAAATAAGTTTGTTAAAATTTACGTAGCATAACATTAATCGTCAATCAGTCAATTCTTTCATACTGCACTTTCTATCGATTGCAATGAGTTACCGAAAAATAATAAATTGATCGACAACTTTCTCTATTCGCAGCTTCGCAGCGATAAATCGACTAAACATAGATAAAGAAAGCCTACCGTTACTTTTTTATGCAATTTTATAGTTGTCACTGGCAGGCAATATTGTTTTTAGACAAAATAGTTTTATTCGTTGGTGGAATAAAAGAGAATGTTTTCTTTTTGGCATGACTACATTCGATGGGAATGATGTATTAAAATAAAAAAAGGTTTTATTTATACCAAGAACATGACTGACATTTTATGATATAACTAGCTTCTGCTCGCGGCTCCGCCCGCGTGGCCTACAGGAATCAAATGACATATTTTTCTACAACAATAAAACAAAACAAAACAACTTCATCCCGCTTCGAGGGTGGAATTATTAAAAACGCTGAGACACGTATACATTAATTTTCAATCTTCAGCCTAAACACAACATTTGAAGATCCTAACTTCAAAACTGACGGACTTTCATACAAACTTTCATCCCCCATTTTACCCCCTTAGGGGTGGAATTTCGAAAAACCCTTTCTTAGTGGATATCTACTCTTCACAAAGAATATACCCTAAATTTCATTTCTCTAGGACCAGTGGTTTAGCCTGTGCGTTGATATATCAGTCAATCAGTCAGTCAGTCAGTCAGGACTTTGAATTTTATATATATATGATATGATATGATATAATAACAACAAAATATAATAAAATTTCTTCAAAATGATCAATATAATGGTTGCATGTCTAGGAATACCTACATACCAGTGTGTTATCAATAACCGAGTAAAAGGAAAACGTCATCGAACTTCGAAAGGATAATTTAGTATTGTAAAAGTATAAAAGACCTTTGAATGCCGACAAAATTGAACGCAAGTGGTAATTAAGGCTTTTCATTTAATTTACCGCTAATGAAGGCCTCCAATTATGAAATCGAAATTTTCCGGGCACTAAATCTCCTTTGTTTTAAATAAAATGTAGCCCTACAGTAGGTTATTTATGTAACTTTTTGTCGTGTAGAGTAAATTAGGGTTTTACATTAAGCTGGGTTTGTGACTGACATTATTTATACTGGTTCTTTGGTAATGTATATAATCCTGATTGCGTAAAGGAATACATTAATTTGTATCTACGTATAGCCATCTGCTAAATTTCCATGCTGAAAAAGAAGTGGTCAGTACCTTCATGCATATTGAATTAAATCCAGCATTATCTTGTGACACTTCAAAATCCGTTGGATTATATTATGTTGTCAAACAGACCTCTCGGTTTTATTAAATCCTTCGTTTAAATATGGGATCTAAAGAATCTAAAGCCGTGTCTGTATAAAGATCCGCAACAACTTTTCATGTGTTCTTTGAAAAAACACACACACACACGATATCGTACATAAAGATGAAAATTAAGGTGAAGTAATACACCCAATATGAGTAGGATAATTCTTTACGTATCTTACTTGAACCACAATATTTGAGGGATATATTATATCTGTTGATCTTTTATTTTGGGAAATTACTTTCCTCCATCATTTCGCTTTATAAGATTTGAGTAGGTAGATTTTATTTTAGATTGTCTCCTAGTATTTTTTTTATTTGAAAGTAGAAGTTAACTAATTAGAATAAAAGATAGTGGTTTTGACTATAGGCTCATTTTGTGTTTTCTATTGACTATCGGTACCACCCATGAAATTTTGAGTGTGTGCTTTTGTCACTTATTTACTATTGCACTTCATCAACCAGCCTCAATTTTCAAAGGTAAGTTCCCATGCTATGGTCATATTAATTTAATTATTTATACAAAATCCATATCATATTAATTCAACATAAGTATAGATACAGTATTCTAAGAACTAAAAACACATTTTATTTTATTAAACCATATTCATTACCTACATTTTAGTATGTACGAAGCGTACAAACTAAAAAGGCCACAAAAAACAGTCTTTACATTGTACTCAGGTTAAAACAAAGCTAAATGTGATTATGCTCACTAATGGAAGGCAGCAGCTGTTTAGTTTTCTGAGCTAATTGCGAGCTCTCTTTATAATGAACTTACGATCCCCTTTGTTAGGACTAGGTACTAGGACAAAGTCTTCCCTAAGTGTATTATATCGTGCGGGCCTAAGGTTAGTTTGCAACAGAAGTATTCATATCAGGATAGATTTGAGCGTTAAATGTTGGAGATTAAGGTTTTATTCGGTCTGGCTGAATCAATTGAACCGTTGAAAAAGAGGCCGATAATGATTCTAAATAAAAAATTAAAACTTTAATAGTTTTAATTTTTTATTTGCCACAATCTCATTACGTTCACAGATAAAAATGATAACTAAAATATCTGAGCACAACAGTGCGTGCAAATAGCGATCATCTGGAATCCACGAACGGAACAGTTCTTGCAAAAATGTACCGAAACAAAGAAAGTGAGACGAAATCGACGCATGAATACATTCATGAGACGTTTGGAACGTTATCTCGGAGCTGAGACCAGTGTAGAGTATCCACTGAAAAACTACCATGTTTTAACTGTAAGTTAGTAGGGTCCGTGCGACTGGCGGCCTTTTTTCTAGATTGCCGTAGAAAATGTTATATAAAATATTTGGATTAATCTAATAATTTGTCGCCATCGACAGGGAGTCCATCCTTACACATTGAAACCAGAATTGTTTCGTACTGTGCGGGCTCAACTTAACTTCCTTCCGCGGACGCTCAGACTGTGGAATCTCCCCGCCGTGGTTTTCCCAATGGCGTACAGCATGGGGTTCTTCAAAAAGGGTGTGAAGAGATTTCTGCACGCTCGGCAACGCGCGAGTGATATCTCTGGTGTTGCAAGTGTCCATAGGCTACGGTAACCGCTTACCATCAGGCGGGCCGTAAGCTTGTTTGCCACTTTAGAGGTATAAAAAAAATCTAGTCTATTGATTTTATTGCTTGTATATTTTCTTCTTTTGGTTAACCAATTCGAGATTAAATCTCAATATAATAATGATTTACTTAGTAACTGTAATACCTTTTGATGATAGCTCAGTGACGTCGGATGCCGAGACAAAGGTTTCCGGGTTCGAATCGGCTTGAGCTTTCGGTGAAGGAAAACATAACACGGTGATAGGGTACTTTGTAGTACCCTATCAAGTATCGTCAAGCTCCTATCGGTGTGTTCCAACAGCTGCACTTGAGAGAACACGGGTCAATTCATTATAAAAATATATACAGTAGATAGATGAATTGTTCTGCATTATCTTAAAATTAATTAGTTCATCTATGATTGTTTTTTATCCGAATTTCGCAGTTCTCTGAAAATGTACAAAAATGCTCTTTTCATATTATTTCATAGCATGTTTAATTACCATTTATTCGATTTAAGACTTTCACGAATATACTTTAAATTTAGCATTTAAAGCCGCTAGTAAATCTTGGATACATTATTTGGCTTTAAGGATATAATAATTATTATTTTCGCTTAAAACTAAGCCAATAAAAATATATTATTATATTGCTCGGGAAATATGAAAGTGAAACAAAATACACAACATTTAGCGTTTGAAGAAGAGTGTTTGAAATTATCTTATTTCTTGTCAATGTTAGTAGGTGAAAATTGGGGTACCTGGATCAGAGGAGATCCAGGCACCACCAATTTTCACAATCATTCATTCATTCTGCCTAGTCTTCTTATATTTTAAGTATTTGTTCAGAAAAAAGATCTGAGAATGTATAACTATGCAATCATTAATTCAAGTATTCAAAGGTTTTCACAGTATCGTCGATTCATCACATTGTGGTGCAGATAGTTGAATGTGTTAACACATTCTCCAGTGTCGCATTATATAGATCCTCATAAAGTACTAATATTATATACCTAATGAGCATACTGACATAGATTATTTGTGGTGGAAAATTAACTGAATTTAGGATAATAGTTAAATATTTTTATTATGTACCTAGTAATGAGATATATAAAAGGGTAGTACTTAAATAAAAATACTTTTTTAGATAAGAATTATGCTTTATTTACAATATAATATCTGATACTTTTACAGCAATTTCCTTTACAGATTTATAAATGTCATCCATAAATATGTTTTTAACTATATGCTGCACACACAATTCAGCATCACAATTACATAAAGAACTTATACCATTAGGAAAATGTTCTACATCGTAAATTTCGATTCTTATCAATTTAGAACCATGCGTAAGCTTTTTAACGCAAGTAAATGCAGCCGTTGAAGATCTTTTGAGCTGCTTGCTGTTAGGGGCCTCCAGATTCAGCATTCTTTCGTTTTTTTGTCCTGCCACAGCGTTCATTGGAACGAAGTTGAAGAGGTCGTTATCAGAGTCCTATAAAAAAGATATCTATTTAAAGACTGAAAAATTATCACTATGAACATTAATAAATGAATGAAATAATATCTAATGTATTTATAGAATTACAAAACGGGTTGAATAGTTGAAGGTTTTAAAGAAAAATTATTTACATTGTCATAAATACTCACCGACATATTTTAAGAAGTTGATTACAGTCGCCGTGTTGATGAAATTAATCTAATAATATATTATTGATTAAATATTCTTTATATACTAGTAAATATTTGATCATAGAGTTCAAAATTGATATGATATTCTTATGACTATATTAATATGATAAAAATTAAAAGTACCTCGTAGGTAATACTATATTTGGGACGGTGCATTATGTCTTCCAAATAGGGATCAGGAATGTGCAAATGTAAAACTATACATACTATCTTATACCCGTGGCTACATTCGAATTAAAAGATTTAACAAAATCTGATTTAGAAAAATAAACAAACAAACTTTCGCATGCATAGTATTATTTAGAATAATTAGTTTATTATAAGTTTAAGTAATCAAATAATTTGATTAAAAAAATTTGAATAGTTATTAAATCTTTTAATTCGAATATAACGGGTAAAAGATAGTAACAAACATATAACTCAATACCAATATTTGTCCTGAGAATCGAATCCAAGACTTCTAGATAGCATTCAGGATAACTATATAACCACTACACCAAGCGTTGTATCGGATTACCCAAACAATTATTAAGTTATATTAATCGTTATTATCAGTTGAGCTGTTTAGGTACTCCAGGGACCGAACTTAAAGTAACTTCATACCAAATTTCATTTCAATTTCAAATCCGTCCAGCCTTTATAGAGAAACTTTATACACAAACTTTGTATTTATAATATTATAATAGGATTGATAGGTGAGACCAGGTGTATTAGTAGTATATAAATATTGTTTATCAAAGTAAACTATTTTATTTGGATGTTGTTATCTAATGAAGCACTTTTCCGTATATGGGACATCATGACGTGAATTCAGCCCTATTTAAGAGCTCACATGCTGAAGCTGGATCACAAAGCACTTCCTCGTATCCTAGCGGTATCATCGAATTCAGAAAAAGTATTTGGTAGATCTACAATCTGTAATAAAAATGTAAGTACCTTTGATTATTTTCCTCATTACTTGTTCACTTGTTTCAATTTAATTTATTTTGCTATCTTGATTATTGAATTTAACTGTGATACCAAACCATCTTTCTATAATGTTATTAATCAATCATTCAACTACCCTGATCATTAAATTAATCAATCTTTTAATATGTACAACAAATTGATATTAATAAAGATACCATCATGTTATTAATCATATACTTTAATCTATTCTAGGTCCAAACAACTGGCAGACCAACTTTTCCCGTCGGAAGATGAGTCAGGGTTGGAGACTCCAGTCAAGGTGAAAGGAGACAAAAAGAAGCGTAAGCCGGTGCAGGGGGTCACCGAGTGCCAACCATCAACCAGTAAGAAAACTAAAACAAACACAAGACCAACAGCCCGCGACTTATTTGGGAGTGATTCTGATGACGACCATCTATTGGAGGCAACGGGTAAAAAAAATCAACCGATCTACTCATATATAACTCGCCGTTTAGCAAACGGATTCTCTAGACAGATGAATGAAAGAAAACCGGGGAGTTATTATGTAGAATTAAAGATATATAACTGTGATGAAATTGAACGAGTGCCACCGGTAAATAGATGGCGGCACTCGGTTATAACTATCAAAAATAAATGTGAAGGAGAGACACAGTCATGGAAGCACATCAATGCTTACGTACAAAGTGTAAGAAAAGAGTTTAAGGACTGTCCCCCTAATTTTTTATGTTCATATCAATAGTTCTAACTTAATGATGTATGAATTTTTTAATTTAAAATGTGTATCTATAACTATATCTATAACCTTACTCTATGATATGTAATCAAAGTATTGTCTTATTAAATAAATGTTTTATAACGACTGTTTATGCATTTTTTTCCTTTCAGTTGAACCACATGGTAGTTCATCATCAAGCACTTATATTAATTGTAATAAATGTAGAATTGAGATCCCCGAACATGAATACAGATATCATAAGAGAACAAATATACATAAATCAAATTGTTTAATAAAGTCCAATTTTGAAAATGTTGATATTGTGGCTACAGCATTTAAAAACCGAATAATGACTTATCGCTTAAACCCATCTAAAGAAGACGAGTACCTCCTAACAGAGACGTTCTTAGATGGTAAGCAAAATGAAGTTTTTAAAATCATTGAGTTATCATTAATGAGACATACCTGTATTAAAGTAAACTTTGAGTTATTTGCTTACTTTGTATTACCTAAATCAAATCAACAAGAACTGAAGTCATTTAATACAAAATATGAAGTTGTGTATAAAAGTACTGAATGCGATGAGTTTTATTTAAATGTAAGAGAGATTTTTAAAGTGAAATTAACTGAATTTGAGCATTGTGAATCCGGATGGTCATTCATGTCTGTAAGTCACTTAGAAATTAATATTAATAAGTATTCACCTATGCGAGGTGGATCTTTCCTAGAGCTACCTGCTGAAGTTAATGTTAATGTATAAGATTTTTATATTACCTAATAAAAAAAAAAAATATGATTAATATAATATGTTTTATTATATAGCAATATTTCCTATGATCTAAACACTATAATCCTCATCAAATAAATCATATAAATACCATAACAACTATCATTTCTCGAATAGATACAGACATGAAGGTCGTCAAACAACCAGTATCGTTAGAAATACAAAATATTGATTTAAAAGAAGATACGTTACATAAAAAACATAGTGTGCTCTTTCCGAATAACATTCGATGTATAATATGTGGACCCTCAAATTGTGGAAAGACTAATGTAATGATTTCTTTATTAATACATGAAAATGGTTTAAAGTTTCAAAATGTTTACTTGTACTCTAAAACAAACTTTCAACCAAAATATTGTTTTCTAAAACAAATATTACAAAGAGTTCCAGAAGTAAAATATTTCACTTTTAATTCTGATGAAGATATTATTCATCCTAACGATGCATTACTGGATTCTGTAATCATTTTTGATGATGTGGTTAGTGAAAAACAAATAAATATAAGGAATTATTTTACAATGGGAAGGCATAAGAGGATAGATTGTTTTTATTTATCCCAGACTTATTCAAAAATACCAAAGCAGTTGCTACGTGACAATGTTAACTTTTTAATCATCTTCAAACAAGATGAAATGAATATGAAGCATATTTACATGGAACATGTTAGTCCTGATATGGAATGGTCTAAGTTTAAAGATTTGTGTTCTAAAATCTGGTCGTCTCCTTATGATTTTTTGACAATTAATAAAGACTGTTATTTAAACAATGGTCGATATAGACAATCATTTGATAAATTTATTAATTTTGAAGTATAAATATGTAAAATTTATATATGACAGAACTGTGAAAAGGACTCATTAATAGACTTATCATTACACACAGTACACGTAAAATTATTCGACATGCAGCAAAATATTAAGAAACAATTAATTCAATCAGCTAATTCTATAAAGAATAAATTAAAGCAGATGCAGAATGTAGAGCTTCAAACCGATTTAACACTTAATAGAATGCTAAAACCCATAACCGAGCCTTTAAATATGCTGGTTGATCATCCTAGACATACAAGAACAGAAGAAAAAAATACTCAAAGTGTTGATGAAGTCAAGTCTATAGAACTCTTACATAATCCTACAAACGCAAATGATTTTAATATGACTAGAAATGAATCAACATTTGAAGAAGATGATAATAATGATAATAGTTCTGTGTCTTCGAAATATGATAAAATTATAACCAATAATCAGTCAATACAGACTTTAGACATTTCATTAAAGAAAGATGATATTACCGATATTTATGATTATACGGATATACCATTTGGTATTCGTATGGAGAATAAAAAATGTATGATGGGAAATTCAGAAGTGCAATTCTCTAAAACAGTAAATTCTTCGAATGGAGATAAAATTGTTCTGATAACTATCAACAAAAGATCGTATGAATTGACACCTGGTTTAAAAGAATTACTTCTTCGTAAGAAACCAAATCTATCGTTAATCTTGGAGACAGATAAGCTAGTCTATAAAGATATCCTCTATCATACTAATGCACATAAGAGAGAGTATAATTATGATGGTCAAATAAAAGGTGATAAAGGTATAAAATACCGGGAAATAATAAAACCTTTATTTTTCGATAAGAAATGTGAACCTAGAGCGAAACTAGGAGGTAAATTACCAACTCTAAAAAAATATAAATCCAACGTAGATCTTGTGTATTGGGATGATCCAAATGAATTAGTCGATAGGTTAAAATTACTTATTGCTTCTAAAAATGCTGGTAATACTAACCATGATAATGAGATAATATCAATAATAGAAGAATTGAAAGAATCTGGCATTATCAAAGAATAAAAGTAATTGTATTTTGTTATTTTTTTTAGTATTTAGAAATTACTTGAGCATGGAAGTTGATAAATTCGGACATCATTTACATAAAAAACCAAAAATATATGAACCAGTGTTTATAAATAAATGTCTTTTGCTAGACCTAAGTGATGGAAATTTAGATGCAAAGAATAAAATACTAAAAAATTTACACAATCCTATAAACGCAAATGATAGTGCCACAAAAGAATACGTGGATAATTCTATAATAAGTTGTTTCAATAAAATTTCAACTGTTAATAACATAGTTAGTGAATTAATCACCAAAACGCGTAATTTAGAAAGCCTTGTTCAAAATTATAAATGTGATAAGAATGAGCAAAGCAGATGTGGTAAACGAAATACATAAAAATGCTAGAGTAAACTTTCCACGAAGAACAGTTGTAATGAGAGATATAGATGATCTATGGCAAGCTGACTTAATAGATATGCAAAATGTATGTAAGGAAAATTCTGGGTACAAATACATTCTTATTATTATTGATACTTTTTCAAAATATGCTTGGGCATTTCCACTGAAATCTAAAAGAAAAGAAATTGTATGTGATGCTTTCAAAACATTGCTCGAAAAAGGTTGTGGTCGTAGTCCGAAAAACTTACAAACTGATTTTGGTACTGAGTTTTACAATGATAAATTCAAAAATATGACTCGTACACACAATATAAATCATTATTCAACTTATACTATAAAAAAAGCGTCCATTGCAGAAAGATTTATTAGAACATTAAAATCAAAACTGTACAAAGAGTTTAGCTTGAAAGGCAATTACAGGTGGATAGATGGACTCTTAAACAAGGTTCTCTATAAATATAATAATACGTATCATCGAACTATTAAACATCAGCCTAGTAAAGTCAATAACGGTAATAAAGAAATAATACTTGAAATATATAATAACAATCAAAAGGAATATTTAAATAAACCCAGATGTTTAAAAATTGGAGACTTTGTACGTATAAGTAAGCATAAAGGTACATTTGAAAAAGGATATACACCTAACTGGTCTACAGAAATATTTAAAATATTTAAAGTAAAAGGAACTAAACCAATTACATATTTGATAGAGGATTCAAGAGGACAACCCATATTAGGAGCATTTTATATACAAGAATTACAGAAAACAAAACATCCTAACATATACCTCATCGAAAAAGTATTGAGGAGAAAAGGAAATAAAGTTTTTGTGAAATGGTTAGGATTACCATCTACTGAAAATAGCTGGATTGATAAAACGAATATAGTTTTATAATTTTGAAGTAATATTCTATTTAAATAGAAACATTAATGAGTAGTATTCAGTGCAATAAAAGGTATGAACAAGAGTAGTCTTCTTAACTGGGTTATTAATAACTTACCGATCGAACTTCATCTGCCAGGCTATAATTATTGTGGGCCAGGAACAAGGCTTCTAAAAAAACTGTTTCAAGGAGAACGAGGTATTAACCAGTTGGATGAATATTGTAAAGAACACGATATAGCTTATAACAAATCGTCTGATTTAAGTGACAGACATAAAGCAGATATAAAGCTAATGAAAATGGCACGAAACCGGATATCTGCATCTGATGCTAGTTTAAGTGAAAAGATAGCGGCTCATGTAGTTAATAAAGCGATGTTGGTGAAAGTCAAGACTGGCAGTGGCTTAAGAAAAAGCAAAAGAAATAAAATAGATAAAATTCATTCTGGTGCTGGAATAAAGAAAAATTTGAAAAACATTATCATGCATACAAAGAAACATCTACAAAAAATGAAACCAATGTGTAAAAAAATTGCTATCAAAGTAGCAATGGCGGCAGCTAAAGAATTAGCGAAAAATGCAGACGTCAAAATTCCACGTTTTATTCCTATTCCAAAAACTGGTGGGTTTCTACCATTGATACCTATTTTTGCGGGGTTATCGGCGGCTGGTAGCATAACTGGAGGTGCTGCTGGAATTGATAGGGCTGTTAATGATTATAAAGAAGCTCTGAAACGTCTTGAAGAGTTAAAGAGGCATGATAATAAAATGGAAACTCTATGCTTCGGAAAAGGATTAAATATTAAATCTTTTCGGAAAGGGTTTGGGATTCAAGTATCTGATAAAAAAAACTAAATAATAGGCTACCTAATCGAGCTCTTACCAATATCGATATTATTAAATACTCTAGCGATATTCCATATTTTCGGGGGGTATTTATGAGTGATGAGTTACCTAAACATCCTTTTAATATAGAATGTGGTATTGTAAATTTAGACAGTTCCGAAAATCCTGGAACACATTGGGTAGCCTATGCAAAGTACTGTAATCATATTGAATATTTTGATAGTTATGGTAATTTAAAACCACCTAAAGAACTAATCATATATCTTGGACGAAATTTATATTATAATTATGTTAATATTCAGAGGGATCATCCTTACAATTGTGGACATCTGTGTTTACAATTTTTGCGCAAATTTTGGAAAGATAGGCAAATAAATAAATAGCTTGAAATAATAAAATCATGTTTAGTATATAATCATGTCTATTGCATTAACCATCACCGGTAAAAGATCATTACTAGAAACCTACTTTCAACCACCTTTAACAATACAGGATAAATATGAGTGTGGATTATTATATTTCTCAGCACTTAATTCAATATCGAATATAAACCACAAAAACAACGTATTTTCATATGAAAAAAATGGAATAGAAAAAAAGCTACTAATTCCATGTGGTACTTATGATCTGTATGATATAGCTGACTACCTTCAAAATAACTTATCGGACTGTGATATTAAAATTAAAGCTAATAACAATACATTAAAATGTTTACTATATTGTTCTACTCAGGTGAACTTTGATGTGAATAATAGTATTGGCACATTATTGGGGTTTCGAAATATTAAATTAGAAGCAAATAAATGGCATGAATCTATGAACCCTGTGAACATTCTTCCTTCATCTGTGATAAGAGTCGAATGTGATCTTATCAAAGGATCTTATACTAACGGATTATCTTCACATATAATACATGAATTTATTCCGAACGTGCCTCCTGGTCATAGATATATACAAGAACCGAGAACTATTATTTACTTTCCTGTTAACAAAAATATTATATCATCAATAAGTATAAAAATTGTTGATGAACACGGTGATTATATTGACTTCAGAGAAGAGTGTATCCAACTACGTCTTCATTTACGAAAACGAGATGATTGTATTCGATAAAAGTCAAAATATTTCAGCAAAACGTTTTACTATTCCTCGTGTTGCAATACAGCACAGACGTATTAAAACTGTTAAGAAGCTTACTAAAAGTAATAAAGATTTCCTTCGAACACTTGGATTTAAAATATGAATATTCTGCAAGTTACTGATTTAGCACAATTTGATAACTCAATTGAAAGCTATGAAATCCATACCTACAACGCATATAATAGTAGTTATAAAGAAAATGACGAGATTCGGATTCCAATACACCAACAAGATATCTACATATTACCATCTGCCAGTTCTATTTACATCGAAGGACGAGCATCAATTATAGGAAAAGATCATAAGCCTCTTAATAAGGCAGTTGAATTTACTAACAATCCAATAATGTTTTTGTTTCAAGATATCAGGTATGAAATTAACGGTGTTGAGATAGATCGTGTTAAGAATGCTGGTATAACAACGACATTAAAATCATATGCATCTATGAATCCAGGACAAAGTAAAGTAGCAGCTATATGGGGTTGGAATCTGAATGGATTTAAAAATAATGAGGGTTATTTTAATGTTGTTATTCCATTGAACAAAATAATGGGATTTGCTGAAGATTACAATAAAATAATCATCAATTGTAAACATGAACTTATTTTAAATAGAAGTAATTATAATGTAAATAGCGTTAAAATTGATGATCTTGATACTGTAAAAATGCATATAGAAAGAATACAATGGCGTGTTCCTCATGTAAAAGTATCAGATCGTGAAAGGTTAACATTACTTAAACTATTAGAAAAGGACAAACCTATACAAATAGCATTCAGGAACTGGGATTTATATGAGTATCCATTTTTACCTAGGACTACTAAGCACTCTTGGTCAGTTAAAACGGCTTCGCAGTTGGAAAAGCCCCGCTATGTTTTATTTGCCCTACAAACTAATAGAAAAAATATAAATTCAAAAGATTGTTCCTCGTTTGATCATTGTAAATTAACTAATGTAACTCTATTTCTGAATTCACAATATTATCCGTATGAATCACTCAATCTTAATTTTGATGAAAGCAAATATAGTATATTATATGAGATGTATACTAGGTTCCGTCAGTCTTATTATAATACCTCCGTAGATCCGTCGCTTGACTTACTTACTTTTAAAGAAAAAGCTCCAATATTTGTTATCGATTGCTCAAGACAGAACGAAAATTTAAAATCCGGCCCAGTAGACGTGAGATTAGAAATTGAAAGTTCTCAAGTGATTCCTGAAAGTACGACAGCTTATTGTCTTATCATAAACGACCGACTTATAGAGTATAAACCTTTGAGTAATATAGTGAGAAAATTATCATGACTGCTATAGTTGATGTTCAAGGTTTTAAAACGGATAAAAACGAATTTATTTTAAAAGAAATTGCTATTCTATGCAATAACCACTTACAAGTTTTCCTAATCAAATCACCATATCCATTTTATAATTTAACGAAAACTGAAAGAAGGCAAGTCAGTTGGATAGAAAGAAATAGAGGTATATACTGGAATGAGGGTTATATACCTTATGCAAACTATAAAAACATTATCCGAGATATCTTACGGGATAAATCTATTTACATTAAAGGTGTTGAAAAAAGTGTATGGTTAAAGCAAATTATTGAAAACAATAGCATAGTTTATAATTTAGAAGATAAAGGTTGTCCTAGTTTACTAATTCTGCATGAGAAATACAAGTCATCTACCGATATATATAGCTGTTTATCTCATAAGAAAATATGTGTTATGAAAAATGTAATATGCTTAAGAAAGTGGTGTTTAGATGAGGATAAAGTTATATGATATTATACGTAGTTTATAATTTAGAAAATAAGTCCCAGTTTATTATATTTGTATGAAAACTATCAATTGATGTGTAATAAAGCTGTATTATATTATATCATAAGAATATATGTATCGTAAAAAAAAATATATATGTAAGTAATACACTTTTAAAAAATGTGATTATATGGGAATAAACTTTTATCAGCAAATTTGTTTTTTCTTTTATTTAGCATCCTATACACTTGATGAAATATCGTTCCTAATATCTAAATAGGATAAAATGAAACATACATACTGTGTTTAAATAAGTGTAATCCTCCTCTACGATAGATTTTACTATGATGTAATTCAACTTGTCTATGAAATGATATAATAAACCTATCCAATAATCATCCAATCAGAATACTGGAATTAATTATGATGGGATTCTTGATTATCGTCTGATTCAATCAGAGAGTATAGTAGAGTAGATGAATGAATGATAGTTAAAACCGGTGGTTTCCTAATCTCTTTTGATCTTGAATGGCTAAATTGGATTTATCAGAATGCTTGAATTATTATATAGGTACGTTTTCTCATATCTGTTCTGAACGAATACTTAAAATATAAGAATACTAGGCAGAATGGATGAATGATTGTGAAAATTGGTGGTGCCTGGATCTCCTCTGATCCAGGTACCCCAATTTTCACCTACTAATGTTTTTGATAAATCGCCCGTCAGCTCGGTTACCGACAGTTTTCCGCTGAAATAAACTTAACTCCATCTGGTATCGCCTGAGCATGATGGATCGCCGTACTCAAACTGTTTACCTACCAGACAATACCATGTTAACACCTACATTTATTTTGCAGGGAAGATATTTGAGGTGATTGTATTAGGTAAAATACTGTGAAATATTAAAATAATTTGCCTTTGCCAAGGTCGTTCATAATTTGAATATTTTCGGTCCAACATTCTTTTCTCTGTGGGTCCAACGGTTGTACCCACATTCTTGAGGAATGTTATATTTTCACGGAATAAACTATACCCTATTTGTTATTCCAGGGTATGCGTCAGCATCTGCTATGTTCAATCCAAATCCGTTTAGCTATCAACCAACCCGCGAGCTTGTCTAAGTTCCGCGCGTTTAACCGCGAGCTAGCGGGTTCGAAATAGATTCACGTTATACTCTTTGATGTCACTTTATTAATCCAGTATTAATCAAATTAATCATTGTAAATTAGCTTAAGCCATGTTTCTTACCAGCCAGTATTGATCGTTCATTTCTAATCCAATTAAATTTCAGTGGAATTTAGTTACTGAAATTTAGTTGATTTTGAAATTAATCTAGGTAGATTTAGATAGATACAATAAGCTAATTTACTTAGAGTTTGAAGGTTTATATGAAATATCTTTTTGGTAAATCCAGCGGAAAAGTCGGAAATTGTACCTTGGCGATGCCGGGTACGAACAAAAGTTAGAATAGCAAAATCGTGATCAAAAATGAAAATCTAATGTATGATCACTCTTAGCTTTAATGAAATCAATCTTATCAAACTAATTTAGTGAATAACCAATAAATGGTGCATAAAATAAATTGTCCAACGATGCTAAAACCAAAATCATTCCACACGCTCATTATACGGTTAACGGACAAGCTGAAAATTACAGTTTGTGGGCAAACATCAATCAACGCGATTGGTTCGTTGACAGATTGCAGTCGGGCTTTCCAATGGCCTTTAAATACCACGGTGAAAAGCGCTTTTATTTAATGACGTTAATAAAACGGTAGCTACAAACCATAATAGTAGTTATATTTTTAATTTTAAAGCCGGAATTGATGTAAAAGTGGTGCTGAAAAATTTACTTTATTGGCAAGCTGGAAAGTTTGAATACTGTCGCTAATCATCTTCCGAAGTACGCCAGTCTCCAGTAAGTCTTAAAAACCAGTTCCTTTCTATACCTATGCTTACCACTGTCGACCGCATCATCACTATTATGATTGTTGTGAAACACAAGTTTAAAAAGTTACAGCTGGTTCAAAAGTCATTGTGATACAAAAACGTCATGGTTTTGAGAGAGGTAGAGCATAGCGTTATTTCGCTCAAAGAGCAGTTCGACTGGGGAAGCACCACTTTACAGAATCATCATCATCAACATATAATGTCCCACTGCTGAGCACAGGCCTCCTTTTACAAATAAGGGTGAAAGAGAATGGACAATACTCCACCACGCGTGCCCACTGCGGATCGGTGGAGGTAGGCTAGTGGTCAATCTACTGTTGCTTCCGAAGCACGGAAACGCTCGATTTGAAATACCACTAGGCGGTCAGTCATCCAGGTACCGACCACGACGGTGGTAGCTTAACTTTGCCGATCGATTAAGAACGGCTAATCATGCTACACCACGAGCGCTTCACAGATTACCGCGACCAAATAACTTAATGTTGCGTTCCTGCGCGTGAGTAAGGTCACTCACTAGTTTATTGGGGAGGGGGCGCGGGTCGGTAACGCGTGAGTGTTGCCCCGTGTTGCAAGCGTCCATATGGCTACGGTAACCGCTTACCATCAGCCGAGCCGTATGCGAGCTTACCAACATCGTAGTATTTTTTTTTTATATTTGTCAAAGTTTCATTTCAAACTTTACTTTAGAAGATAATAGTTTACTTTGAAGGTAACTCTCTCAGTAAGTACCTTTTCATAAGTAATAATTATTGAGACAGGTAGACACTAAATATTACCCGATTCAAATAATCTAATTCCAAACACAAGCCCCTACATGTCAACAACAGAAGCATGACATCAAGTGACAGCCCTAAGCGTTGTTAGGGGTGTCACTGGCACATGCCGATAACGCAGCACCGCGTAATTAAACGTCGAATGAACTTCCCTAGTAAAACATACCATCAAACCAATTATATGACGTGTTTATTGTTTTAAAGCACGCATCCGTATTGCTGTGGAAACCGCATGCGGGAATTGGGTTCATTTATTTTGTAAATATGTTTTGGTTTGTGCGCTTTGATTGGCATATACATATCTGTCTATTCGAATATAATAAAGCAGATGAGATTTTGTAATCTCTGGAACTACCAGTCGGATTCGAAAAATTCTTTCATTAATAGGAAGCTACATTATCCCCGAGTGGCTACTTTTTATGTCGGGTAAGTGAGTGAAAACCGCGGGGCACAGCTAGTATATCATAGACTATTCATATGTGCCTGTGAAGGCCTATTTGAATGAATAAATTATTTCATTTCATTTCATAGGCTAGATCACGCACGAGCGTCATTTGATTCAGTACTCTATGGTTTATAACCAGAGGTCGGAATTAGGTAGGGTTATTTATGTACTTGCATCGAAATGTTGATATTAATATGGATCTTCCCGGGATTTCCCGGGATTTATGATACAATCCCGTGTGGCCAACAATATTACAAATAAATAATAATAAAAAACTTAGAGATAGATAAGACAAACACAAGATATGTTGTGCAAATTACAAATGTGGCAACATCGTGCGTGTGCGCATTGGAATTTTGCAACTTCGGACATCCGATGTCGGATGGTTTAAATTGTGTAAAAGTAAATAAATTTTTTATTTAATAAATTACGGGATTTTTCTGCATTTTAAAATTAATCTCGGGATTTGAGGCATATCCACTTTATTCTTTCGCTGTATGAAATCAGTGTAAGTACATAAATAACTCTACCTAATTCCGACTTCTGTTTATAACTCTGTCCTAAACGTTTGCTATCAGTTTTTTTTCTCTATGATAAAGTCTAGTACCTACTTAGGTGTCTACCAATATCATTTTTATCCAGTGCATAGGTTATTTGTAACCTATTCTAATTCAAACACATTTTTTTTAATGAAAAACCAGTTTCTATAAAAATGCTCCATAAATGGAAAGCAAAATCGCTATAAAATGTTACAGGATGTTGTGTTTATCGGCGCAAAGTGCATCCCACGCTTACTTGCACTACAAGTCAACCTATATTCGAGACAAGTGTAAAACCCACCTGCATCAGTGAGACGTCTTATGGTATAGTCACAGATGAAAAGTAAAACCAGACGGTTCTGTTATTAGTATTCTTAAACTGACTGCGCTACCTGCTCTTCAAAACGTTAAAAGTAGCGATTACAAAAGTAATTTTTGCTAAATAGCTAGTAGAAATTATAATAACTTCAAAAAGTATAGATAAGATATAATGTTAAGAAGAAGCAAATACGCGAAAGATCACCCATATTAAGTAATATTAGTGCTTAGATGGCCTCATCAATTCAAGAACCCTATGTAAGTCTCCATAACATAGTAGTTACGGTGAAGATCAGGATGAGTATAGTATGAATGAATGAATGAATGAATGAAATATTCTTTATTGTATATACTGACATATTAAAAATAACAAAAGTATTACACATTAAGGGAAGTTATACAATGTAGGCGGCCTTATCGCTAAAGCGATCTCTTCCAGGCAACCTTTGGGTACAGGAAAAAAATTCTAATGGTGGCAGTATAGTAAATACTAGAGTAGTAAGTACTCTGAGAGAGGTAGAGCATAGCATTTATTCGCTCAAAGAGCAGCTCGACTGGGGAAGTACCTCCATCTTACAGAATACCGCAGCCAAATAACTTTATGTTGTGTAAAGTTGTGTTCCTGCGCGTGAGTAAGGTCGCCAGAGCTCATAGGGGAGGAGGAAAGGGTCGGTAACGCGTGAGCGATGCTTCGTGTGTTGCAAGCGTCCATATGGCTGCGGTAACCGCTTAACATCAGGCGGGCCGTATGCTTGTTTACCGACTTACTAGTAGAGGCTATTTGTATGAAAGAAAACATGAGCATAATTTTGTGTGTCAATTTCTAAAGATTTATAATTAAACTATGATTTTCCTGTATAATCTGTGGCCTTCATTTATGGTATAGTAACAGCTCCGCTTTCTGCGGCTCACAGGTGCGCGGGCGCAGCGCTGAGGCGATGCAGCCGATAGTGAGCACGCGCCGTTTAGTCGCGCAAACTGACGCCGCTATCTGACAACACTGCAACGCTATACAATTGCTGGAAATGGTATGCTCGCATTTTATGGCACACTACGATGACAGTTTTATGAGGGTGTTCTCTCCTCGTCTCGCTATGCGTATCGCTTTTTGTCTCAAGTTTACGTGCACATAGGAAAGAACTACTAATGTTATGACGAATTATATTGAGGAAACGTAAAACTAAATATCTCGTAAATTAAGAATTTTGTTTCTCCATTTCGCTTTTCCTTAAAGAAAATGCCAAGTACAATGGCAGTGTTATCTTTACGCATAGCGATCCTCCAGGAGAAATAATGAATAAACTGGAGGTTAGCCTGTTTAATGGTAGGTACTCATCATAGTAAAATGCGTGAAATAACCTTTTATGAAAGACCGACCTTTGCATAAATTTAAATAAAAAATAAAGCGAATTTTTATAACCACCAAACGTTAGTGCTCCAGATGTTTAGGTTCATTAGAGCATTATCAAAAAGGTTTTTTCACCTATATAAGCGCTGGTAATTGATGATGTGGCTGATGATGGTAAACATGGATGGGGTGCGAATGCTACTTTATACCCAAGAGGGGAATATGGTATTTGTACCCTATTTATACGTTTATTAGGCATATAATTTAATAATGTTATTGTCTATATCATTTTGTTTTCTTTGTTAAAACCGTTTATAAGAAATTCTATCTTTTTTACTCGAATTGTAACTATTATAATAAATATTGTTAATGAACTAAACAGGCCGTCCGCCTAATTTGTATAAGAACAAATTTCCAGTTGCGGAAACTTATTAGTGGCTTAAAACATATTTTTTATTTAATAAAAAGAATAACTGTATTTAACAAAGCTGTTAGTATCCCGTAGGTATATAAATAAATAAGTAAAGGCTAAAAGGCAACTGATGCTCAAGGCCAGTAGCTGGAACGCACAATTGAGGGTACTACGAATTACCGTACCAACGTGTATATTTTTAAGAATAAAAACTAACAAGCGATATGTTATAATAACTAAACATGTAACTAAAGATAATTACGCTCATGCTCTATCCAGCGGCTTTACCATCCACGTACCATAATCATGACCAATTAGTAATTCGAAACTTGAACTTTCATTGTTTCCCCAGATTGTAGATAGTAATTAAATATGTAATTTGTATTAGATACCCTATAAATAAAGTACCATTGTGGGCCTCCCGCTCCCTCCTCCCAGTTGGTACCAGGGATATTATGGTTATGAAATATCGGATCTGAATATGGACACGGATATACGGGTGATTATGAATTACTTGGCTATTTTTTTTCCCTCGGATCAGAATCACTAATAGAACACTTCCGTGCAAAAAAAAGAACCTTTTCTTTTTCATAATTTTGTCGTAAGAATATCCTAAATACTCCACGTTGCTGGATAACGTTAACAAGTAGATGACCTTGAACTTCAGCTGGTAGACGTCACCGGAACATTGAAATATGCTGCGGAAATACGTGAATTCTTTCGTAACGCGCACTAGGTGGAAATTGTGTTTAATACCTACTAAAATTTCACCATATTATTTTTCCATTTTCCATTCACAAAATTAAGTAATATCAGGAATAAACTCTTCATAATGTTGTTTACATTTCGAGTATTTTGATTAATAAAAACTGTCATTGAATCGAATCTGTCATTCACTAAAATCTTCTAAAATAAATTCTATTTTTCATTTTCACTAAGGAGGAATCTTATCTTTCCTTAATTATTAACAATACATTAGGCAGCCCGCATGCATCATACAATCGCCGGCCGACTGTATGTCGAAAAGAGAAGAAAACTTAAATGTCAGCTTTGTAAGCAGAAAACAGGATAGCTTTTTAAAACGTTTGACTTGGTTAATAACCCTTAAACGAACCTATCCTAGAAATAAACTCTAAAATTGCCTATTTCGCTAAAAATGTCTGATGTCAGTCGGTGGATTCAATTTTATAAGAGAATAAATTCTTTCGATTTGAGAGATTCAAATGTTCTTCGCATTTGAATTCCTTGCTACCAAAGCACTCGTTTTACAAAGCCGCTCTAAAGGCCTCAAGTCGGACTGAGAGACATTCAAATGTTCTTCTCATTTGAATTCTTTACTGACAAAGCACTCGTCTTACAAAGCCGCTCTAAAGGCCTCAAATCGGAATGACAATTGGACTACCGATTGTTTGACGTGTGGAAGCGTCCTTATACGAAACCTCTCTTCCCTTTTCTTTTAATTTCATACAAAGAATACAAAAAAAATTGCTACGGCGTGTTTAGGTGTGCGTTCAGCTTAATACTTCATGTCAACCTATTTGAAATAATTTCTGATTATGAAAAAAAAAAATTTGAGTTGCGCACGCAGGTATTCCCTGGTTACTGGTTGCTAGGGCAACGTTTTAGAAGACCAACAGTCGTTTCTGGGTGATAAAAAATATTTTTAAATTTAATTGAATAATTATGGAACTCTCTGGAGTACACTATCAGTTTGATCAATGGAGGGCTTCTGCCTCACACACGATGCCGCGCAGCGCCCGCCACCCCACACAACTGTGCGCTCTGTGGTTGCAGCACACTGGAAGTGTGTTATTTAAAACCAAATAATAAGTTGTCAATAAACTGCAATAACTGCAATAATTGAACTGAACAATGTGATTTTAAATTAGCCTTAAGTTGGCCCTAAAGTTAAAGTGTTACAACGATGCATAATGTTAGAATTGTGATACGATGAGTATGTTTGTAATTGAGATAATAAAAAAAGTGAGTTACTGTATTTTTGTGGCTTCATTTTATAAATTTTAAACGGGTAAGAATACCGAGAGTGATGTATAGGATATTTAATTTGGATGGTGTTCGTGTTTTCGTATACATAGGCAGTATCTAACATTCTCGGTTGTTGACAGCTATGTGACGTAGCGTATTGGCGCGCGGTACGACCAACGATTTCGGTAATTTTGAGAAAACTTTGGATCGTCATAACTTTATTTTTTTCTATAAAACTTATATCTAAAAATAAAACATGAATTTTTTATTTTTTATTAATGAGAGACTCCTTAAAAATAGCTAAGTAATTCGAAATCACCCTGTATAGGTCGTTGTTTTGGTCAGCGACGAGCGACTCAGGGTCGATAATACAAATGATACTGGTGCTAAAAAAAATATAAAAAAATACTTTATTTTTTTTTAATAATAAAAATAAAAAATTTAAAATTTTGAAAATCATGTAATAAGCTAAAGTGTAGACATAATACTCAACGGGAGTACGAGGGAGTAAAAGGGTGGGGCGATGGCGGCTTGCGCCTAGCTCTAGTCTGTGCACGGGCCTAGTAACCATACTTTGCAGTAATTTTATTTCAAATTGAATAAGGTGTTTCTCAACAAATTTACAATGGAATAAAGTCAATTTTTGGGGAATATTATATTTTGTACTACCGCTCCTGGGTCGCTTGTCGCCGACCAAAACAACAACCTGTATATAACATTATACCGGTTTCAGATACGGTCACGGATATGAAATTATTTCGGATATTCGATAGTTTCGGATAGTTTCAGTTACGGATGTTAGTTTTTTGGGCTCGGCTGGGCAAACATATGTCATAACGTGTCTCAGTTAGACCTTACTCTTATCTGAAATTATCGACACTTTTATGTCAGATTCGGTTATGGTTTCAGATAGATTTTTGTTTCGCGTATCCGATATTTTCAGTTACCGTTATAGCTCCATAACATCCCTGGTTTATACTCACTTTATTACCCTATTGTATGAACTAATGTCGTAAACGCGTTAGTGAAGTCTGTATGTTGTTTTGAAAATTGGAGTAGATAATATTTTATATTTAATTTCTGATTTAAAACTCATCCATCAAAGTCATAGTATTTTTTTAATTAGATTTTGAACACACTCGCTCGTAAAGTGACATTTATTGCAAAATACAAGTCTGTTTTTTTCCTCGCAAGTGTATTAAAAAACGTCGTATAACACCAGTAGGTATCACACACGTGTGCATTGATTATTACATTCTTTGCTCACTTATCGCGTTCGCCTGCGGCCCACTTGTATCATAATGTACTATTAATAACTTTTTGCCGAAACTGTATAACTGGAATAAAAAATTTCTCAATTTATTGGGCTTTAGCAACCTTCCAAACCGGTATTAGAGTCAGACTATGCATAACCTGAGTGAATGTGTCTGAAAACGAATGAAGTCGTATAAAAAAAAAGTTTTTTTAATCTTGCGCAATATCATCCAGCAATATCTACAAAAAAAAAATATTGTGTCTGTTTATAATATATTATTTGGCTGCGGTATTCCATAAGGTGGAGGTACTTCCCTAGTCGAGCTGCTCTTTGAGCGAATAAACGCAACGCTCTACCACTCTTAAATCATCTTCGAAAATAATATAGACCTTCTTTATGTTCTCCGTGGTATAGATTAAGTGGCTTTTAACCAATTATTGAACACAGTACATGAAAGGTAACTTTCAATAGTTAGATTTTCTAACATAACGTTTATACGTTTAACATTAACTAAGATATTGCCACTTATCTGTTTACTGCGTATTAAATAGAAGTATAGATAAATTATAAATTATTTGAAAGTGACTTGTCAAGATAAAGAAACAAGCTGTTGCCTTTCAGCATCAAAACAAATTAAATACTTAGGTGATTTATAATTATTAGTTTATTCAAAGTTAAAGTCAAATCCATATATTTTTCTTTACTATGCGTAGGCTTGTGTTTGACCACAATATCACCATGGTAGGTGATGATGTGGCCGAAGGTGATAAGCACACAAAGCCTGAAAGGAAATGGCTCTAAAGTGCAGCCGTCGGAATACACCGATAGGTGCTTGACTTAAGAACCGGCTGAGAACTAACAAAAATTGGAAACGGAACTCCGTTTCCAATTTTATACTTGACCAAAGAGCGGTTCTGCCAAATAACCCACGCACTGGTCTATACCTCTATTAACAAATTGGAAGGCTTCAAGGATTTCTTCGCCCGCGGCTAGAACTAAGTAATAAAATGTACAACAGGAAACGATGTCATTAGTAGGTAGTTGTCTAATGATACCATCTAGAAAGTCGAGGGAACATGATCCAACATGTTTTTGCTATAATAATGGCTGATTGAATTATTGCTTGTCAAGTTTGTCAAGGTATGTTTGGACAAACGATATCATTAGTGCTTATATCGATTAGTGACCGGTAGATATCGGTGTGTTCCGACAGCTACACATGAGAGCCTCGTTCTTCCTTGGCTCTATGAGCGTACCTTTGGACATCACTTACCGTTGCGAGATCATGGTCAAACAACAATAAAAACCTCTTGGTTAAAAGCCGGTGAATCCGTACAGTTTTCTTTATTTTTCTAAATTAGTGATGTAAGTTATACGTAATCATGATACGACGTTTTTAGAATTATTAACAAAAACCGTCGCATCACGATTACGTATTTATATGAACACGAAAACTATTGTTAAGTAAAATCATTTCTTATAACATGACGTATGAAAGATAAATATCGTTCAGAGTAATTACACATTCAGGTTTATTCAGACTGGGCAACATTTGCAGGCAACTTAATGTTGTGGGTAACCATATTTTAGTCATATTAAAGGCTAAGATTAATGTTTTAGTTAGTAGTTTTTATTATTTAAAAGACATTTTTTTAATTAATAATATTGTAAATGTGAATGTTTAGATGTTGTAACCTAGTTAACTACGCATAAACGGCTGAACGGATATGCATGAATCTTGCCACTTTTTTTTTTTTTTTTTCTTTTTTATACTACTTAGGTAGCAAACAAGCATACGGCCCGCCTAATGGTAAGCGGTTAACGTAGCGTATGGACGCTTGCAACACCAGGGGAGTCACTCGCGCGTTGCCGACCCTGCAGAAATCTCTTCACACCCTTTTTGAAGAACCCCATGTTGTAGACCATTGGGAAAAACACGGCAGGGAGCTCATTCCACAAGGAAGCTCCTTTGAGACCGCACAGTTCGAAACAATTCTGGTTTCAATGTATGGGGATGGACTCCCTGTCGATGGCGAGAGTAGATATAGATCATATCCAGCAATAAAATTATTATAGTGTAGTGTTTATTCGCTCAAAGAGCAGCTCGACTGGGGAAGCACCTCTACCTTACAGAATACCGCAGCCAAATAACTTTATGTTGTGTTCCTGCGCGTGAGTATGGTCGCCAGAGCTCATTGGGGAGGGGGCAAGGGTCGGTAACGCGTGAGTGATGCCCCGTGT
The DNA here is from genome assembly GCA_951394255.1 of Polyploca ridens. NCBI lineage: Eukaryota > Metazoa > Arthropoda > Insecta > Lepidoptera > Drepanidae > Polyploca > Polyploca ridens. The sequence continues at coordinate 11,934,155 of OX596254.1, read as the reverse complement.
GTTGCATGCGTCCATATGGCTAGGGTAATCAGGTGGGCCAAATAACATAAGAACTGGAACTAAAGTCGATTTTTGATCTCATCATAGAAATCTATAAAAAGTTGTTTAAAAAAAACACAAAAAGAAAAAAACTGCGGAGGGTTCCGTACAATAATAATAATATTAACATACCTAACTTTGCTATGAAATTAATAGTAGGCGCATTAAAAAACGCCAATAAAAGACGTTTCTTGTATGGGGACTATTTTATTTTATTTCTTTAATTATTTCTAATTATAGCGGCAATAATATAGTATAGTGTAGATAGTTGATTTTTGTACGCATTCTGTAAAAAAATCACCTATCTACATATTACGGTTCATGCGATACAAGCCCACTAATAGACAGATGGACGGAAGAACAGCGGAGGCTTAGTAATTGGGTCCCTTTTGACACCCTTTGGGACCCTAACAACATACGCGTCGAACATAGAACCTCTTCCTTTTTTGAAGTCGGCTAAAAACTATATTTTATAGTTTGCTATGACCGTCAATAGGAGGCTGGGCTGGATTGGCTGTAATTTCCCAAAGGACAGGCAAATGTCAAAGGCACACATCGTATTAGTAAAGGTCAGTTCATCTGAAAATTGTTTTCACGATGTTACAGTTATAAACATGGTTCAATCAATAAATACCTCATGGAAATCCCATGGGAGAAACCTTTTATACGGGTCCAAGGAATTTGTTATTCAATGTACCCTTTCCCACCTGAATAATACGATAGTAAGTTAATTTTTTCTAAAATTCTACAACGTAGTCTACACACCTGAATGTCACGAACGTGCTTTGCACTTTCTTGAAGTTGTGTAAATGGTATATTTTTTAAATATGTTTTCCCATGATACTTACCGCACATAATAAGATTTTATAGAAAAGGACGGATCACAGGTGCGAAAGGGTTATTAATTTAACCCGTTGGAGATAAACGTTACTAAAAAAACTGCAGGATTTTTTGATATAAAATATGTATAATAATTTAAAATAAAGTGGCGTCGTGTAAAGCCAGCTTAATTCCGTACTACAAGTAGGAACAATAATAGCATAAAAATTAAGAAACGTATCAAGGCAGCCACTTTCACCAGGTTTGTGAAGAAAGCGTGATCCTAAATTAACAATCTGGAACATTGTGATAGAACTAACATAAAAAATAATAATATTAGTTTATATTTCGCAAGATTATTCGCTAATTAAGACTGTATGGCCAATTAATTTTATGGGCTTGGCATCGCATATTTGTATCAAGTTTTTTTTGGCACATTATTACCAAACTGCATAAATTTTCGTTTAGCGATCCTTGTTTTTTTAGGGTTCCTTACCCAAAGGGTGCTAACAGGGCCCTATTACTAAGCCTAGGCTATCCGCCCGTCCGTCCATCTGTCTGTCAGTGGGTTGTATCTCATGAACCGTAATAGGTAGATAGTTGAAATGTTCACATAATATGTATTTCTATAGCCGCTATAACAACAAATAATAAAAATGAAATAAAATAAAAAATTAAATCCTCATACAAAAGATGACTTTACGGAACCCTTCGTGTGCGAGTCCAACTCGCACTTTGCCGGGTTTTTTTTATACATTTCTAACGACTTTTTTATTGGTTTTTCAAAATTATATATTTTGTATCCATATTCTATATGATCCACTTTTATTAGTTTATCTGGTTTGAATTAGCGGCTACTAATTGGACTTGTCGATTTCAAAACAGATTCAAATATTTGCGACTAGTTTTGAAAACATTCTAATCTGACACAATATAACGTTTTAACTGATGCACTAACAAACCCTAAGTCCGTCATCTATCCAACGCATTAACAGTTAGAAAGTATTTAATAAAATATAACCTACAGTTAATTACCGTGGATTCTGCGAAACGGCATGTCATTCGATGCTTTGTGGTGCCGCGTTCGTACTACTGTTATGTTATTAAATAAATCTCGATGTTATCTACGCGGTCCTAACACTAACAAGCGGTGAAATAATCTAGATTGTGTTCGCGATTAGTTGCAATTAAAGCTAGGTCTTCGGCTCGCTTTGTGGCCGCGTGACGAGCGCTCACTCGAAAACGCATCGTTTATCTACACCCCTACTACCTGTTCATAGCGTATATTTTGAGTGCTCATAATAATATGAGCACTCAAAATTTTTAATTTGTGTGTGACGTGCCAGTTGGCGCAGTTGGTTAAGGTTCACCTTACGCGCCGCAGGTCGTGGGTTCGATTCCCACACAGGACATACATTTGAGTGTATGAACATGTCTGTATGTCCTGAGTCTGGGTGTAATTATATATTAAGTATGTATTTACAAACAAAAAGTAGTATATGTATTATATCAGTTGTCTGGTTTCCATAGTACAAGCTCTGCTTAGTTTGGGATCAGATGACCGTGTGTGAGGAATGTCCCAGGATATTTATTTATTTATGATGATTTAGAAAAAAACTGTGGTAGTTGGAAACACCGTTCTATTTTTCGTGTAATATTTACATCAATATGAGATAGATATTGATGTAAATCTGTGTAGGACAATGACCACTATTGTACTAAAACATGACTTTTATGGACGGTGATTGACTGAGGATTTTGTGAAAGTGATTTATTGTGACTAGAACTTTATAATATAAATGGAAATTGGCAAAATACACAAGCCGTGTGACGCCATTGATGAAAAAAAATAAAAAAAACTCTTTTAGGTATATGTATTTCAGATTTTTGGCTTTGCGAACTTCGGATGGTATTTTTTTGATATTTTTCATTATAAGTCAAAAACTCAGCATTATAAAAGTAAATGTAAACCTGTTATGGAATGTAAAAATGAAGCTCTCATATGACACCACATTTAAACTTGTAGCCCCACCCTGAAATTTTGTTCCCCCATTTCGGCTCCTATTGCAAAGAAACTAAAATATTTTTTATTTTCCAATAGATTAGCTATATTTATAACTATTCCAAATTACAAATCAATAGCATCAGTGATTACTGAAATATAAAATTGTGAGAGGCGCACTGAGTGGCATATGGGTTCCTTTTTGGGTCGGATCCCTAAAAATAGAAATCTAAATATTTTATTGAATAGAGATGATCCATTCGAGATTTTAGTAGGTATTGTATGTAATGTACCTACATTACCTACGCGCGGACCCACTATGGACTGGACCGAGTATCACACTTCCCGACTTCGAGTCGGACGAGTATGTACTACCACGGCGTGGTAATTGTGTGGGACCGCCGCCTGTCCACCACAACCCCAAAACGTCACTTTTTAAAAAGCAATGCACTCCTTCATCACAAAAAAAAAGATTTTTTATTGTATGATAAGTATATGTGTGACCGTGTGATTGTATGTGTATGACCGTGGTATGACCCTAATAGAAATCTTGTTAAATGTTATTCAAACGATTTTGTTAAGGTGTCTCTCGCTTTATACGCAAAATCTAGTAACTGTGACCATTTGAGTATTTTCCCAGACAATGGGAAAATTCCCGGGTTTTTTCCCACCAAATTGGTAATTTACTCGAAGTTGGGTTTATTCCCGGGAACAAACCCAACCGTAGGTATTACTAATCACTCGACTCGTGTAAGAAACAATAGTAGCATCTCCGATTATATCGTCGAGACAGATTGCGAGTACCAACTCGTTAGTTAGATAAGACGATTAATGCATAGTGTTTCTCTTCAGTTTGTGGGATGCGCCAGGGTACTATAGGATACCTATAACAAGCTACGAGGGGAAAGCGGAACCTTACTTCCTAATTGATAAAGAATCTATCCTTAATCCTTGAGATGTAGGTTCAAAATTATTCAGGCATAGCTTTTTTAAAACGACTTAGGTCATTCAGAGACTATATGGAGTATTCTGCCCGGATGTTTCAGCTGTGATTCCTTATTTCACCCTCTTAGAGGTGAGATTCACAAAAACTCTTTCTTAGTGGATGCCTGATATATTTAACGTCTCTAATTCGATTTAGGCTGTGCGAGTTGATAGATAGACAGTCAGTCACACAGACAGGATGGAATAGACACGAATGTATGTTCTAATACTACCTATCTGAAAACAAATGAACAGTGTGGTCACAGTTAATTAATCTGCCTTGTCTAAACCACTGTTATAACATAACATAAAGACCATATTAATATTGTAATTATAACCGTAAACAACAGACAAAGATCTCTATTACCATTATATTTTAAAATAAACAAAATATGCTGTGTATAAAACTTGGTTTCGCATGTTCGTGGGCGCTAACTCGCAGTTCACTGGTTTACGTACGTAATATGAAAGAAATGGACCCATCTGATTGTTAGTATCCACTTATGGACAGCTGCGTCACTGAAAAGGCTGTAAAAAGGGATGTATTGTACCCTAACGGCGTAATTCATATAAAAATACACGGCTCGTGAATTTTATTTGATAGGAACAAAAGATTTTGGTGGTTAGATTCGTTCAGTGGTTTCCTGACTTCGTTCTGGTAATTGCTAGATATTATGTTCTACATGTTTTATTATAGAGGCTCAGAAGCAGACATGCTGTCGTGATGTTAGTGGCTCTCACAGAGCAAGGAGTTCCGCGCGCCTATATAGAGATGAAACAATGAAAAAATCCGGCCACGCGCGAGACGGTCTCGCGCTACGAAGGTTCCGTACAGACTTGTAGGTATGTAAATAGTTCGTTCATCACGGGAATCGAGTCCCAAAGATTTTTCATCTTAATATATAAAATGATAAACTGATTGTTGATATATCAGCCCACAGCCCAAACCGCTGGACCTAGAGATTTGAAATTTTGCACAAAGATACCTTATACAGTGGAGGCATCCACTAAGGAAGGATTTTTGGAAATTCCACCCCTAAGAGGGTAAAATAGGGGATGACAGTTTGTATGCAAGTCCGTCAGTTTTGAAGTTAGGATCTTCAAATTTTGTGTTTAGGCTGACGATTGAAAACTAATGTGTAGTTATCTCAGCGTTTGTGATAATTCCATCACCGAAGGGAAGAAAAGGGGGATGAAGTTGGGTATGCAAGTCCTTCAATTTCAAAGTAAACTTCACTAAATGTATTATTATACGGTGTAGGCATCCACTAAGGAAGGATTTTTGGAAATTCCACCCCTAAGCTGGTAAAATAAGGGATGAAAGTTTGTATGCAAGTTCGTCAGTTTTGAAGTTAGGATCTTCAAATTTTGTGTTTAGGCTGACGATTGAAAATTAATATAAAGTTATCTCAGCGTTTGTGATAATTCCACCACCGAATGACGGAAAAGGGGGATGAAGTTGTGTATGCAAGTCCTTCAATTTCAAAGTAAACTTCACTAAATGTATTATTATACGGCGTAGGCATCCACTAAGGAAGGATTTTTGGAAATTCCACCCCTAACAGGGTAAAATAAGGGATGAAAGTTTTGTATGCAAGTCCGTCAGTTTTGAAGTTAGGGTATTCAAATTTTGTGTTTAGGCTGACGATTGAAAATTAATGTATAGTTGTCTCAGCGTTTGTGATTATTCCACCACCGAAGGGAAGAAAATGGGGATGAAGTTGTGTATGCAAGTCCTTCAATTTCAAAGTAAACTTCACTAAATTTAATATTATATAGTGTAGGTATTCATTAAGGAAGAATTTTTAGAAATTCCACTCCTAAGAGGGTAAAATAGGGCATGACAGTTTGTATGCAAGTCCGTCAGTTTTGAAGTTAGGATCTTCAAATTTAGTATTTAGGCTAACGATTGAAAATTAATTTATACATGTTTCAGCTTTCTTGACAATTCCACCCCCGATAGGGTGAAAAGGTATGGGATGTATGTAAGTCATTCAGTTTCAAAGTAAACGTCACTTAATATATTATTACACAGTGTAGGTAACCACTAAGGATTTTTGGATATTCCATCCTTAAGGGGGTAAAATAGGGGATGCAAGTTTATATGAAAGTCCATCAGTTTCGAAGTAAGGACCATCAAATTTTGTGTTTAGGTTGATGATTGAAAATTAATTTATATGAGCCTCAACGTTTTTGATAATTCCGATCCCGAAAGGGTAAAAAGGGGGATGAATTTGTGTATACAAATTCATCCCCCTTTTCGTCATACGTCGTACACTAAATTTATTATTTAAGCTTATGGTTATAAACTAACGCAACGAATATCGGTGTTGTTGGAATTTGAACCCTTAAGGAGTGAAAAGGGGTGTAGCGACATCTATCAGCCATCTATCAGTAACACTGAGATAGTTCACACACTGAAAGATAGATGGCGTGGCGCCACATTATCTACATCCTGCATCGCGCTTAAGAAGTTTTCTCGAGAATCTGCATATATACAACTGTCCGACATGTACAGTTGGACCGCGGTCCCCAGGCACGATGACCCAGCCTGGCGGAAGATCTTCCCTTTTAAATGGAGGTGTCATCCACCTTGCACCTCCATATTGGTGACCCCGACGTGATGGAATGGGAATAATTTCCAACCCTTCCAATCACTGAACATGCAGTAGCATCCTTCTGAGCAGCTTCCAAGCTCATCACTCCCCACCGGCAAGCAGTCACACAGCAAGCCAGCTTCGCCTTAACCAGTTCCAACGCAGCCGATTCACCGTGCTTCCTGGTCCTGCAAGGCTCATCACAGCGACAGCACTCATCGCCCGCACAGTCCACCGCAGCACACGTCCGGATCTCTTCGGCTGGCTCACCCTCTCCGGCGTGGCAGTCTCTGCACCACGTGGACTTCCCATGGCTCAACCCGTCGCAGCAACCCCGCTCAGTCTCGACTCACCGCAGACTTCCGAGCAGCACTGGCACTTGCAAGCTTAACGCAATGACGCAACTATAGATCGACCTCTGGTCTAGGAAGGGAGTGATGTAGCGAACCACTACATAACGAAGTTCACACGCCGATAGATAGATGGCGTACCGCCACATTATCCTGCATCGTGCATACATCGCGCATACATGCCCACTACATCCTGCATCGCGCTTGCAAAGATTTCTCGGCGATCTGCATATATACAACTGTCCGACAAGTACAGTTGGACCGCGGTCCCCAGGCACGATGACCCAGCCTGGCGGAAGATCTTCCCTTTTCAATGGAGGTGTCATCCACCTTGCACCTCCATAGGGGGATTAAATGTAGTATATGAAGTTCTTTATTTTCGGAGTGAAAATTTAAAAATTTATTATTTCGGCTTATGGTATTGGCGTATTGAAATGACTCGCCTAAACAACATCAGGATAAAGAAAAGGAGTCGGTATTAAAACAAAGATCCGGTTAATACGAGCATTGGTATTCCTCATTTTCGTGTATGGAGTGGAAGCGTGGACTATACTGGCCCGAGAAAGAAAAAGGATTGATGCATTCGAGATGTGGGGCTGGAGACGGATGTTGGAAATACCTTGGACCGCTAAACGCAACAATGCATCAATCCTATCGCAGCTCCAAATTAAAACACGATTGTCCACCATATGCCACCAACGTATTTTTTCGTATTTCGGCCACATGGTGCGCAAAGGCGATGAAAGTTTGGAAATCTGATCATAGTTGGGAACACGGAAGGAAAACGACTACGTGGTCGTTCACCAACAAGATGGTCCGATCAAGTAAAAGACTCATCGTCCTCCAAGTTTTACAGAAACCAGTGGAGGCAGATCATTCGCTCTAGAAGCAAACCCGATGTTGACCACGATCCTCAGATATGAGGGAAAGAGAGATAAGGCCTCCAAAATTGTGCTGTGGAACTAGACTACAAGTAACAGCTCTCCGCCGCAATGTTATTGAGGCCAAAATATTTACTGGTTCTGCCAGAGGAGAAACAGTATTTTTGCCGCGTATACCATTGATCCCAAATCACCTTCCGTTTGAATTTAAAAGATAACAGTTCCTAATTAAGGTTTGTAGTCACAGGGAAGAACTCTGAAATTTGCTAGAGTTGATTTGCGGCAGGACTGATTCAGTTTTATGTGGCATCCTCACATATGAGCTCTTAATCTAGGTGAACTTTTGTCAATATCACACGTAGTGGCGGACAATAGCCATGAACAAAGCTCTATATTGTTACAATGATTCATATCTAGAAAAAAGAAATAATCTACGCGGACGAAGTCGCGGGCTATAAAGCTAGTATTGTTATATTTTTTTCATGTAACTGCAAATTTACGGTTTTCGGTTTTCTTCCTTTACTTGTGCTACATGGCCTTGCTTCCTGCCAAATTTCATGATTCTAGGTCAACGAAAAGTACCCTATGTTTTTGATTCCCTTGCCATCGTCAAAATATGCGGCACGAACGTCCGTATCTTTTGATTGCGTTGACTTAGAAGTTTGATTTTTTCACTGCTCCAAGGGATTGCAGACCTGAGCATTTGATATTAATTTCAGCTTGTTACCTCCACGCATTCCTGAGAAAAAGGGTCTTGACAGACGGACAACAAAGTGATCCTATTAGGGTTCCGTTTTTTTTTCTTTTGAGGTACGGAACCCTAAAAAAGGAGGAAATACACTTCCGAAAGACAAAACTCACCTAAAACAGTGATTGGTAGCGATTCGCAGGTATTTCTGCCATAATTAATCTAGAATCGCACCACAATGGTTATCTTATCTTATGGAGGGGCCGAGAAATAGCTCGAACACTTCGACCCATTGGGATCTATTGTGGTCCCCTAGATACCTTACTCCTCCCCAGTTTCGTTGAAAACTCTTTTCATGAGTTTTACAACGAGGCTAGGAGATATGAGCCTATAGTCTTCTGGTTTTGGATATCCGATCCCTAGGAGACTCATTCGCTTACCAGCCAGTGCATCGCATGTGCACAGAAGGTGCTCCATGCGTTCCGTATGTTCCCCACACAACCTACACATGGGTGTCGCGGTTAGACCCATCTTCATGAGCATGTCGTTGGTTCCAGAGTGCCCAGTAAAGGCCCCACAATAGTTTAACAACAATCATGAATGATTAGTGAAAATCAGCGATGAATTTTTCGCAAACAGTATACCTACGTTCAGTAACATTTGATATTTCTAGAGACTCACGCTACACAAGCGCCTCTCACGAATATTTCTTATATCCCACTAAAGTCTAGTTGGGTATTTTTTTACTTTCGATAACTTCTGCTCTTCACTTGAACCAGTTGTTAAAAGGTGATCTATTAAATACTATTACACTGTCCGTTAGTAAAGGAGCCTCAGATCTGTGCGTACGCTTTAACTACGCATATTTATGATATTCAGTAATAGCAGGCTACATTGTATTAGTTAATGCCAATTAGAGTAATGTTTTATTATAAGTTATCGTGTACTTGGTAAAAATCTGGTTGTTTATACAAAAATATAGTCGATTTTTTGTTTAAAATCCTGAATAGAGAGAAGCGAAATACCGTTTAGCCTTGTTATGCCTTGCCTATGAACATAGACACTGCTATACGAATCCTACCTAATATTATAAATGCGAAAGTGAGTTTGTAACAAACAAACGCATTCCTACTGAACGGATCATCATGAATTTTGGCATGCAGATAGTCTATGGTATGGATAAGGAGGATAAGGACATAGGCTATATTTTATCCCGGGAACGCGGATGTAACCGCGGGGTACAGCTAGTTATATATTTGAAATCAATCTTCATAGAACTTTGAATTAATTCTCCATGAAATAAATGCTGTTTAGAAAAGTTCGGAACATAAAATAATAATAAGACTTTTAGGTAGGTACGTATTATTTCACGGCTTTAAATGTTACTTTGATTTTTCAGATAAGTATTTTTGTTTAAACATAACCTGTTACCCAATACTTAGGGAATAAAAAGGCATAAAAAGTTTAATCATTTATTCCTATAAAGATAACTGACATAGAAATGGCAATTTTCTCCAGTAGTGAAAATGAAAAAGTCCGATCTGTCGAGTTTGTTTTTCTAAAAAGATCTAATCTAAATTCTCAAGCACATTTTATAGACTCTATGTCCACTTTACTGCCCGTACCGGGAAAGGATTCCGAAGTATTTGCAGCATCTAGGTCGATAGCTAGGTAGTCGATATTTTAGCGCGGTTTCCCTCAAACGTTTTAACTCTTCTCATAGCTATGGAAACATTAGAGATTTCATGTTTAATCTCTTTTAAAATATCTATTACGTATTTGGTTGAGACATGATTTCTGTAAATATATTTTACGAGGGGCTCTAAACCGCTTGTGAGCTCGGGATCATCAACAATTCTGATGGCACGTCTCTGAACCGAGTCTAAAGGTCCAAGCTGGTATCCAGGTGCTCCCGCCCATAGATGACAGCAGTACTCCATATGAGGCCTGACCTGCGACTTATAAAGTTTGCTATAAGGGTCGCTTCTGGGCGCACAGAGGCCCCGCCCTATTGCCGACGACCCCAAAGGCCCCGTTTAGTCGCCTTTTACGACAGGCAGGGGAACACCGTAGCTGTTGACTCTGATATAAGGCAGATCGGTCTGCCTTATATCAGAGTCAAGGGCAATTAAAAGTCAAAGCTACTGAAGTTACCACCGTTTGGAACTAATTTCCATTCATCAGAAGAACCATCATTAATTCCAATTGCAATATTTTAAGCGATAGTTCGCGGTTCTTAATAAGTTATTCGATCTAAAAACTGAGAACGTGAAATATCCCAGTCTTTACCTATCTTATATGAAATAGCGAGGCTTATTTCAGAACCAAATGTAAACTTTTAATGGAAAAGAGAATTTGCTTATTGGATTTGTCTTTTGATTACGTATTCAGGTTTGTGATCCATTTCATAAAACTTTGTATAAATCTTATTACTAACTTTGTCTTTGCACCTGCGTTACCTTATTATTTATTTATAACGTATATATAAGTCAGCGTACCTACTCTGTAGTGTTGTATCCAAGTATCAACTTCAGAATTAAGGTCAAAATATGGTTTGAAATAGCTAATCAAAAAGTAATGTTGATAATAAGTAAATATAAATAACTGTAAATAAATATGTGGATTTTTGAATAATAAAGTAAAATAGCTACCTCTGTAGATTAAGAAACCGGTCAAGTGCGAGTCGGACTCGCACACGGAGGGTTCTGTACACTATTAACTAAATCAACATTGCTATAAAAAAAAAACCAAAAATGTCGTTTCTTGTATGGGCGCCCTCTTAAATTATATTTAATTTTTATTATTTTTTGTCATAAAACGGCAATAGAAATACATATTTTCTGAAAATTTCACCTGTCTACCTATTACCGTTCATGAGATACAGCTTACTGACAGACAGACGGACGGACAGCGGAGTCTTAGTAATAGGGTCCAGTTTGGTACCCTTCGGGTACGGAACCCTAAAAGTACTGTGTTTTTCTCCATGTCATGCTACCTGCGTTCACTATTGGTTGTGAAAAAGGGAACAAACAAAATTTTGTTTTCATAATGTTACTACTTTCCGCCCCCACGGAATCTAATGTTTTCCCGGGATAAAAAGTATCCTATTTGTTCATTAAGAATATATTCTATGTGTGTGCCAAAATTCATTCAATTCCGTTTAGGGGTTTTCGTGGAAAAGAGGAACAAACATACATCCTCACAAACTTTCACGTTATAATAATAGTAGGAAGTTTGAAGTCTGATACTCATTCCATTAAATAATTTCTTAAATTATGGAACAAAATTTAATATGACAGAGGTTATGATCGTACATTTATATTTAACGGAACCCGGTTTAGGGTCTGAGATTTACTGTAGTACTTCTTCAACAAAAACTCGTTAATTTTATCGTTAAATCGATAATTACATGCTTGAGAATGAACCAAAAGGCGAGTTAAAACAATTTTCAGCAATTTATAAGCATGGGTTTGTAATATTTTTATGGGGTCACTAAGATAAGGAGATACTTTATACATTATACTGACCCTTAAAATTGCCATTATGCCATATGCCAAAATTGCATTAAAATGTCGTGACAATTTGGCCAATTTTTTGCGACATGATTGGGGATAAAATTGGATATAAAAACTGACAATCTGTTAATAGTTGGATGTTGAAAAAGGTATAGTTTTTATACCTATTAAGATTCTACTGAACGATATAATTTTCAAATCATGTAGTATTTTCTAGGCTTACCTTTGGCAATATCGTCACTTGCTATTAAATGTTTTTTTTAATACAACAGTAACACTAAATTTGACGACCAATAACCTAAACAGAGTGATTTGCGAACTAAAACTTACCGGTAACAAAACTAGTTATGGTTCATTACTAAATTATTTGATTAAATGTAACTAAAGTTAGTTTCCCGACAACAAAACGTCAACTTACATAACTAGTTTTGTAGAACCTTTTTTTCAGTGTAATTAATTCATTTCATCCGGGACTCGAACAAACTAACCCGCAATAACATGGTTTGCAGGGCGACAATTATAATCCCTGCGGAGATACGTTGTCAGCCTGTCATGTCAACGCGACTCCGCAGAACTACGCTCCGATTTGCGCAGTGTGAAGTGTTTCATAGAGTTATTTTTACCACACGCAACAACATTCTATAAAAAAGGCATGTTTTAGTACACTCGAGTGTTTTATGAGGAAGAATGCATGTAATAATATTAATAATCCACGAGTATGTCGCTTGGAGTATGAGAGCATGCCTCCGCAAGGAATGATTAATATCGCTATTAGTGACATAGGTAAGCGCATACATTGCGGTGATACGGCTCTGTGACAAGGGTATCCACGTGGGAAGGTCGCGTTCCCTATAGGACTCTCGTGCACATAAATAATGTTAAATACCTTTGTAATTTAATAAAGGTTTACCTCAGTTGATACTCGTATTTATTCACTCATGTAAATATCCTTGAGTTTATGTTCAAATGAGACTTATGTTTGTATATTGTAGGCTTTCCTAAATAACATTATATTTTTTTCGCTAAAATTATATTGTTTTGATTTTCCGACTTATGCAATCAAATACTAAGTTTTTACAACTGTTATATTTTATTAAAAAAAAATAGTGTACACCCTTAAAACAATCAAAAGTTTATCCGATGGATTCAAGTTGGACGGTCCCAACAGCGGGTCGCAACGGGAAAAGTCAGCGGTTTTGCGGGCGCCTTCGCTAATTAAACCGCGCTATAATTAGGTCGCAGCCGCTTGATACAGCATTATGTACGTGTTGTGTCGATACCACGCCACTGGTTAAATAATGATGCAGCGATGAGTGCTAACACGATGCGAAAACAACAGCGATGAAAGCGTTACGCGATGTACCGTTGGGAATTTGTTTGCTCCTGGAAGTTTTTTTTTAATATGAATAGTCTAATGTTGAACTACCATTACACGTCTGTCCTTCTCTTTCTTTCTTTGTGACAGATATTCTACAGCAAAGTGTTAGCTAGGAGGATACAACAAAAATAGTTTTAACATTTAATACTGTGCTACAGAGCTATGGCTATACAATGCGAGATCAGCTTATACTAGAAATGTATAGCTTGATGTGTTGCCGTGTGTACCTTACGGAATACCGCAGCTAAATAATTTTATAGATATTGTATTCCTGCGCGTGATTAAGGTTGCCAGAGCTCATCGGGGAGGGGGGAAGGTTCGGTAACATTGTGAGTGATTCTCCGTGTGTTGCAAACGTCCATATAGCTACGGTAACCGCTTACCATCAGGCGGGTCATAAGGTTGTGTACTGACTTCGAAAGATCGAAATATCGTGTATGCTTATAACTCTACTAGCTTTATAGCCCGCGACTTCGTCCGCGTAGATTATTTCTTTTTTCTAGATATGAATCATTGTAACAATATAGAGCTTTGTTCATGGCTATTGTCCGCCACTACGTGTGATATTGACAAAAGTTCACCTAGATTAAGAGCTCATATGCGAGGATGCTACATTAAACTGAAACAGTCCTGCCGCAAATCAACTCTAGCAAATTTCAGAGTTTTTCCCTGTGACTACAAACCTTAATTAGGAACTGTTATCTTTTAAATTCAAACGGAAGGTGATTTGGGATCAAAGGTATACGCGGCAAGAAGACTGTTTCTCCTCTGGCAGAACCAGTAAATATTTTGGCCTCAATAACATTGCGGCGATGGACGATGAGTCTTTTATTTGATCGGACCATCTTGTTGGTGAACGACCACGTAGTCGTTTTCCTTCCGTGTTCCCAACTATGATCAGATTTCCAAACTTTCATCGCCTTTGCGCACCATGTGGCCGAAATACGAAAAAATACGTTGGTGGCATATGGTGGACAATCGTGTTTTAATTTGGAGATGCGATAGGATTGATGCATTGTTGCGGTTAGCGGTCCAAGGTATTTCCAACATCCGTCTCCAGCACCACATCTCGAATGCATCAATCCTTTTTCTTTCTCGGGCCAGTATAGTCCACGCTTCCACTCCATACATGAAAATGAGGAATACCAATGCTCGTATTAACCGGATCTTTGTTTTAATACCGATTCCTCTCTTTTTCCTGATGTTGTTTAGGTGAGTCATTTCAATACGCTAATACCATATACCGAAATAATAAATTTTGAAATGTTCACTCCGAAAATAAAGAACTTCATATACTAAATTTAATCCCCATTTTCACTCCTTAAGGTTTTAAATTCCAACAACACCGATATTCGTTGCGTTAGTTTATAACCATAAGCTTAAATAATAAATTTAGTGTACTTCCATATACAAATTCATCCCCCTTTTTACCCTTTCGGGATCGGAATTATCAAAAACGTTGAGGCACATATAAATTAATTTTAACTTCGAAACTGATGGACTTTCATATAAACTTGCATCCCCTATTTTATCCCCTTAAGGATGGAATATCCAAAAATCCTTAGTGGTTGCCTACACTGTGTAATAATATATTAAGTGACGTTTACCTTGAAACTGAATGATTTACATACATCCCATACCTTTTCACCCTGTCGGGGGTGGAATTGTCAAAAAAGCTGAGATAACAACACATAAATTTTCAATCGTCAGCCTAAACTCAAAATTTGAAGATCCTAACTTTAAAACTGACGGACTTGCATACAAACTGTCATCCCCTATTTTACCCTCTTAGGGGTGGAATTTCCAAAAATCCTTCCTTAGTGGATGCCTCCACTGTATAATATTAAATTTAGTGAACTTTACTTTGAAATTGAAGGACTTGCATACACAACTTCATCCCCCTTTTCCTCCCTTCGGCGGTGGAATAACCTCCTAACTAAAAAAGTTTCTTGCCGGAGTCTTCTCAGTTTAAGTGTATTCCGAACCGGTGGTAAATTCAACTGTATGTACATAACGTTCATAAGTGCCTTACTAGGGCCTAAACTGAATAAATGACTTTTTGATTTTGATTTTTGATTTTGAAAACTGACGAACTTGCATACAAACTTTCATCCCTTATTTTACCCCTTTAGGGGTGGAATTTCCAAAAATCCTTCCTTAGTGGATGTCTACACCGTATAATAATACATTTAGTGAAGTTTACTTTGAAATTGAAGGACTTGCATACCCAACTTCATCCCCCTTTTCCTCCCTTCGGTGGTGGAATTATCACAAACGCTGAGATAACTACACATTAATTTTCAATCGTCAGCCTAAACACAAAATTTGAAGATCCTAACTTTAAAACTGACGGACTTGCATACAAACTGTCATCCCCTATTTTACCCTCTTAGGGGTGGAATTTCCAAAAATCCTTCCTTAGTGGATGCCTCCACTATATAAGGTATCTTTGTGCAAAATTTCAAATCTCTAGGTCCAGCGGTTTGGGCTGTGGGCTGATATATCAACAATCAGTTTATCATTTTATATATTAAGATTACAGAGTAATGTATAATATCTGCACAAATAGGTGTTCAACCATATTGTGCGCTTAAAGCGGTTGCGATCACAGTAATTTCTAGCATGAAATATAAAACCTATGAAATTGGTCCACAGTGAATACCATAGTCCTTAGCGCTATCCCCTAGGCTTCTGTATGATACGTGACGGCTGAAATAACAAATAGGCTAGCACTTCTTACCTAAGAAAAATATTAGATCCTTGCGAATACGGGTAAGGCAGGCGGGGGTAAACAATATATAAATTCGTGTAATTTCTATCAAATATGATATTATTTTATATTTAAGTTTTTTTATTTAAGATTTTCGCTGTATTTTATTCTTTCATTAATTTCTTTTAGTGAAAATCTGGGCATGTTTGTTTATATTACGTAGTACGTTAGTGTTTTAGAACGTTAGTATTTTAGTCAAATTTATTTAAAAGCTATATGTAATATAGGTATTTTAGATACTTTATGATTCCAACCTAAAACCAACTTGCGCCTACTGGGACAAAATAACTGAAGGAATCACCGGATAACTGTTAACCCAAACAAACTAACAAAAGAAGTTTTCAATTAGAAAAAATAAATCACAAGCTCTATTTAACTTTACAGTAGTTTACTTCTTAAAAAAAACAATAAAAAATTGATCCAATTTTATTCTTATGAAAACACCTATTAGTAATCAAAAAATAAAATATAATATATAGATATTTAAATATTATAATAGATATTTTAACTTTGGAAATACAAATCATTGAAATAAAATATTGTTAGGTAACTAGAAATGAACTAACATCTAACAAGAAATTAAAATATGGTAAAATAATTACTATAGTTTCTCATTCGTGCTCGCTCACTCATAAAACGCTCCGTATTGCTTTATGTGAAATAGCAATAATATTTTCCCGCACGCTCCAGCCATCTCGTAGTTTTCCGAGCGTACTACAAATTGCTCGGCCCTGCTACAAGCTTCATAAATAAGCATTGAAAACTCAAGTTAACAACATAAATATAAAGTAAAAAGGTAATCAATCACCAAGATTTTCCCGGACTAACTACACATGCACATGTAGGCTCAACATGGGTAATTTGGTACTGTAGAGCGAAACTTGTTAACGCATTAACACACCATAAAGGGAGGGTGCAGTGAGGAGATCGCTCGGAGATAACGCGCCAGATTTACTGCAGTGTACCGACGGTGTCCAATTACTTTTTTTATGGCGTAGAAGCAATAAAAACTGCCAACTTGGATGCTGCTCAGACCGTTGTGTAACATGTTGCGTGGAAAGATAATAAGTAATAAATTATTGGACTGTTTTTCAAAAAACTTAAACCGACTTCAAACTACACTAAGAAGTAATCAAATCCTGATCTGATGACAATGGGACCAAACGGGAAGTGCACCCTTTCAAATAAAAAAGATTTTTACAAATCGGTTAATAAATGACGGAGTTAAAAGGTAACAAATATTTAAAAAAAAATAGAACCGAATTGAGAACCTCCTCCTTTATTTGAAGTCGGTTAAAATATAGTAAAGTAGGTTGGAAAACTGTACTTTTTTAGCTCTCGCGAACTGAATTCATATATTAATATATCGGGTCTATTCGCGCACAGGCAAAATATGATTTTTGACTAACCTCGACGTTTCGACCAACTTCTGTAATTGAAATCTGATTTAGTGATGTAAACTCGAGCACTTTTATAAGGAGAAACCACAGTAAATGTTTTTTAAACTAACGCACTCTAGGCGGTGCGTTTCGCACTTGCATTGTAGACCATGTACCTATTTGCATCAAAAGGACATGATCAGGACTCCATTAGAGCATTGGCCTATATTAACTTGATTCAAAAGATAATTACTATGAAACAGAGGTGGATAAGTTTTATTTAAAGAGGTTTAGAATAGAGTAGAATGTATTTACAAAAACATTATGTAGATGCTGTCGGGCAAAGTATTAGCCTTGCAACGAGGTAACGCCAGCTTTTTGGGAACCCTGCATGCGGGCGGCGATTTAAACGCAGTTTTTTATTTATAATTCCTTCCATGTATGTACTGCTTTTATAATTTTAATGTGGTTTTAGTTTAGTTTTAAAATGTTCTTTTTATAAATTTGTTTTATAACATTATTGTTCTGTCAGTAAAAGTTACTAAGCTTAAATACTTTTTGTCGTCGATTTGTTACCATATAACATCTAAAAGACGTTTAAATTATCAGCATTTTACAAAAAACAACGAAGTCAGTAAATAGGCATACAGACCGCTTGATGATAAGCGGTTACTGTAGCCATATGGATGCTTGCAACACACGAAGCATCACTCACGCGTTACCGACCTTTCACCCCTCTCCAATGAGCTCTGGCGACCTTACTCGCGCGCAGAAACACAACAAGATTATGCGACTTAAAAAGACAATTTTAGGCATTATTAATATATCTTTCCGAATCCAACTGTACGCAATGGTGTCACCACGCGAGTGACAAGTATATTTGACAGGCGCGGCTTTCCCGATCCGTGAGCAAGTGAGCTAACTATTAAGATGCACCGACTAATCACTCGCATATCACTTTCACTCACACGCCACTTTAGAGCCTCTGATTTGTGGCTTACTCTATGAAAGTTAGACTTGACTGATTTATGATTTAATTTTCTTAATTATTATTACCACGGTTTCGTTTGTAGGTCGTTCAAGTAGTTCACTAGATGTGGATCACATAAATCAGTTTTTTTTTTAAGTGCTGTGGTATATTGGACTAATGACATAAGCCCTACGGCCTTATCAAATAAGAGAATTAAGCTCCTTTATCTGTGGTTACATTAACTTTGACCTTTTAACCTTGAGACTTGCTTATCTAATTATAAAATCCCGGGGTATCTACACATAATGTGAGTCTACAGTCTGCGAGTCGTTTTAATGTCTCCGTATGACGGCCATAATACTTATATTAGATTTCGCATGAGATATACCTCGCTTTGTTAACGTGCTATAAATTCAGATGATTTTTGTTACTTGTAAATATACTGTAGAATACGCTTTTCTGGGAGAATTTCCCTCTACAGTAGTCGACTTCCCGCAACACATTGCTTCCTCGTTTTTTTTGTGCGGAGATTCTGTGTTTCCTGATACCTTTAACCGAGATGTCTGCAAGGCCAGAATAGGAATTTATTAATTTATTTTTCTAGGTCAGTCAATGGGCAAACGCAAGCCCATTTTACATATGAAAGAATGTGCTCTATCCTCGTCCAAGTAGTGTAAAAAAATGGACAAAAAATTTAAGACTTCAAACCCTGGATCTTCTATTAAAATAAATATATTAGTAGTTCAATACATATATCTGGCCACGTTTAAAACATTATTTCATCAAAGTATTTATAATTGAGTTTATGTAAAAACAAACATTTAATTCAAATATGCAACAAAAGCGAAACAGATTAATAGTGTTACGATATTAATAACGATCAAAAATAATAAACAGATAAAAATTGCAAGCTTCAAGAGCCATATGATATTTATTACAGGAAATAATTACGAATAAATAATTAACATGTCGAAGAGCGTAATGCTTAATTTAATGCAATAACGGATTCAGTAATTAATTAATTACATAACGCTATATTTTATGATAATTCCATTATTTGTCGATTATATTTGATATAACCGTAATTTAATTATCAAGTTACAGGATATTAAGGCGCCGATCCCACAGCGAGCGGTATAGAGTTCTGCGGTCAGAGTTCTACGTTCCACGTTCACTGTAATATATGCGGGGATTTTGATCATTGCACACAGTGTCTGCGGTGGTCGATCTTTAGACCGCTCGCTGTGGGATGGTCAAGAAATTGTTATTTTACTAGCTGTTCGTGCCCGGCGTCGCTCGGGTGAAATATCCGACTTTTCCGGTGGATTTTTGAATGATCAGTCCTGAGCTGGTTCCATTCATCAGTTTCTGGAGACCAGCGAGCTTTTCTACCAACGGAAGCAATCACCCCCCCCCCTTCTGGATCTGCTACTGGTTTCATACCATTACTGAAACCTGTGTCCAATGAAATTGAATAAAATAATTGAGTAACTTATCACTAGTTATCACCTTTCATTCACTCTCATAGAAAAGACATAAACGCGCGCTCATGCGCAGACGCAGATATTCATTACAAAGCTTTCCTTTGATTTTTATATTTTCTCCAACATTTGTACATATTTTGTTACCGTTTAGAATAGGTAAAATAAATTATGGAATGTGTATCAAAATATGAAAGACTAGAGATAATCTTCCTTATAATACATTTCATAGTCATTATAAACTGAGGAGGAGTTTGCAAACCTAGTTTATGTGTGCATAGATGAATATTTACTAGTACGTTTCATTGAAAGGCAACACGAGAATGTTAATTAAAATGAAACTGTCATGACCATACCCTTCAATTAGCATACGGTTTGCTTTAAATTATGCATCCCGTCAATTGAATCCAAGTCATAAACCTACTATGGATATATTAAGTTGTCTTATAATAAATTCATCGTAATTATTTATATTAAGACCACTTTTCCGTTTACAACTCGTCCCTCGTAAAACTGCAACTATTTTACTAAAGCCCATCACAGACGTAGCTATAATATATATTAATATAAATCATAGCAAGGCATAGCAAGGAAGCGCTTGTGGTGTAGCATGATTAACCGTTCTTAATCGATCGGCAAAGTTAAGCTACGCCTGTCGTGGTCGGTACCTGGATGGGTGACCGCCTAGGTATTTCAAATCGAGCTTTTCCGTGCTTCGGAAGGCACGTAAAGCCGTTGGTCCCGGTTATCACTTAATTGTGATTGTCGTTAAGCTAGTTGGATGCCTCCTAGGCGGCTTGAAAAATTCCAACAGTAGGTTGACCACTAGCCTACCTCCACCGATCCGCAGTGGGCACGCGAGTATTGCCCATTCCCTTTCACCTTCATTTTGTGAAAGGAGGCCTGTGCTCAGCAGTGGGACATTATAGGCTGATGATGATGATGATAGCAAGGCATATTACGTTATATTTTCAATACTAATCTTCGAGTGACCGCACACGCAGCTATAATATATATTAATATAAATCATAGCAAGGCATATTACGATATATTTTCAATACTAATCTTTGAGTGACCGCACACGCAGCTATAATATATATTTCTGTTTCTTCCCCAACCTGGTGGGTGATTGTCAAATGCTCTCGTTATCGGGAAACCGATAGCGAGGCTCTCAAAACTTTTTATAATTTGGGTATTACGTAACAAAAAATGATAGCAAAATTGAAAACTATTACAATTAAAACTTATTTCAAATGAAGCCGGCGACTATTTTGGCGTAAAAGTTACACAAAACCAAAATTATAACAACTTACGAGACCCTCGCTATCGGTTTCACGAAAACGAGAGCGTTTGACAATCGCTCCGCAGTACTGTAATTTATATTATAGCTGGGCATATTAATACATATTATAGCTACGTCTGTGATGGGCTTAAAACTGCAACTATTTTACTTATGCGATTTCGTTCCGCAGCTCCCGGCTGAGTGGCGCATTTCACCGTCGCGCGCGCATCCAGTTCAGTCGCTCTCGCGCACCCGCCACGCGCGAACGTACATACACCTACGCGAACTACAGCTGATTGTGACACGCGCGATCTCACAAGTGCTACACTTACTCTTAGCTAAATACATTTGTGACAGTGATATGGTTTTGTGCTCTTATTGGATTCTGTGTCGGTGTGCGTAATTGTTGTAAGTATTTTTTTTTTAAGATAGTTTCCTTATTCGAACTTTAAGTATGCTTTATTCGTACATTGTTAGGCGCCGTATTACTCGATGAATTAGCACGCAAATCGGCACACACAAACCCAATTGTGAATAGCAATTAATACGCGATCTTATGCGTTTCTAACGTCTTGCATGTATTTAAATTATTTAGAAATCTAAGGCGTCACTTGCAAAAAAATGCACGAAATCGCCGGAGCGGCGCGCAACAAGCAGCGTCGGCGACGCCGCTCGGTGAGCACGACATGTGCGCTCAGATGAAATTAGAAGCGGTTTCATTAAAGTTTTGGGTTATTCTGTTTTACTTACATGTACAAGATTCTCTGCGTCTTGATTTACTGTTATACTTAAATTAGTATTTATTGGTGTGATGGTAATATACAGGTCGTTGTTTTGGTCAACGACGAGCGACTCAGGGTCGATAATACAAATGATACTGGTCTTAAAAAAATATTAAAAAATACTTTATTTTTTAATAATAATAAAAATAAATAATTGGAAAATCATGTAATAAGCTAAAGTGTAGATGTAATACTCAAAGGGAGTGCGAGGGATTAAAGGGATGGGGCGACGGCGGCTTGCACCTAGCTCTTCTGCAAACGAGCCTAGTAATCACACGTTGTAATAATTTTAGTTCAAATTGATTAAGGTATATCTCACTGTATTTACAGTATTTAATGGAATTTAGGCCATTTTTGGAAAATGTATTTTATGTACTACCGCCCCCGGGTCGCTTGTCACCGACCAAAAAAACACCCTGTATAGTTTATTAAATATAATATTAATTTAGGAAAATGCGTATAAAGTACATACCTACTTTATATTTTATTTTAATTATAGTTAAAATTAACAGACATTAATAACTAATTTAAATTTGACACCTATTTTGTTTAAAGATGTAAACAGAGAATCCAAAATTTAAAAAAGTTTCTTAACAACAAATAATATCATACAAATACTAAATATCTATCAAGAATAATAAATAAAATGTAAAGAAGATGAAATAAACACAGATAATATATGTGCATCTGGAATAGGTGTTCCATGTAGACTTAATTTCTAGATTCTATCGCAGTATTTATGATTTTAAAGGGATTTCTATGTAAAACATCAAGGTAGGTACTACATCAATGGCAAATAACTAGATAGCTATCAATACATAAAATATACAATGCAGATGTAAATGACAACATGGAATATATTACCCAAGAATTACGTATAAATTATATGGTAAATCGAAATCTAGTAAAATCAAGTAGATAGATCTTTTGATATACTAAAATGTGATTAAAATTATGGATATGTACTTCATAATACTATAAACATGCGAAAGTTGAAGCCTCAACGGCGGCACCAATACACTGAAAAATAATAATAATTAACAGTAACACAAAATTTGACGACCAATAACCTAAACAGAGTGATTTGCGAACTAAAACTTACCAGTAACAAAACTAGTTTTGGTTCATTACTAAATTATTTGATTAAATGTAAGTAAAGTTAGTTAGTTAGTTAGTTTCGTTCGTGGTGTAGCATGATTAGCCGTTCTTAATCGATCGGCAAAGTTAAGCTACGCCTGTCGTCGTCGGTACCTGGATGGGTGACCGCCTAGTGGTATTTCAAATCGAGCGTTTCCGTGCTTCGGAAGGCACGTAAAGCCGTTGGTCCCGGTTATCACTTAATTGTGATAGTCGTTAAGCTAGTTGGATGCCTCCTAGGCGGCTTGAAAAATTCCAACAGTAGGTTGACCACTAGCCTACCTCCACCGATCCGCAGTGAGCACGCGTGGTGGAGTATTGCCCATTCCCTTTTACCTTAATTTGTAAAAGGAGGCCTGTGCTCAGCAGTGGGACATTATAGGCTGATGATGATGATGATGATGAAAGTTAGTTTCCCGACAACAAAACGTCAACTTACATAACTAGATTTGTAGAACCTTTTTTTCAGTGTAATCGTGTAAAATTTAGCAGGCAGGTAGCTTAAGGCATGGAGAAAAACATAAGCTACTTTTGATCCCGGAAACACGGGCAAAACCATGGAAGACAGCCTAGCTATAAATACAAATAAATAACATCTTCATTTATCATTGCGATTAAAACGGGTCGGTTGGTAATTATTTTCAATAAATACAAAAGGTTTTAAAATAAGTGAAACGAGCATGCAAATCCTAGCGTGGACATATCTCTAGACGAATATTGTTTCTGCGTACGAATGTGTTAGGGACCGAGCTTGCATGGTGAGAGTTTAGAATGTATTGCAATCATTGCAATGGTCTGCGGCTTGTAGCTTAGACGAATAAAAACTATTTGTTTGTCACTTCACAAAGAAATTTTTAATTTTTCTTATTGTTTTACTTAGATTTCCACCCCTATTATAATATATATTTGTCCGTCTGAGGGGGGTTTAATTTTGAATGAAAGCCTTTGTTTTGATTTGTGTCATCTGTCAATAATACCTCACTAATATGCGAAAGTTTGCATGTTTGTGAGTTTGGATATTTGTACCCAAATCATCAGAATCAGCTTCAACATCTCAACGGATTTGGATGAAATTTGGCATACAAATAGGATATGTTCTGAATTAACACACTAGATAGATTTTAACCTGGGAAAGCAATATATCCCTAGGTGAAACCGCGGGGCGGTGTTATAATATGTTGTGTTCCTGTGTGTGAGGTTACCAGAGCTCATTGGGAAGGGGGGAAGGGTCAATAATGAGTGAGTGATGCCCCGTGTGTTGCAGGCATCGCGTGTGTGGGATTGGATTCCCTAGCTACGGTAACCGCTTACCACCAGGTAGGCCAAACACTTGTTCACCGACTTAGTCGAAAAAAACAGCATGAGCATCCCGATTAAAAACAATATAGGATAAAATAAAGTCCTTGAATATGTCATGGATACAAATTCCATTTTATACTTAGCCAATTTTATTTATTTATGGTTAAAATTTAAATGTAAATCTTATGTCCATTTTTCTCCAAGGTTAATTGGTTATTAATATTTATATTAACCTTTTTACATATATTAAGCATGCAGCGAGTTTGTTTTATAATTTTGTATATAAAAAGCCTTTTCTTATATGCCACAATGCATAATCTTCTAAGCTATCTTAACTCGAGCCTTTTCTAATTTGTGCCGCAATAGGCTGGCCAATTCCGCAGTTAATTCGCACTATCTTACTCAAATTGTAGGCTTATAGGTTTTCTATTTTGTTAGCCTTTTTTATCTTCTTTGTACGTCTTAAAAACAGTTTGAAATAGTTTATGATAGTTAAGGTTATTGTTGTATTGCCCAGCTAGATATATACATGTATTCAAAATAAATACTTTTACGCTTAATTTTCAAAAATCATAGGATTCGTATCCGTGACCGCAATCACGACATTCGAAGACACTGACCTAATTATCATCACCTGAAAAGTAATATTATAATAATAAACTATTATTATTATCATCTGACATAAACGTTAACTTTTTCAAAAAAGACCAATTTGATGACGTAACGTGTAAAAGTGAAAAGAAAATACAAGGGAAGAGGCAATTGATAGATTAAACTTCGATTTATCAGTTACAAGTGACAGTGAGAAATGTCCGAGATAAGTAAAGCTTGTTCGTTGAAAGTAAAAAAAAACTGTTATCAGTTTTTCATTCGCTTTTAAAAGCGATTGTTTCGTAGAAAGTTATTGTTTAATTTCTTTTTTTACTGTCAATTTTATTTTATAGTTACGCAATGAATTACTCGTCGGCGTTAAAAGCGAGAAGGCTAAAATAGACTGAGAAGAATTTATAATTGAGATTCAAGTTAATCCTCATTAATTAGTTACCTACAGTATTATATAAATTGCAAAAGGTATGTAAAAGAATAATACGTCACCACTTTTATTTTCTTTTGTGTTCATCGCTCTAACTAAAGTCTTCTCAGATTAAGTGTATTCCGAACCGGTGGTAAATTCAACTGTATGTACCAATTTAACGTTCATAAGTGCCTTACTGGGGCCTAAACTGAATAAATGACTTTTTTATTTTGATTTTGAACCTTGTGTAGTCTGTGACGTAATAAGCAACTATATTGCAATCAGTTTCTACAGGCAGTTGCGATTACTAATTTTCATTATGACAGCTGTAAAACAGTTTGATTGCAACTGGAACCATCTTGTCCATTGTTATTTACACAATTGCAATAGATTCTATTAGTAATTCTGAACAACCTACTTTCAGGCTTATTTACTCAAAATAATCTGTAAAAAAATGCAAATATTCGCCACCTAAGACAGCCATTATAACAAGGCTTTCTTTTGCCATAACTATAAAATATTATAGTCAACATGGGTGCATTTAACTGTGTTATCTCACTAACCGCTAGAACGTAACATAATACTGTATTTAATTAACCGAGGTCGCTGACCCCGTCTAGATCGACATACTCGGGTCACGGGTCACTCATTCATTCAGTTTGGTCATTTTTTTTAATCGCTAACTTAATGACTGGTAGTAGCTGTTGGATCTTTATAGTTTTTTTTTAATGTGGTGTATGGATTTGGTGTTATGTACTGTTATTCATTCATATAGCGTTTTTAGTATGAGTTGTGCAATCGTTGTTTTAACGTTATACGGCGTTTAACTTTCTTTTATATAGTAAGTAATTATTGAACGTTTTTAGTCGCAATTTTGCACTGACCTATTGGAAAAGGTTTAGGCGAAGTCGTCATTTTCTTTTCTTGTTTATAACACACACTTTCATGATTTTATAGTACATAAGTACCTAATTTTTAAAAAAAAAACCTTAAAGATATCTAATGTTACATGAGTTAGTTATAACCGTTTACCATCAGGCAGGCTTTATTTATGCTTGGTTGCTACCTTAGATGTAAAAAAAAAAGAATTTCAAGTTCAATAGTTAATGGGAAAGTTAAGCTACCACCGTCGTGGTCGGTACCTGATTGGTGACCGCCTAGTGGTTTCCGTGCTTCGGAAGGCATGTAAAGCCGTTGGTGCCGGTTATCACTGAATTGTGATAGTCGTTAAGCTAGTTGGAGGCCTCCAAGATGGCTGGAAAATCCCAACAGTAGGTTGACCACTAGCCTACCTCCACCGATCCGCAGTGGGCAAGCGTGGTGGAGTATCTGCCCATTACCTTTCACCCTAATTTGTGAAAGGAGGCCTGTGCTCAGCAGTGGGACATTATAGGCTGTGATGATGATGATGATGTATTTGAATAGGTAATGGGATATCCTAAGAATCCCACAGTGAAATCATTTTAAAGTTATTAATGGAACAATTTAAGCCAAATCCAATATAGTAGCCTAAAAATAAAAACTTTTAAAATCCACTCTGTGAATATAACAGTACGCTATGTTTTTCTATTTCGCTCAGTCAGCGGTAGCCATCGAGAAAAAAGGTAGCATACTATCTAAATGTACGTGCGAGCATTTTTTTGTTCATCTCGTTTTCCCCAAAGTAATGTTGGGTTTGGATTAAGGGTAGATAAATTACTGTGTCTGGTTGATTGATTTAACTTGGCAGGCTGTGATCAATCTAGTGCGGTGCAAATTCTAGCACGTAATTTCTTAGGTAGGTATTTTCTCTCATACTTTTGCACGACCACTTAAATTATAGAATACATTATATATACTTATATATAAAGATTGATAGTAAAAAACTATTATAACTAGCTATGTCCTGCGGTTTCACTCGTGATGTTCTTTCTCGATATTTTGTTTCAAATTGGATACTTATTCTTAGCCATCCACCTTTGTTCTCAGATTAGCGCGTTCAATCAAACATCCCTGCAATACTATTTTCAGCTATATAATTGTTGATTATGGACCGATCCTTTCTTAATTTTTGTAGTCAACTACTTATGCCCGGTTTCTATAAACAAAATCGAATCGTTTCGCTTACCAATTTTTAATTGCCAAATTGGTAGGTTTTTTATTGCCAAACTGGGCATATAGAACATTACTTAAGGTAATTTTACCTGTGATAGCTACTTCCATATGGGAGGGTTTGCTATGCAAAGCTTTGAGGTCTTTGCTTCATTATTAGTAAAGATATAAATAGTTTTAATTTTAACCGATAACGGTCCGTAAATTGTAGGAATCGACCATTAGGTACCTACGGTAACTTTGAGTTGCCATACAAAAGAAATTTTATTTTATTACATTTAAAAAAATATAATTGAGGGCTTAGCTCATTCGATCTAGATTATAAAAAAAAAACAAAGTACTTTTTATAAAACATGTCTTAGGTAATTATCTTCATAAAGCCTCAAGGCAGTTTAACGTCTAGACCCGCGCTTTTGATTATGTTTCGTTACCAAATAATCCAGTTTATTTATCAATATCCCTCAGGGCCTATAGGGCTGTCAACTTCGATAAAACTGGCTGAAAGATAAACTTTGTTCTTGATATGTATTTAAGGACAAAATATATTGGAACTGAATCCCTGGAGGCACTTTTATGATTTTGTTTTTTGCTTCTGTGTAGGTTAGCAAAAAGTTTCCACAAAATATTCTTTTGCTTGAGTACTTTGAGCTATTATTACTACGTATAGAGAAGACGCCACACATCATAACTTTGTTCCGTTCAAGTGAGGCCATCCGGCCACACTTGTTGTAGAACGATGAACGAAACGCGTCCGTGAAAATCACCGTTGTTTGCGAGAAAAATACTCCTAAAAGCGTTCTCATAGCGCTACGTGTTTCTACTGTCTGCTTAGACAACTAATTATTGTTTCAGCGCTAAAGAGAACTTTAGTTGACTCTAGAAAAATGGGACATAACCTTTGCTTATGATAGCTTGTCTATATGTAGTTATAATAGCTCAATGCTTGTGTAAGTAATTATATTTTCTTTAGTATCTTAATCGATTAATTTAAATTTAATGTAATAAATATTTAATTAGGTACTTGATAGTATTCATTTATTATATGTACTATAATAGAGTTATTATTAATCGATTCCATAATCAAGTATCGGCATCATATTATATCTTACTATTATTATCTATATTAATATATTAAAGCGGAAAAGTTTTTTGTTTGTTTAAAAGATGTACGTTCATTATTAAATACTAATTATAAGGTTTACTCCTCAACAGGTGATCCTAAGATCAAAAACAGGTTATAAGACCATTATTTAAGTTCTCACGCTAGTCTTATTGAGAACCTTATTAAAGCTAATATATTTACACCCAGTTTACAAAGTTGCGTGTTTGTGAGTCGATTTATATCTAAATGTCATCCGAATGTCGCCTTAATGCAGGTGTCTGCGAATATAAATCATTGTGGAGAAGTCGTTTCATCTCGTTTTAACGTCCATCTATATCGGGCTTTGGGATTAACGCTTGTTTGGAAAGTAATAAATAATATGTGTTATTTATTGTATCATAACTTATTTTACTAGATTATAGAAATCGTGAAATTTTGTGGCAAAAAAATAGGTCATCCCTGGGCTTGCGTATTGATGTTTTTTTTAAGGGAAGGTTAATTTATGTTTTACCAAATACGAGCTCTACTGTTGCTGGTGGTGATGATGACCACAATGAAGGGTCTTGCAAGACCAAGGAGTTGATAGATTGAAACTATTTTTTTTCTATGGATTCAGTCTTTGAACACTTTGGTAATTATTATGTGGCCAATGATGGTAAACACACAAAGCATGGAACCGGCTCTCAAAAGCAATGAAACAACTGGAATATTGGTTCTTGATTTTCAATTTGAGGGTGGTAGCCGGCTGGCAGGTACTACAATGTACCTTCCCGTACCCATAGTGCTATGGATTACATGATTTTTTCACCGAAATCTCAAGCGACATCACTGCCACCTTTTTATCATTTTTTTTACATTGAATTAAATTTACGGTACCTCAGGCGGTAACTAACTCTTTGACTGCGGTTTTGACGCTCATTATAACAACTAGGTACCTCCAACATGACCTGGCAAGTAAAAAATACGAATAACTTGTTAAGAATGCTCAATGCAAACGATACTATTTATTTTATTACCAGTTCTTCTGTTACTGTGTAACACATGGCTTCATTAACTGTACATCTCGGTCACATATTGCGGTTGTGTTCAAATAATGGTTTACAACCGCCGCAGTATTGAAATAACTGGGCGAACTTATGGGTTTTAGGTGTTGAATAAATGGTGCTGATTCCGTTGCACTATATCTCTTTCTAACAATGAGCATTCGAAAAGGAGAAAAGTTGTTCTGTCATATATATCCCTTGACTTGCGGTTAAAAAATAACAATAGATTTCTATTGTTTTCCTCGCCCGCGCGGATCGTCAAACAGTCAAAGGAAGCCAATGTGCTTGTGTCGTAGAATAAACCTTGATTTTTTTTATTATTAATAGCCCTATGTTTGACTACAATCTTACCATGGTAAGTAATGATGTAGCTGAACGAGGTAAGCACACAAAGTCTAGATAGGAACTGACTCTCAAGTGCAGCCGTCGGAACACACCGGTAGGTGGTTGACGACAGATTTTCAACTTGAGGGTGGTAACAAGCTAGGTGGGTACTACATAGTATCCTACCGCCGTGCTATGGTTTATTCACGATTTTTTCCTGCACCGAAAGCTCAAGCTCATTGTAGAATTCGAACCCGGGATCGCCGCTACCACTGGAGATATCACCTAGAGATTGGACTATTTTCTATCCTTTTCGATAATGATTGTAAGAAAGAGAGATATGATCTGATTAAAATAATTGTAGCGCACAAGTACCTTTCTATATATATCTATCTTATCCTTATTTATAGCTTGATTAAACAAGGCCAACTAAAATTTAATTCCCAAGAGAACATAAACCATTATGTTTAGTATATCTGTGATACTAAATTATATCTGTCTCTTTCTTCTCTCTCTCCCTCTCTAACGTTAACTGTCAAACTACGTACAAGTGCTCCGTACCATTAAATACATATTTAAGTTTTTATACCATATTAGACCATGTAAAACAGTGCCAATAAACAAGTCATTGAGTGAACGGTGTTTGTGCTTATTTTCATCGCCCTAAACTCCTAAACATGGTCCTTCGAGTTATAAAAGTGCCATTGTTGAAGTTTGGAGGTTAGGTCACGTTCCGTGCGGGCAAGAAATCGGAGCGACAGCAATAGTTTTTCGCAACCCTCTCGTTCGCACTCGGCAACAGTCGGAACACGCTCGGAAACATTCGAGTGAGGCCAAGCTCCAATCAAGCTTCATCAGGTGCATACAAACTAGCGCCACCCGGCGAGCCACCGAAGCAACAGCGCACTGCTTTACCCACTATACGGAAGAGAGCCGTCCGACACATTCGGAACGTATCTGCTTTATCAACAAATCGACCGCCATATTTGATCGATTTGTGGCAACAGCCAATCAGGACTCAGCTAACAAGCATTCAAGCTTCATCAACGAAGCTTACGTCCGCCGTCTTCGGATACACTTTTTCTTTACAACACGTACTATATACATACAACACAACAGTGCTAAAAAATAAAAATAT
The DNA here is from genome assembly GCA_951394255.1 of Polyploca ridens. Taxonomy (NCBI): domain Eukaryota; kingdom Metazoa; phylum Arthropoda; class Insecta; order Lepidoptera; family Drepanidae; genus Polyploca; species Polyploca ridens. The sequence continues at coordinate 11,903,089 of OX596254.1, read as the reverse complement.
ACTACTTAAAAATATAATAGTTAATAAATATAAATACGAACAATTTTATAAAATTACAAAGCATCAAGCTATATCTTTAACAAAAACATATAATCATGGTGGATCAAGATCAAGAAGGATGGAAGCAGCAACGTGCCACGCAGAAAGGAAAACTAACTAGAATTTTCAATTTTGTGCAAGGTTTTGACGTAAATCGTAATACGCTGGCCGACATCAGAGTTCGTCAACAGGAATTGACTCAGATTATGGGAAAATTTGACCAAATTCAACAAGAAATCGAGCGTTTGGACATCGGTCCCGACCGCGAGACAATTCACGAACAGGAGCGGCAGAGCGTGGAAACAAGATATTACCAATTAAAAGCACAAATGGAAACAATCCAAGGTTCACGTCCATCCAATGGTAATTTGGATATTCATTCTTCAACTTTTCTTCATCATGACTGCACTTCTTCGAGGAAACCAAAGGTGAAGTTACCGCAACTGGAGTTACCCAAGTTCGATGGCGACATCAAGCAGTGGCCAGCATTTAAAAACATATTCTACGCGTCCGTCGACAGTGCTGATTTGCCTATAGTTAACAAACTGCAATACCTGAAGTCTGCGCTGACCGGAGAAGCTGCTGGGCTCATATCATCCCTGCTTATCATTGAAGAAAACTATCAAAAAGCCCTTGATATTTTGTCTAAAAGGTATGAAAACCAAACCTTAATTGTAAACCATCACTTGAAAGCTATAATGAATTTTAATGTTATTTCTAAATATAACCTCAAAGATTTTCTTGTCATTTTACAACAGAGTTTAGACTCTTTAAAAGCTATAAAATTGCCTGTAGATAGTTGGGATGTGTTACTAGTTTTCTTAATTACCCAAAAGCTGGACAATTCTCTTCGTGCTGCTTGGGAATTGAACAGAAAAGATAACAAAATATCGTCTTTATCTGAACTACTTGAATTTTTAAATACCAGGCGAACAGCTTTTGAGTTAATCAATGACAAAAGTCATGAACAGAAACAGAACATCAAAACAACACATCTATCCTCAGTCGGATATGTAAATACATGTCCTTTGTGTCAACAACAACATGAATTATACAAATGTCCTAGTTACTTAGAGATGACAATAACAAGTAGAATTAATTTAATAAAATCTAAATCTTTATGTTATAACTGTTTACAGCCATACCAAGTTAAACATAAGTGTTCAAAGGTTAAATGTTTGACATGTCATCGCAAGCATCATACAACTATACATATGGATAGCCCTAACAAACAGGTTAGTTCTGCAATAGCATGCCAACAGCAATCTATACCTACCACTTCTTCAACACTAAATAACAATACATTGGAATACAGCCATTCTACCAACAATAACTCTCATGCTGAGCACAATATAGCTACTACTTCTTCTACAGTGTTTGTTACAAATACAAATAAACATCAAATGCTTCTTTCTACTGCAATTATAAAAGTACAAGACTCCGCGGGTAAGTGGTTAAATGCACGAGCGCTTCTTGACTCCGGCAGTGAAGTCAACATAATGACAAACAAACTTGCATCTGCTTTACAGCTTCCATTTAATTATCATGCCTGTACTATACAAGGAGTCGGTAATAAAGATAGCCTTACACAGTTAAGCATTACTACAAACATAAACTCACGCTACAATGACTTCCACACTAATCTTACATTCCTAATAATGGACAACATCACAGTTCCATTACCACATACGTACATAGCTACTGAAAAATGGGACATTCCTTCTACACATGCACACGCTCTTGCTGATCCCACATTTTACTTACCAAGTAACATAGATCTACTCATAGGAGCAGAGCTTTTCTACTCTTTGATTCTGACAGGTCGCTTATACTTAGGTGCTAATCTTCCTATAATGGTAAATACAGTGTTTGGTTGGATTGTTTCAGGTTCGCTTATAAATAATAACCACACTCATTCATCACTTATTGGCATAAAACATGTCAGCATGCACATTTCACTCCAAACCACAGATCAGTTACTACAACAGTTTTGGGAACAGGAAGAACTTCCAGGTCACAAACTATTGTCACCTGAGGACAAATACTGTGAAAACTTGTTCGAGACTACTACTAAGCAAGATGACACTGGTCGCTACACAGTTAATCTGCCAATACATAAGGATAACCTACAGGTTCTAGGTAACTCTTTCAATACAGCTTACCGTTGCTTACTACAGTTAGAATCTAGATTTAATAAAAACCCTAGATTATATACACAGTATAAACAATTCATAGATGAATATATAGCATTAGGACATGCATACTATGTTAATTATTCCCCTACAGATAAAAATACATATTACTTACCTCACTTACCAGTCATAAAGCCAGATAGTAGGTCCACTAAGTTAAGAGTAGTTTTCAACGCTAGTTCTAAAACTTCATCAAATGTCTCTTTGAATGATTGTCTTTATGAAGGTCCTAATATTTACAATGATTTGCTTGATATCATTTTGAGTTTTAGATTATTCAAGTATGTATTTTCTTGTGATATTGTTAAAATGTTTAGAGGCATATTCATAAACCCAGAACAGAGAACACTACAGAGAATTCTTTGGAGAGACTCTAAGTCACAGCCATTACTATGCATAGAGTTGGCCACAGTAACTTATGGTACTAAAAGTGCACCCTATCTCGCTTGTCGTACTTTGTTAGATATAGCACAAAAATATAAGCATATTTATCCTATAGCTGCAGAATGCATAGAAACTTCTAGCTTCATCGATGATTTTTTAAGCGGTTCTAATTCCATTGAAAAATGCACACAACTTTGTTTGCAATTAATAGAATTGCTAAGCAAAGCAGGTTTTAAGCTACATAAATGGACAGCTAATGATCCTCACATATTACAGCAACTTTTACATACTAACCCAAATCATGACCCCATGCAAGATAACTCATACAGTTTCAGTCAGTCGGACTCAGTCAAAACCTTAGGATTAAAATGGTTACCTAATGTAGACACACTTCAAATTCATATACCAAAATTACACAATATGCCACACACAAAAAGAAATATCTTATCACAAATATCTCAAATATTTGATCCAATTGGTTTACTAGCACCTGTAACTATTATAGCTAAATTATTAATGCAAGATATTTGGAAAGAACAAACAGAGTGGGATATTTTAATTTCTAATGATTCACAGCTTATCTGGAAAAAAAATGTTGATCAGTTACATTATTTAGAAACAATTAAGTTCCCTAGATGGTATTTTTCTTATATACCTATCACAATAGCATTGATTGGTTTTTGTGATGCATCTAAAAAGGCCTATGGCGCATGTTTATATATCAAAGCAGACTACCACAACAAAAACTCCACATGCATTTTGGTTTTGTCAAAGTCAAGAGTTGCTCCAATCAAAAAACAACAATCAATCCCTCGTCTCGAGCTATGTGGGGCATTACTTTTATCAAAAATTTATACAAAGTTTATTAAAGCTACTGAACACAATATTAAAATAGATCAAACAATTTTATATACAGACTCATCTATTGTTTTAAGCTGGATAAAATCACCTTACAAACACAAACATCACACATATGTTTCTCACCGCTTAATGCAAGTGTTAGAACTGACTCCTGATAGTGATTGGAATTACATAAATACTAAGTTCAACCCAGCAGACTTAATAACACGAGGTGTTATGCCCAAAGATTTGCCCTCATGTAAGCTATGGTGGGAAGGTCCAGAATGGTTATCACAATCACAATCTTCATGGCCGACATCCATTTTCAAAGAAAATTGTGATATTTCACATGAACATTCCTCCTCTCCCTCAGATGACACACATACAGACATAACAGTTGCATTTGTATCTACTGACAACCAAATAAATTACACATTCTTCATTGACTATTTTCAAACAATATCAAACCTCACAAAGTTAGTTAGAGTAACTGCATATATTTTTAGATTTATGAATAGATTAAAAAGTAAAAAAATGAATACTTCTTCTCATCTTACAGTTTCAGAGCTAAATTCAGCTACCAATTTCATCATACAAATCACTCAACATGAATCATTTTATAAAGAAAAAATTGAATTAACTACACTCAGTCAAAGAAAAACATCACAATTAGCTATACATAGTTTATATACATTCAAGTCTAGTCCCTTAAGGAAACTCAATCCTTTCTTAGATGACAAAAAATTAATCAGAGTTGGAGGTCGCATTCAACACTCTGATATTTCATACAATCAAGCTCATCCTATTATTTTACCTTCAAAAAATCATTTAACTTCATTAGTAATAAACCATTATCATCAAAAATTACTACATTCAGGTATACAAAACACACTATACAATATTAGATTAAAATTTTGGATTTTAAATGGTAGAAACGAAATAAAGAAAGCTATTCACTCCTGTATAAGATGTACTAGGTATAAAGCTCAAACCTGTGGTCAGCAAATGTCTAGTCTCCATCAATGATGTTCCTGATGATATTACTTGTTTAACACCATCTCATTTTATTATTGGTAATTCTATCACAAACTTGCCTGAACCTAATGTATTGGATTTAAATGAAAGAACACTAACTATGTATCAGAAAATGATGTCTATCAAGCAAAGATTTTGGAAACAATTTTATTTCAGTTACTTGTCAGAATTACAAACTAGACATAAATGGCAAGATATTAAGAATAATTTAAGAATAGGAGATTTAGTTATTATTAAAGACGAATGTACACCCCCCACTTTTTGGCCTCTGGGCAAGATTGTATCTACAAATATTAATAAATCTGATAGCCTTATTAGATCTGTAATAGTTCGTACAAATAAAGGTGAATTTACAAGACCTATCCATAAGTTAATATTGCTACCAGTAACTTAATTTTACTATTACATATATAGTAGGCACATTAGTTAAGATCATGACTGTAACCATCTAGTTAAACTCAATTCAAAATCAATATTCTTGCTACTTTTTAATATTAAATTCTAAATTTCTTTAAAACTATAATTATTGTATAACTATAACTTAAACTGTAACTTTATAAACTTTTGTTAGCTACTTGTAATTCAGTATTATATTTAAAAGTAAACCTTTACACTTAACTATTTATGCTTTAATATTAAATAGTTAGTATTGTGTATTTTCACATAAAAAAGGGCGAGTATGTTTAGTATATCTGTGATACTAAATTATATCTGTCTCTTTCTTCTCTCTCTCCCTCTCTAACGTTAACTGTCAAACTACGTACAAGTGCTCCGTACCATTAAATACATATTTAAGTTTTTATACCATATTAGACCATGTAAAACAGTGCCAATAAACAAGTCATTGAGTGAACGGTGTTTGTGCTTATTTTCATCGCCCTAAACTCCTAAACACATTAGATACAGTTTTATTGGCAAATGTTCACGTTAGCTGTGCAGTGCGCGCGCGCAGTTGCTACCGCACACGAACTAACTTCCGTTGGGCGATATTAGCGGTCCTATGTATATGCGATAATGTATTGCCTTATTCTCTATTATCCATTTATGTTGGTTTGAATACAATTATTTGAAATTTATACAGGGTGTTGTTTTGGTCGGCGACAAGCGACCCAGGAGCGGTAGTACAAAATATATATACCCCAAAAATGGACATAATTCCAATAAATACTGTAAATATGTTGAGAAATACCTTATTCAATTTGAAATAAAATTAACGCAAAGTATGGTTACTAGGCACGTGCACAGACTAGAGTTAGGCACAAGCCGCCATCGCCCCACCCCTTTACTCCCTCGTACTCCCGTTGAGTATTATGTCTACACTTTAGCTTATTACATGATTTTCAAAATTTTTATTTTTTTATTTTTATAATTTAAAAAAAATAAAGTATTTTTTTTATATTTTTTTAGCATCAGTATCATTTGTATTATCGACCCTGAGTCGCTCGTCGCTGACCAAAACAACAACCTGTATGTTGAAATAAAATCCAATACAAATACCAAATGGTTGAAACTGATCTGCAGATTCAACGTGTTGTGATGATTGTGATGATGATTGCAGGACTAGGATGATGGGCAGCCTGACTATTGTGTCTTCAAGTTGTACAAAATTAGACGACTTCCAAATTTTATCATAGGTTTATTGCGTGAATATTAATTATTGACAGTTTAAAATTCAAAATGAAAACGCTTACGAAAGATTTTACTTACAACAAATATAAAAAAAAAAACAATCCTCTTTGCTACCGCTGCTGCTGATTATCAGCGAGGTTTCCAGCAGGCAGTGTTTTTCTTTTTGATGGCCAAGCTAACGCGTTGCAAAAATTAGTTCAGTTAGTGTTTACACATTTTTTTTCTGAAGAAATATGTTTTTGGTGTTACTAAAAATATTTACCTAAAAATAAATAATCTACATAATCTGCAAGTTAGTTTTTTCATATTCCTTCATAATTCCTTTAGTATCTCTGCTGTATTGGACCTTAAGTCTAATCAGCTACAATTACAACAATAGACGCGTTTTAATTACACAATACAACTCTCTTTTCTGCGAGGCGTAAATCCTCGTTTACTCGGCACATTTCGTCACAAATCAGAATAGTGTATCAGGGCGTGAGCAACACTAGGAATTCAGCTTAATGGCCCCCACTGATGCGTTATTGATACAAAGCAAAGCGCGCTCGCAACGGTATTCGCATCTTGTATGCATGCACGCCGTGCCGTTGCTATCAAAAGCTATTCGTTATACATTTCAGTCTGCATATGCATCACTGGATTAAGATACCATTGATCGATCGGTTGGGGTGCTTATTTTTACTGCTGGTTTATTAAACTTTTTATTTTTAGCCCTGTAACTTTTTGCATTAATTTATCGATATACGAGTATAAGAGATATACATAATTGGTTGCCTGGAAGAGATCGCTTCTTAACGATAACACCGCCTAATACACACAGTACAGTAATTTTAAGCATTTATTTTTTCTGTTGTTAAATACTTTTTGTACAATATAATTAATAATTTCTTTATGATGACGGTAAGTACAAGAATGGCAATTTATTCCCATTTCTTTGCAAAAAGTTGGAGAGTTTATTTGGGTTGCCAACTTAATTCTGAGTGTGCAGAAAGCGAGTGTGCATAAATATTTTAATGCGAAAATAGTATGTTAATGTGTCCGTCTATTGCACTAGACAAAATTGCAAGTTGCGCGCCCCACATCTAGGAAAGAGCTTCTGACCAACCGACCGGCCAACAATTGTCTTTCAGACACACAGTTGTGCAGAAACATGAGCATTTGACACTTTTCAAGTAAAACAAAAATAGAGTTTTTTTTGTTTTTGTTGTATTTTTTTTTAATTTCTTAAGATTTAGTTTTACTTATTAGTATTATATTAAGTTATTTAGTATAGTTTTGCTACAATGTAGCTTATAACATAATATGATTTTTATTAAATAAATACTATGAAGCTTTAAACATATTTTTGAAGAAGAGTTTAAAAATAAAAACGTCTAGAAAAGAAAGGATTTATTTTTGACTGTGTGGACAATAATGCCCTCTGTTATTAGTTCAGAGTTCAGATCCAGTGATCAATGGGTAATGTAATTCAGATAGAAATAAAAAAAAAAGTCAGAGCATCAAAATTATTGCACTTTATTCAGAGGTCAACTAAGCTCAAGAAAAACTTTGATAAAGTATTTATTATAATATTTAAATTAAATAATTAAGTTAAAAAGGAAAAATAAATAAAATTCACTAAAATTGTTCTGTAAATTGACAGAATTCAATGCTCTCTGGCCATATCATATTGTTGTAATTTCACGCTATGTAAAAACTTAAACTCATAGATAACACAATCCATGTTGCGTGAGGTGAAATTTCCATGACACATGTCCCGTTGAAAACATAATTGCCGGACATGCGTGTCTGACATTTGCAATAGCCGTGTGTCAGTCGTTACGCGAAAATGAGCATAATTTGCAACCCGCAAATCGCTCTTATTATATCAAAGTGGCCTCACGTATTGTCTTGTGGAGGACCGTGATTACAGCCTCCCTACTTTTTCTTAGCCAACCAACAATTTGGACGGAATTGTCCGCAAATTGTCCAACATATTCCGTACTGTCATCGATTACACGTCATTTCAACTATTTACCGGATTGTCTACTTTCTAATATCTATTATTTTGAAAGTTATTAGGCATTATTTATTTTGGTTTCACAGTTTCTAATGAAGTCGAATACAATTACTCAAATTGTGGTCGGTCTAGACTGTTGACACTGAAATCCTTTCTATTTTTGTACAGTTTATTTTCAATTAGGTAAAAGTTATCCGTAACAATGAATATTTGGACGTAACTAAAGAGACATTAGCTAAGCTGAAGTACTTTCATTACTATGCAAAAAGTTGAGTAAGTTACGTAAATATTACAAAAAAGTCAGTGAAACTGTATATTGGCGAGATAGGTAATATACTCGTATAAAAGACGGATGCGACTGTGCATGTAGTTGTTAGGCTGGGGTTATGTTGTGAAAGCGAAGCAGAACTCGTACAGAACACGTCTCGTATATCAGTTGTCGAATACTATCTTGCCATATATGTTATGCGTTGGTATTGAATTATATGGTTATTTTCAGTTGTTATTTCTAGTTGGACTCTTCTGAACATATAATCGTAATAAGTATAATAACTTAGTTATTTAATAAACTAGTGGTAACGTATCATTATTATTTCATACTTTCTTCGTTGTAAGTGTTGTAATTATGACAAAATAATTATTCAATTAAATAATAGACTTTTTCAGCCATTTTATTAATTCCTTATGTCGATGTTTTTTTTTATACGACTCAGTCGGTAAACAAGCATACGGCCCGCCTGATGGTAAGCGGTTACCGTAGCCATATGGATGCTTGGAACACACGAAGCATCACTCACGCACGCGGTACCGACCTTTCCACCCTCCCCTATGAGCTCTGGCGACCTTACTCACGCGCAGGAACACAACTTTACACAACATAAAGTTATTTGGCTGCGGTATTCTGTAAGGTGGACGTACTTATCCAGTCGAGCTGCTCTTTGAGCGAATAAACTGAGAGTGTATGTTTAACCAAACGTGCATTTCATAAAAAACGATTTTAAGTTAAATCAAATCCATGTTTCAGTTTAGCCCCAAGGAACGCGCTGACGGTAAAGTTCCCTCCGTTTCGTCAGTTAGCCTTGAATACATAGAGTGACACATAACCTAAAATGCCCGCCAATAAATTGGACACACGCACAACAATATCGCTTTCGCTTACACTATAAGACCGCTACCTTAATGAGTGTCACGTACAGTTATCCACGCGCCACTGTTTGAGATGTTCTACACTGCGCCGGCACATGACAATTGATATAAAAAAATACAATTGAAGTATACACCCACCACAATTATAGCCTTGGGTACTGGATATTATCACCTGTACCATCTAGGCCATTATGCTTTGAGATTGGAACCAATTCAATGTTATGCACCGTTCGATCATACAACTTTTGTATGGACAACTTTTTGTATGACTCCGCACAATGGAATTATTCTTGTTGTGTATTGTGCGACAGTTACAAATCGTAACATTATTGTGAGTTTCATTCGCTTTGCACAAATATAATGATGTAGTTTTTGCTATACTGGTATTTATATAATAACTGGGGCATTAAAGATACATTTCTTGTATCTTAAATGCCCCAGCCCCTTTATCTTTATTTCAACATCGATGAAGGAAAATCTTGAATCGTATAATTCTATCTCTTATTATAATGAGACAGGTATTTGTTTGAATAATGAGGACATTTTAAAGTTTGCCTATATTAATTTTTCCCAAACAAGAAAATTCGCACAATGTTGCAATAGATTGCGCTGGATATATCGCGAACATGAATTAAAAATAATTCAACGGTTAAGCTTTTCTATACCCATACAAACTGGGCACATGCATTATACCGCATAAGAAACTAAAGAAAGTTGCAATGGAAATTCTTTCATTGCAACTTTCTTGGGCTTACTATTTCAAATCTTCTAGCTGTAACTTTAAATTTCCAATTAAAAATACCAAAAGTAGATGAGCAAGATGTTGATAGTCGATACACTTGCCTTATATAATTCAGCTATCACAAACCAAAATTTGGTCCACTTTTTACCACTGGTCTGAAAATTATTATTATCTGTTGAAATGTCATTTGTTGTAATTACTGCCAAATAAGCAACTCAAATTGAAGCGCTCGTGGTGTAGCATGATTAGTCGTTCTTAATCGATCGGCAAAGTTAAGCTTCACCGTCGTGGTCGGTACCTGGATGGGTGACCGCCTAGTGGTATTTCAAATCGAGCGTTCCGTGCTTTGGAAGGCACGTAAAGCCGTTGGTCCCGGTTATCACTTAATTGTGATAGTCGTTAAGCTAATTGGATGCCTCCTAGGCGGTTTGAAAATTCCAACAGTAGGTTGACCACTAGCCTACCTCCAACGATCCGCAGTGGGCACGCGTGGTGGAATATTGCCCATTCCCTTTCACGCTCATTTGTGAAAGGAGGCCTGTGCTCAGCAGTGGGACATTATAGGCTGATGATGATGATGATGAAGTAACTCAAGGTTTCGAACGATATTTTTAAATACAAAAAAAAATCAGACCGGTTCGTGGTAAAAAGTGTACTGTAGTGTAAAATATTAATCCCTTAACGTTGGACCACTAATTACGCTACACTCTGTCTGTTAATTATGGCTGGGTAATAGGTAATAGGGCCGATTAATGAAGTAATGATATCCAAGGTGCGTCATTCAGAAGCCCCGTGCATGACGCAGTACCCTTTCATCTGCCAATCCCTATACTCGGCTTTCACGATACAACAAACTTGCCGGCAGACGTCAGACAGTATAAAATCTATTTCTATTGTATAAAACCGTCTGATCCGCTGTGGTTGAAGAATGAATACAATACTTTTTGCTCGTCTCTCGTCTGTATTGATCTAAACTAGCACAGCTCGTATACGGTCCCGTTTGTATATGAGAGAAAAAAAAAAAGTAAAAATGTCGCGTAATTTAGCTGAATAAGTTTGAAAGGTGGGTGTCGAGTGAGCTTATATAACTACAGTATATTCAGGTTTAATTGCTGAAGTTCTAAATATAGGTTAGCGTTTGAAACAGTTGGAATCTTTGTTATGGAAACCTATTCATAAAACTTATGGAGGTGTGGCTTCACTTACCCTACATTGACTCTAGCTAGAAGGTTATAATTAACTATTTAATAAACATATAATTATATATTTTAGTGTAATTATTACGGCAAAATTTTAAAAACACAGCTAATAAAATCTGAAGTTGAAGTTATTAAATTAAACTGCCTTATAAATCCGATATTTGAAGGGCATACAAAACTGGCAGGTTAGTAGTCTCGTGGGATTAACTATTCAAGTAAAAAAAAAAAAAATTGGCTGCGCCAGTAACAGCCAGGCACTTTACAATCCTGACTGAAACAATTATGTTTACAACTGTTATATGTCCCATGCGGGGCGCGTAGAGTCAGCACACAACTCTACTCATGCCTACGTTCGGAGTCTAAAAATACTACTCAAGCAAAAGGTATCGATGAACAGAAGATGCTAAGTAATATATTTAACTAGCTGTCTCGCGCGGTTTTACCCGCGTTCCCGTGACAATAATAAATAGTAGGCTATAATACTTGGGGATAATGTAGCGTCCTATTAGTGAAAAAAAAATTCGAATCTGACTGGTAGTTTCAGTGATTAAGCCCGTTTAAACAAACAAAAAATCTTCTGTTTTTTTATATTAGTATCGATGTCATAAGATTGGCGGACCTACCACGGTTACCATAAGTTGCCGATGGAATTTCAATATTCAACTTTGATTAATAATGTTTATTTATTCATACCTAAGTTCATAACATAAATTTTACATAACGGATAATTGATGATCTGCTATGAATTTGATTCCATTCCCCAATATTTAGCCCTTTTACCCTACGATACTTCGTTTTCAGATACTGTTTATCATAATTAATAAACACGATGTATATTATTTGCAGGCTGAGTGTAGCAGTAGCTGCACGTGCGGTGATGCGCCGCGAGCGCGCGCGATCGACACATGCATGCCGCCCGCGCACCCGGTAAGCACGTTCGCCTTTACATATGTCACCATTCATTAACACACGCTTTATTTATTACATAATAGTTGTCTTATTTTTAAGCCTGTTTTTTCTATCGCCAGGTAAACCTAAAAATGCTCCAATTCAAATTAACAAAATTAAATCAGCCCTAATTGTAATGTCACGAGCATTAATAAAGACCCTAAAATTTAATTTTGTTCCTCAAATAAATTGTATCCATTTGTGTGGGTGTTTAATCCAGAAACGATATTAATGCTCGTGACTGTACCCTGAAATGTGAAATAAATATCGTGATTCTAATGGAAATAGTGAGATGAGACACGAGAAGGTTCGAACGAAGAAATATGTAGTGAAACTATTCAGATTAAGTTTTGTGGGCTGTAGACTATAGTCCAATTATTTGGTAACTCTATCTGATGTTCAGGTAATTTAGTCTACAAAATGATGCGCTGATAGTTCAGAAAGGACAAATTAGAGTATAAATAAACTACTTTATACTTCTAAGTTTGAATAAACTTAAGTAAATAATATATAGCTTGAAACAAATTATATAATGGTGTACTATTTCTGATCTTTATTGAGCTCAAACTGACAGTCAATCACAGCTGCAAATTTCTTCAATTGAATGGTCGTAGAAAAAGTAAAACATCGTAGTAAATAATAACCAAAACGATGTAGAGCTATGCGAATGAGAACTGTCCGCTTTCCATCGCGCTGCGGTGCGTACGCATCCAATGAATATTTCATGATTGCACCACGCCGCGCTGCTTGTCCACACGGACCACTACTATAGAAAAATACTACCCACAAGTATGTGAAAGATACAGTAAATTGGTACTGGCGCCACAGAATATCAGAATACACCACTTGGTGACAAATTTCAAACTTGAGGGTGGTAACCAGCTATGTGCCTCTCCCAAGATGCACACATCCTGTACATGCGCTTAGTATCATTTTTCATTGTAGAGTTGGCCCAACTGTTTGGCCAACTCCACGTAAAAATAAACACAATAACATAAAACCAGTTTCAGTGTTAAAGTAAAAGCGTAACAAACATACAGTGTAAATAATAAAGATATGCAAATGATACTGGTTCTAATTTTCTTTTATGAATGGGTGTCAAGGCTCTAAAAAGCTAGTTTAACTTGTGTGTACTATTGTTAGCACAATCAGAAGGTTTGAAGAGAGCCTAGCGAAAATGAGGTCATATTTTTATAACAGCATAGCAACTCACTGCTTACTTTTTTATTTAAATATAAGCTGGTTTATGGTAGATAAAAATACATAAGATAATAAATCAAATAATCAATATGCCAAAAGTTTAAACTGGTTATCTCTACTAATATTAATACAATTATAAGTTTGTTAATTTAATCATGCAAATATCAGGAATTACTAATCTGAATGCGAATAATTTATTTTAGGTAGGATTATAGGCTTCCCATATGAAACCGCAGGGCACAGCTAGTAGACCAAACAATTAAAAAACATGTGGCGTATATTGCGTGTTTTTTTGTAATTATCCAAGAGTTCAACAAATTAATACAATTAACTACCAATCACGCTACAATTACGTACCGTGTAAAAAACCTAATATTAATAATTCACGTGTGGACAGTCAACATGATTATTTTCGCTTACGCTGAACAGTGACACGTAATTTATCACTGCTCACTAATTATACGTATGACTATAATAGTGCTATTGGGTCAGTGGTCTGCAAATTATTTGCATTTTTGTACAGCTTATTAATATTAATTTTGTGAAAGTGTTATTGTTTTAATAAAGTGGGCAGCTAAGATGAAATTATTGTACGATAAACTTTTGTATGTATGTTAAATAGCCTGAGAAATATATTTTAGTTTAAGTGTAAACGGGACTGAGTGAATTAAGTTGTTTGAAACTTTCTTTGGTTCACGCGTTTAAGATTTTCAAAAGTTTTTGTGCATTACATCTCTATATTTTTATACAAGTGATACAAGTATAATTATTTGAAAAATGTCTACAAAGAAACAGTACTGAAAATCCAATAACAAGACAAATACAAGCAATTAATCGTTCGCAAGATATTGGATTCCTATCGAGCAAACTTCGTGTATCGTTCAATCGAGATTTTCATTCAAATATTCATTCGATTCGTTCGTTCTGTACATCTAACCTAGTTCGGTTCAATTTCAGCGCTGTTCAAGTGTAATCTAAATATTGTGTTAGGCAAAGATTGGAAAGGACTTTACCTCGTAACAAAGGAACTCGAGATTGCTTCCATTCTTTATTCATTGATGAATTGGATTTACTTTTATATAAACGTGTAATATACAAGCTGGATACATAGACCTAAATATATCCTTACTTCATTTGCAATAAGGTTCGGTAAGCAATTTTTAAAAGTTCCAAATATCAAATTAACAGCACTAGGGGCAACTCAAATATACGGCTGAGACAATTGAATAGAAGGACGGTGTGGATAAGGGTCCTTTTTTGGTTCGGAACCCTAAAAACAAGTAGCTTTGACCTATTTTGAATAATTATTGGGGCTGATAAATGTTATATTATAAACTGTTATATTATTAAAACACATTTACTATTCAAATTCAATCGAAAACATTTGAATGTAAGTATTTGTAAAGTAATAAAATTAAACAACAAGTGGTTGTAATAGTGTCTTGTAGCAAATTGTCGTTTTGATTCCACATAATATTGTATCTATTTCATGTATCAACGTTTGTTAATTGGAACTTGGCGAAGCACAACAAATACGTTTACCGCAAAATATGCAATATTCATCATTGCATATTATAAATTAGATTGATTGATTACAGATTTATAAACTTAACTTATCAATTAACATTTTGCTATAGGCATATTCAGAATTTGAAAAAAAAAAAACTTTTCACATTAATAAAATCACTTTGTAAAATGTATGGGTTTTTATTTTATTTATGACGTTTCTAGTATCTTCACCAGCATAGAGCCTTTTGTAAGGATCGATTAAGCAGAGGTTATTTTTTTTTTGAAAATCGCTGACTAAACTTTGTTCGAAATAGCATGAGAATGCCGATATCAGAACTCGAAAAGTGGTGATGGTCTCCTAAGACCATATTTGCGTGGCCTCAACCCTTACGGTATTGCTGCCCTCACTGAAAAGTCAACATGTTCCACTATGTATAATCATACAATGATTTTATAACTAAAAGAGGTAGATAGGTTAAAAGTGCTTCGCGAGCGGCACGTTAAAACATTGCTAGTTACCTCACATTAGCTATGAGTAGCGTCAGAGCGTCAACGACGTGACATGTATGACAGTATGCCATTTATGAAGTTCAAATCTTGTGTAGGTAACCTATCATCATTAATCACAAGCATAATAATAGCATGGCTTTAAACTGGCGTCGATCCCCCTGAGAGAGTTCTAGAGTTCTGCGTTCAGAGTTCTGTGTTCCGAATTCAGCAGCGAGAGTCGAGCAGTCTAGAGTTCTACAATATTCGCAACCGATCACACGTCGTACACTTTTTGTACTTTTAAAACCGCCGCATATATTACAGTGAATGCAAAACGCAAAACTCTGAACGCAGAACTCTAGAACTCTCTCTGTGGGATCGGCGCCAACTAAAGTAGTTTCAGAAGGTATAGTAATCACGTATTTAGATACTATTGGGACTGAATACGTATATTCCTTATATTTCTATCCCATTTGTAATTTTTTTCATCTCATTCTTAAATTAATTAGTAATTTTAAAGTGCAGAATAGTTATGGACAATATTATCGAACTCACAAAGAGCATTATCAGAAGAATTTATTAGAACTTTATCTTCTTCGCACGATACCGTGTCTAGAATAACTATAAAAAATACCGGAAACCAGTAAAAATCTTATAAGTCACTTAAGATTCAAGATATCATTACTTGAGTTAAAAACTTAATGATAATTAACGTCATTGGCTATCAGTCCTGATTATATCAGCCGGTCATCTCAGTTACCGACCAGACCGGTTCCTCAGATATCTAATTAATGTATCTGCGAGCCATCGCGTGATTCATCTTTGATATGTGCCGATTAGATTTTTTTATGTTCCTTTTATTTTTGTTAAGACGATTGCGTGCCTGCTGTTTCTGTAGGCGTTTAATCCTACATACATAGTCCTGTTTTGAATGCCTCGTAAAGTTACATTACTTTATTGAACTAGTTAAGTTTGCTATAAATAGAAAAGATAAAGGTGATCGTATAGGCAAAGAATACGAACTTATTACGCACTAGGTGTCCCGCGTGGTTTCACTTGCATTCCCGAGAGATCGTATGTTTACCCGGGATAAAAAGTATCCTATGTGTTAATCCAGAATATATTCTATCTGTGTGCCAAATTTCATCCAAATTCGTTCAGTAGTTTTTGCGTGAAAGAGTAACAAACTTAGCTATATCCATACCATGAATGTATAAAAAAATCTATACATTCATGATCCATACTAACAAACTTTCGCATTTATAATATTAGTAGGATAGTAGGATTAGTAGGATATTAGTAGGATTCTTGATAGATATAAAAATAGTTTATGTCACTTTCCGGCCCGTGAACTCCGGTCCATATACACAAAAGCTTTCGCATTTATAATACTATGTAGATGTAAGTGAATTTGTTTGTTCGTTCTTCACGACATTAGAGAGAAATGCATCAACCCTCTTCCCACTCTTCTTGAATAACCCAAGTGATCTTGCAAGTTAGAAAACTTTGTATGTAGTGTGAGAAGGAGGAGGGACAAAAAATATTTCTTTTTATACAATCTTAAAGAAATTTTTATTACGTGACCAAAAAGGTTAAATATTCCACAGTTTCAATCAATATTTGGACGACTAGTAAAATACTGTGGTATAACTAAATTTTGACTCAAGGCATATTAAAGAGCAAAGTTATGATAACAAACAATTCAGACTACCGAGCATGGATCACCGCGACGATAAGTTTAAAATTAAAACATCGATAAACTAAGTGTTTCTTTTTATCATTATTAAATGTACCTATGTCATTCTTATAGAGTTATTTCAGATTATTCGCTATTTTAAGTATCGATATATTCATGTTTACAGCGCAAATGTTGTTTAAACCTTTGAAAACATAAACAAATAAGTAGTCCAATAAATTCAAGGTAGTGTAGCGAACAGATAACAATTTTATAATGTATTTATTGTTGCATTACATATAATTGCAGGTTACCTGACCGGCCAGTGGTAGCGCCATTACTTTGATATGCAAATAAGCAGATTACAGAGCTTTGTGTTCGGTTTCACTAGCTCATGTTATTTGTTTTAATGACAAACATATTTAAATAGAGTAAGGTACGTTTGTAAAATAACCCTTACGTGTTTGGGTTTCATAGTTCTCGATTAGTCTTGTTAGATGGTGTTTTTATTTGTTCCACTTACCTTCGTCAATAATTTTATTTAAATCATCATCTTTAGCCTAAATGCTAAGCACAGGCCTCCTGTCACAAATGAGGGTGAATGGGAATGGGCAGATACTCCACTACGCATGCCCATTGCGGATTCGTGGAGGTAGTCTAGTGGTCAACCTACTGTTGGAGTTTTCAAGCTAGAAGGCCTCCAACTAGCTTAACGATTATCACAATTAAGTGATAACTGGGACCAACGGCTTAACGTGCTTTTTGAAGCACGGAAAACACTAGAGTTGAAAATTTCTATTGTTAATTAATACCAATACTTTTGTCCTCATCGCGGCCTTCAATATATTTGCGCTTAGTTTTATTTTTAAATATTTATGTTATTAATTGTAATATTTATTTAATAAAATATTTCTGTATTCAGTCCCAGTAGTATCTAAATAGTACGTGATTACCCTGTGGTGATTACTTTACCTTGTATCTTTTTGATGACCACTATTAAATAGTTAGTAATAGCAATTTTTATGTTTCTTAGTAAAGTGAAAGTTATCTTTGAATCCCTTTCAAACACCTAAACAGGTTTTTCCTATATTTTTCTATTCAAACCACCTAATGCTACTTACTTTAAATAAATTGAAATCCATTAAAAGTGGAAGTTGAGTTGTATCTTTTATCTTTAGACTAAGTAATTTTATATGATATCAATTGAATTTTTAACTGCATGAATATGTATGTATCTAGAAATAATAATAAATAAAAATTATTTATACAAAATAAAAAAATATAAGAGCCGAGCATAAGCGGAGTACGAATTCGCGTAGCATAGACGGACTTGAGTGCCTAAAACGAACGTTCGACTCGCGCTCGACTGCGCTCCACTAATTGTCAGTTTTTTGACGAATACGCGAGTGACTCGGCTCATGCTCGGTTCGCGTAGAGTAGACGCATCTTAAGAAAACCATGCTCCAGTTATTGATATTACAATAAATCGAAACAAAAACAAAATAATTGTAAGCCAAAAACAAATCCAAGAATGCAGTAACCACAAGTTGGAAAGCAACGCAATTATTACATACATGAGTTAGTATGAACAAAAAGCAATTATCTTTGAGACTGGTCGATGGTTACTATAATAATACTGTTCCTAATAGCTACAAATAAAATAGCCCTAATAAAAAGTGAAAACTAACGTCTGATACACGTGTACGTGCGTGTACGCATACGAGAATAAAACAACCGCGTGATTAAGGCTTGACGCACGTGGGCGACTCCGACTGCTGATCGCAGAGATTTGTCGTCGATGCGACTGTGATATACAACAATTTTTTTTAGAGTACATTTAAAAAAATCTTACTTAACTTACAATTATTATTATTAATACTTTGTGACCCAGCAGTTCCACCTGCGTTCCCGAGATAAGAAGTAACTTATGTCTCTCTCCATTCCATAGGCCACTTACAAGCCAATTTCACCACGACCTTTTCGTTTGGAAAATATTAATTCTGGAATTGTAACCGGCCAAGTGCGAGTTGGATTCGCACTCGAAAGGTTCCGTAAATATATTTTTAGTGCAAAATCTTTTTTTTGTTTTTTATAATTGTTTGTTAAAGCGGCAATAGAAACATACTTTCTGTGAAAATTTCATCTGTCTACCCATAACGGTTCATGAGATATAGGCCACAGACCGACAGAGGAGCGGACTGACGGAGGCTTAGTAACAGGGTCCCGTTGGTACCCTTTGGGTACGGAACCCAAAAAAAGTACCGACCTAAGTATATTCATTTTGTTTAAAAGTTACAACCAGCTTCTAAATTAAACAGTAATTGTAGAATTTAGGCAACCACGAATATACATTAGTATTCATTTCACTCTTAATGAGTTTTGTCTGAGTGTCCTTTTTGAAACAGCGTTTAATCACTGAAGCGTTTAGCCGCCCGTCTGCAGGCAGCCGTAATTACAAATAGCAATTATCTCAAAACTAAGTGAAAGTGGAAAAAAGTTTTATTTTATTTTAGGAAAAACTCGTTTTACGTAACCCGTCACCCGTTGTGCAACTTCGATGCTTCACGAATTATTAATGAGTGAGTAAATTTAGTGGAACTGACTTGGATCGTGACTTGAATACCAGTGAACGCAAAGTTTTTACCCGATTGATACGTGACTCAACTTGAAGTGAAATTAAAAGTGTTAATTTGATGAATTTATTAAACGTTTTATTGTGGTTACGTCAAATATTAATCGATAAAATATATTGTTTTAATTGGTGAATGATTCGCAACGCAACGTTTGAATAATGGAAATACATTGGATGCTATTTCGTAAATTTTCAAGTAAGTTTATAGATTCTCAATAGTTACAAGGCAAATAGGTGTTCTTGCGATGTTACAAGTTCAATACTTGAATACGGGTACCAAAGACTTTGAATTTTGATTTTTAATTTCATAGTCTCAATAAAATATTAAAAGGTACAATCGTATTGAAAAAGCATTTAATCCAAAATTGCGCTACTTAAACATTCCCGATTGCCAGCTCCACAATACGCCATTCAAGGCATTCAGCATTCTCTTTTCGGCCATTATCTGCCAATTTTCCCGCTCGACGCCATAATGGAAATTACGAATGAAAAGAAAGAATGATAAGAAACAAAAAAGGCCTCATTGATCCGTACGTTTTCTATGGGGCTAGTGATGTGCTACTAAGCTACTATTAATTTTCCACTCGAGTTGTTTGGGAGTAATATTTAATTGATGGGTTAACGTACCCATTAATTAAATATTAGTCAAAAATACCCACAACTAATATAATTAAATCAAGTTAATTGCTATTTTAGTTGAGTAACATAATTTATGATAATTGAAGTATAGTAAATTACATTTAAAAAATAAAAGATTAATAGCGTTAATTAGCAGTAGTTTAGGGCCCATTATTTTCTTTGGTCTGTGGTCATCAATTAATTTTGATAATCAGTACTTCTTGTTTGATTTATATACCTACAACGATGACTATGTACAAAACCATCAAACAATTAATCAAAAGTTTGTGTTTGAAATTGATTCCGCCAATTCCCAACCACGGATAATGCGCTATAATCAAATAAGACTACAGAGCCACAACACTAGTTCAAACCGCAGCCTTATTGTGTCGGGACGTGCGTCCAATATTTGTTTTTGTCACCTGAAACCAGACGTAGTACTGTTTGTACACGTTTTAAGGTCATTTTCACTTTCGTTGCCTCTCGTGGGCTGGCCTGGTACAGTCGCGTGCATCATTTGAAATTTAAATATTTGATGTAATGGTTAAAATGTGAATGCGGTGTGTTTTGTTGTGACATGCATTGTGTAGTATTCACAACAAAGTTTTACAAAAACATTTTAAATGAATGAAAGAAGAGATGATTGCATTGCGTAATGTTTACTTTTGTGTATTGAATTGATAGTATTTGTATAAATAATGATTTTGTATAAGTTATAGTTTTATGCGGTTTTATTTATATAATCAATTATGCGTCATTAAATTCATTCGTATAGAAACAGGAAAAATAATATATACCCAATACAAATTGATCTAATGCAACGGTACTTTTGCTTGTTGAATTAAAAAAAAAAAATATATTAGGACCTAAACTTTGAATACTTATAAATCCTGATAATAACTGGTACTAAGCTGGTACTGGTGAATAACTTTCATATTCATTTCACATCGCAAAATTACATACTGATGAATAGTTTTTGTAAATGAATATACTTAGGTACCCATCTAAATAAGTAATGGGACCACAAAAGTCCATTAGTTTGCCATTTAATCCTTAAATATAGGTAATTGTTTGTTGAAAGCTTTTATTCCGTTAATAACGCAAAAAGCATTTTAAAAATATTTTATATATTTTTTTTATATTGAAAATCAAAAAATATTTATTCAATTTAGGCCCTGATAAGGCACTTAATGCTGTCCAATCAAGTATATTATTTAATAAAGAAGTTAAAGTTATGACTCAAGGGCTTCGGGCCCGATTCTCGCGTCTTCGACATAAAAATCGAAAAAACATAAAAAAATCTTGACAGAAATCTCGACAGATGTCTAATGCGACATCAATGTCAAAAGCGCGAGAATTGAGGATTTTGTTAGACTTTGTAATCGTTGTAAAATTGAAAAAGAGGCTTTCATAAATTATTTAAAACATCTTCAGCTTTATATAATCTAAGTATAGATTTATTTGCATTCTATAAATTAAATTAATTATTAATATTAAAATACTTTGTAGTTTATTATGTTAGATATTATTATAGCGAGAGACTTGTAAGGTTTTTGGTTTTGCTATATCTTTACTATTTGTTAATTATTAATCAAATTAGCTTTTAATTATAGTTAGTAGCTAACTATCTTATAGAAACTGTTATAAATGATTATCATTTAAAGTACAATACAAAATATTAATATAATCTAAATACGAGCAATAGAGTGAAAGGGTTTCATTCGAATACTCATTGAATACAATCGATGATCGCTTCCCGGTAGCGGTATCGATAGATGAACTTTTGAGAATCGATTTTACTTAAGAATAAGATAGCGATCGTGGGAATGAGATGACGGTATTTGCGCTGCATAAAAAAAGCGTTAAATTTGAAGTAAGTAGGGAGTAGTAGGTATCTTACACGAATTATTCTATTATGTTTGATATAATAAAATCTGAAAATACACTCACGGGCATTGAATTTGGCCCTAGCTCGAAATTTCATAAAAAATAAAAGAGAGTTTTTAGCAAAGATTTTATCTACTATAATATTAGCTTTTTTTCACTGCATTTGATGTCAAAGCTAAAAGAGCCAGCTTGTAGACGGTGTTGATATTTTAAATATGGAGCGTAATTTTTTTCCATTTTAGGTGTTCGAAATTTTAGTATTTATATAAAAATTAACAAATTTGCGCGGTCTATAGTATACTAATCAACATTTTTGGCATATACAAGAAATGGCGCAGTAAATTCAATTGCGTTTTCATACAAAAAAAAACACGATTAGCCTGTGTAAATTTATTTCTATTTCACAAAATATCTTCAGAGTGGTTTTAGTTTAAAACTAAATAAATGAAATTAAACTAATATTACATTTATGATAAGCTATTTTAAATGTTTTAATATAGTTCTAGTTGTCATTTTACGACAAATGTTTTACTTTCATAGGAATTTATATCATTGTTGACATGCCATTAATATGAGCCCTATAAAATCTGAATACAAATTATTAAAACTAAGCGAAAATGCTCAATCATAAAAATCATCGGATTCATCGCCATCAGAAGCTACACAAAGAATGTCCATATAACCAGTCTCTTGATTGACCCACAAAACATAATCAAAGAATCAATAATATATTATTTTAATTAGTACCCCAATTTTGACGATATCGCCTATAATTTTATTTCCAGTTAATTTGGAACACGCCATATTTGGTTATAAGATTTTTTTTCTACACTGACAAGCAATATAAAAGGCCACTAATTTATCATGAAATATTTCCGAATCCACGCAAGACAGATTCTTGAAGTAATAAGCAAAATTCAAAGGTATTTTTAATAAAACATAAAAAAAAGTTATAAAGAACGAGTAAGAAGAAATAACTTTATGACTTCTTTATATTGCTCGTCAGTGTATTTATGTATTGGCGACAAAACTACGTAACATAAAAGTAAATAGTAAGTTGCTGACAATTAATTTTCACAAGAACTACATGTTACAATCATGAGAATTTATCTTAGTCATTCGTTGTAAATGAGTTTTGATTTTTACTGATTTGGATTTCTTTTTCATAAACTTCATGGATTTATCATTCAAAATTACATATTTTAGTACTTTTGTTTAACCATTTAAGGGTGGTATTTTCAAAATCCTTTCTTAGTATGCAGTATTTATCCCTGTCTCTACGGTTTGGGCTGTAAGTTGTCTGTCAGATACTCAAAACAAAGCCTTATTTTGAGGTTGCGATTTTGGGTTAATGTTAAAACTTTCATAAGCATTTTCATTAAATAATAATAACATTATCGTTAAAATAATGGCGATGAACACCTGCTGAGTTCCGACGACACCGGTCTCCATTTGAAGATGTGCAAGTTAATATATAAACATACTGGTTTAAGTTCTATGTCACACAAAAATGTAGGTTCAGTATCTTAAAATAATATAGTATAAGGATTAGGAAAGTCGGCCACCAAGCTGCTATCAATGGGTTGTTATAGCTTCATTTGTGATATTGTTTCCTTCTCATTATTTTATCATGTTGTAGTTGTATCGTGTAGTCTTATCATCTTGTAATCAGATTGTAAACACAAGCCCAAATAGGTACTTTTTGTAAACTTATCTTACTCATAATAAAGTTTTCAAACGTTGATTAGATGAAAATTTTAAAGTCTTTATCTGACACGTGACATTTGGTGATCGAAAGAGTGAGACGGACGACACTATTACACTGATTTATTTAAAAAGCGATTATGAATAAGGGGGTTAGTATTTAATTATGGTATATTTTTCTTCATTATTGCATTTCGATAACTCCAAAAACTGACAAAAAAATGATGACATACGGGACAGAGACGTGGCCTTTTACTGCTGGCCGCATAAATAAATAAGCTCAGTCACTCAGCGAGCTATGGAACGAGCTATACTCGGAATTTCTCTACGGGACAGAGTCGAAACGAGGACTTTCATATGAGAACAAAAATTACCGATTTAGCCGTAGAGTTAGTAAGCTGAAGTGGCAATGGGCAGGCCATATCGCTCGAAGAACCGATAACCGATAGTGAAGGAAGGTTCTCGAGTGGCGACCACGTACTGGAAAGCGCCGAGAGGGCCTACCAGGTGGACCGACGACTTGGTCAGAGTCGCTGGGCTCCGTTGGATGCAAGCGGCCCAAAACCATTCCAACTGGAAGTTAATGGGAGAGGCCTATGTTCAGTAGTGGACATCCTTAGGCTGATATGATGATGAACTCCAAAAACATATCCCTTTTCATCATGTCAATACCTATGGCTTATCAACAAATGCTAACAATACCATTGATACCTATCATTGAAATTTATTCACATACTAATTAAAACTTTGTTTTGGAAGCCCATTGTTTTACTTAGTAAGCCGAAGTTCTTGGTTATGTTTCTGCTATTCTTGTTCTTGCTTAACTTTAACTTTCAAAGATATCCGAAGAGTACCGAACGTATAAGTTTTCATAATTATAGATGAATCCGTATTACAGTAAAGTTTGGAAAATCTAATGTCAATAAACTTACTGGTTTGCGTTAGACTTATTATGATTACAAATGGGCTGAAACTTATGGTAAAACATTATGATTAACCAAGAAGTATAAAGCCCGTGGAGAGCGCGTGCGGAGATACCGCAATCGCCAAACATATGATTTCTAACGCATATGTTGATTTTCGTTAATTCTATTGATAACAGACGGAAATTTATTACAAAAAACAATGAAATTCCAGAAATCAATATAGGAGAAACGTACTCAAATCTTTATTAATTTCAAAATCCAGTAAATATTTATAAAATTAGCTTTTAAAATCATATTACCTCTTTCTTTTTCAAAATTGAACCCATAATCTCAATATCGCAGACCAGTCCTCTTTTACGTTTGCTGTTATTTCTAATACAAATAATAATCAAAACCGATTACAAAACTCATAAAATTTATAAATGACCACCAGTCTCCTTTGCGCCTGCCAATCAAATCGGTTCTCCCATAGTAATCGGTGAGTTGTATTTGAAACAAAATCGTGTCGACGCGCACTCCACGGGCTTTATACTTCTTGTGATTAACTATTGAAAAAATAATGTAATTCCATACCTATTACATAACCAGTAGATAAGAGATAGATAAGTGATGTGGAACGCCAAAGTTAAGGTTATCCTCAAGTTAGCTTCAACTTGCACAGAAGGTGACATCATGGGGGAAACAGCACAGTTGGTAGGAATGTTCTACTTAAGTTTGCTATTTTCTTTTTAAATATTGACTGAGTCTACTTCGTAGTTTTTGCCGGTCACGCAATTGTTGTCAATGAGATCAAATTTAAATGAAGTCAAGCTTGTTTTGAAAAGAGTAACTGCTGAGTTTATTGCCGGCTCTTCTCAGCAAATGCAACCTTCCGAACCGGCATTACAGTATTAGACTCAGACTATTCATGAGTGCCTGCGAAGGGCTATTTGAATTTGGAACTTCGTAGTACTCTCGAGGTGAAAATCCGTTGCCAAGCACCTGAATGTACTTAGGCCTAGTACTCAGATCAAATCTCAATATACACGTTAATCGAAAATAAACCTAATTATCATTGGAGGAGGTTCCAAATTCAATTGTTTAAGAGGCAGAAATGGGCAAAAGTCTCTACATTGCAGCCCAAATTATATGAAACCTGCTAGCTCTACGGTATTGAAATTGAAATATATGATACTTAAGGATATAACAAACACATCGCCCGAGCCGAAAACACGATTTCAATTAAAAGCCTCGATAAAAAAAAATGCCAAACATACCTCTGAAAATCAAGAAATTCCCAAATATATCCAACGCCTAAAGGTATTTTAATACGATTTTTTTCATCAATAGAGTACATGTCATAAGCAAATAAACGCCCGATTTAGTTTTTTGAATTTGCGATTCAGTTTTTCATAATAATGATTTTAAAAAAAGTCGCTTACGTCAAATTAATCTGAGCACCATGAACATCATACCGCACTCTATTGTCCTGCAACTCGCGTATTTTGCTTCGCGCTCACTCGCATTCCGCGGCGATCCGCGTTGCTAGATGGACCTGTGTCATTTTTATTCAGAATTTTCACATACATAAAACCCTCTCAAATTAGTAAAAAATCATATCAAATTATCTTTAGAAGGCACTGGAAAATGCATGCTAGTCAAATTAAGGCAATTGAGCCTATTATTTGCTTGTTATAAATAAAAATATATAAAATAAAATCTGTTATGATTGATGCTTTTGATAATTGTCACCGAGGCATGTCGTGGTACTGACAGAGACTAATTCTTATTTTCGTCTATGAAAGGTATGGTTAGGGTAGCCTAGGGGGCTAAGGCGCGGGGTATTTATGTACTCCCGACTGAAGGAGGTGATGATTCAAATCCCGGAAAATGTTTTTCTTTATTTTTTTATCAAATCATGCGAAATGAAAAATCAGCAATATATATTATTTTTAATGAGCAATTACCTATTTAGTTAGTTACCTGATTAAATAATACCTCATTAAATATTGTTTATTTTGATATCAAAGAAAAGGTATGAAAGGTAGGTTGACTAATACTGGTAACAGTAGGTGCCCCGAAGTCGGGGCGGGCATGACTGCCTCTACTGCGGTCATCGAGTCATCTGTAGTTATCGAGTCGAGCCGATAAACTTTTATATTCATTGTATTATTGTGGTCCACTCGCGTCGTCGTCAAATGACAATGGCACAGTAAAATTAGAACAGTAAGGAAAATATTACACATCTTAAGTTGACTAAGTTTCTAGTACTTACTGGACTGATTAGTTGGAATGTGAAGCCATCGTATATTTACAATTACTAGTAGTGAGCTCGGCTATCATTGTGCCGATTGTCGTAACGGCCAATGGCCTGATGGCCGAAAGCCTCTCGGCTCTCGGCAGTATTCCTCGATACAGCTCATATTGTGAGGAGGTTCCTGTTTCTGCAACCCTAACCACCGGTAGCTTAGTTTTTTCAGCCAATCAGTGAGCCAGGCACAGCTTTATATCAATAAAAGTAATAAAATTGGAATAACTTTTTTTCCAAACCATTATACAGTTCGTTGTTTTGGTCAGCGACGAGCGACTCAGGGTCGATAATACAAATGATACTGGTGCTAAAAAAAATACTTTTTTTTTTTTAAATAATAAAAATAAAAAAATATTTTTTTTGAAAATCATGTAATAAGCTAAAGTGTAGACATAATACTCAACGGGAGTACGAGGGAGTAAAGGGGTGGGGCGATGGCAGCTTGCGCCTAGTTCTAGTCTGTGCACGTGCCTAGTAACCATACTTTGCGGTAATTTTATTTCAAATTGAATAAGGTATTTCTCAACATATTTACAGTATTTAATGGAATTAAGTCCATTTTTGAGGAATATATATTTTGTACTACCGCTCCTGGGTCGCTTGTCGCCGACCAAAACAACAACCTGTATAATAGTTCCATAAGGTGGATGCTTAGCATGAGGCGGGAAATTTTATAATATATGGGTCAAAATAGCTTTTTGAGTTAGATGCCTGCAATATGGATCATTCACATAACAAAATGATAACTTTTTTATTACTACAGAGGATGCACATAACCTTTTTGAGCATAATGTGTTTTAAATTATTAATATCCATCAATAAATGACGAAGTTATTAAAGTTTTAAAAACAGCTTAATTGATACGCTCGCTCCCGCTTGTACATTAACGTTGACGTCATAATTCGGCCACCACGCAACTGGATATTTGTCAGTTTGTAACCTTTTCACGGCTTAACCACTGAACAGATTTAAATACAATTTGGCAGGGAGATAGTTCAATTAGTGGAGAAGGACAAAGGATACTTTTATACGTAAATGATCCTCATTGCTCAAAAATGCAATTATGTTACATTTACATACCTCGGTGATACCGCTCAATAAATTTGACAGCGATAGCTCAGAAGTATCACCTCACCTGCCAGCTTTATAAAAAGAAGTCCTTATGCACGGTGCCGAGATTCCAATATTGCGATATTCCGAGATTTATGCCCTAGGTACAATACCAGAAGTATGGAGAGGAAATAAATGGTGGTGCTCTTCTTCAAAAAAGGCGATAAGGCCCTATTGAAGATCTACCGCCCCATATCCTTCCTAAACTACGTTTATAAGTTGTTTTCGGGGGTCATTACGAATTGTCTTGCACGTAGGTTTGAAGACTTCCAGCCTCCCGAAAAAGCTGGTTTCTGTAAAGGCTTTAGTACCATAGATCAAATACATATATTCAACCGTTATGCCTTGTGTATGATGCATGAACATCATGCTCAATGATCTCAAGAGTTTCTTAACAGGTCAAGATGAAAATATACAAGACAAAAATTATGTCTAATATTCATATTCCGCCAATACCCGTGATTATTGGGAACACTGCTCTCGAAGTTGTAGACGAGTATGTTTACCTAGGACAAATTGTCCAACAAGGTAGGTTCAACTTCGACAAAGAGGTCAACGGAAGAATCCAACTCGGCTAGACAGCGTTCGGGAAGCTACGGCATATCTTCAAGTCCAGAATACCTCAGAGTCAGAGTCTTAAGACGAAAGGATTTCAATCAATGCGTGTTACCAGTGATGACATACGGAACATAGACGTGGTCTTTCACTGCTGGCCGCATAAATAAGCTCAGAGTCACTCAGCAAGCTATGGAATGAGCTATGCTTGGAATTTCTCTACGAAACAGGATCCGAAAAGAGGACATTCGTAGAAGAACAAAAAATATGTATATAGCTCGTAGAGTTAGTAAGTTGATGTGACAATGGGTAGACCACATCGCTTGAAGAACCGATAACCGATGGGGATGGAAGTTTCTAGAGTGGCGACCACTAACTGGAAGGGGACACCATGCAGGACGACCTCCCACCAGATGAATCGGCGACCTGGTCAGAGTCACTGGGCGCTGCTGGATTCAAGCGGCCCAAAACCGCTCGAAGTGGAAGTTAATGGGGGAGGCCTATGTTCAGCAGTGGATATCATTAGGCTGATATGATGATGACTAAAAATGGTAGGTAAAGAGGGCATTTTATTGAGAAATTCTACAATTATTGTAAAACGTGATGGAAGAAAACCTGTTTATTTGTCAAATAACATATAATATCTCGATTGAGGGCTGTATTTTTGCCTCAATTTTCATTTAATGAGGACGCCTTGTTTTTTTAAAATTATATTAAGTTTGTTGCATTGTGATATATCGCTAAGTTTAATAAGTAATTAAAGTTACATAGTTTTGTTAACGTGGTGATCACTGTAGTGAACAAGAATTTAAAAAATACATAAAAAGTAATTTAAAAAACGGTCGATAAAATTCAACATAGTTTCCCTCCTTTTAATTTGTGCACATTATGAAAGCTCACAACTGTATACGAGTAGGATACTCTCCTGTCTACATTTACATTGTTCTACATTTGTCACAGCCTGTTTTCTCCTAATTTATAGAACACAAATTGTATTTAGATAAAATGCTTAGTTTCGTTACCCGACGACAATTACCTAAGTAGCGTATGTAAAAGAATTCTGGTTTTGGGAGTATTACCTAACCTGAGAAATATTATCGTAAGTATCAACTTTTAAAAATAAATATCTTGAGACATTTTTCACACACGGCTACCTGATCCCAAACTAAGCAGAACTTGTAAATACATCTTTAAATAGTATAAAAAGAAGTCGTTTTCCGCGTCTGTTTGTCTCTCTGTTTATCAACTCTAAACCACGCAACGGGTTTTGCAGTTTTAACCATCAGATAGATCCTCATTAGTACTACGTAAAGAGAAGATGCCACACATCACAACTATGTTCCGTTCAAGTGAGGCCATCCGGCCACACTTGTTGTTGTAAAACGATGAACGAAACGCGTAAGCGCCGTGAAAATAACGGTGTTTGCGAGAAAAATACTCCTAAAAGCTTTCTAATAGCGATACGTGTTTCTACTGTCTGCTTAGACGACTAATTATTGTTTCAGTGCTAAAGAAACCTTTAGTCGACTCTAAAGAAATGGGACCTAAGCTTTGCTTATGATAGCATCTCTATACGTGGTAATAATAGCTCAATGCTTTACAGCAAATAAATATCATTAATATTTTAAATGATATCACAGATTTAAAATTAGCAAGAAACAGTCGCGATACCGTGATCGGGTGGCGTGGGCGGTCGCACAAATCGCTCCACTGACACCACATTATGACATTGTACCCGTGCGAAGCCGGGGCGGGTTGCTAGTACTTACTATACATATTTACACTCAGATTCGGGACATGCAAACATGTTCATGCACACAGATGCATATCCTTGGGGAATCGAACATAAGATCGGCGGCGTGAAATCTTAACTAACTACGCCAACTGGCCCGTCAAAAGTTTTTTAAAGTATTTGAAAAATTATATTTGTAATGTTTGTCTGCAGTTTGTCTACTGTTTACATTTTTACTGTGTCCAATTCAAAAAGCGTCGTTCTCGCGGAAATGTTTAGATGGCGGTGTATCATGTTTAATTGTTTGTTTGCAATAACGCACTTCTAAATAGAGGGAGCTAGTATTTTTTTGTTTGCTTAGTTCCTGTAATTTCCGCTAATATTATGTGAAAATGTGGCGCAAGGGTGAAAACTGAAATCTGCTCGAGAGTATTCTGGGCCTTAAGTTTCAAATCTTGACTTCAGCAATGATTGAGGTTCTAGAATACGGACCATAGAGTGTGCTCATTCTTCAGTGATATTGTTCTAAAATCAAGTCGTCTGTTGTGAAAATAATATTATAATATTTTTGTTACATTACACAACATTTTTTCTTCCACAATTTCTTGGCATGTAAGTAGAAACATGGACGAATAGATAGTAGAAAGTAAAAACAAGATAATTCCAGATGTCCCGCATGTGCCCTTTGTTCGAGACCCGCATGTTGTTATGAGTTACATAAATTATGTTGGTAATGTCTGCTTAGCATTCATATTTCATGTTAATGTTACATACTCATTAAGCTACCTTTTTTTTACATTTTTAGTGAGTTTCCTTACCAAGGTACTTTTTGCAGTGAAATTTTGTTATTTTTTTCGCGATTTAGAGTCGATTCAATAGTTTTTCAGCATGAATAACCCAATTCTTGTTTCTGGATAAATCAATCTTGAACATGTATAAACAAACAAAATTTTACATCCCGCTAATGCATATTTTAATGAGTAACCAAAAATCTTACTACTCAGGCCATAGATAACATACGGCTTAAAAATAGAAGAGATATCATTTCGCTAGGATATTCAAATTACTTATATAGATTTTCTTATTCGCAGCATAGCGTGTTTTACGATACATACGTCTGAATATTTTATTAAAGTGTCTTGTAAACTTATGATGGAATAGCCAGCCATGTTTTTATAGTTATTTTACTTGCAGGAAACCATCCGGTTTTACCGTGACAGATTTAAAAGCTTGCTCTCGTATTGGTATTGCGTTCGTACAAGCTCATCACGTTTTATGATTATGAATATCGGATTTAGTGTTACTGATATGGTATTTGTAGTTGGTAATCTAATTATTGAAGCGCTCGTGGTGTAGCATGATTAGCCGTTCTTAATCGATCGGCAAAGTTAAGCTACGCCTGTCGTGGTCGGTACCTGGATGTGTGTCCACCTAGTGGTATTTCAAATCGAGCGTTTCCGTGCTTCGGAAGGCACGTAAAGTCGTTGGTCCCGGTTATCACTTAATTGTGATAGTCGTTAAGCTAGTTGGATGCCTCCTAGGCGGCTTGAAAAATTCCAACAGTAGGTTGACCACTAGCCTACCTCCACCGATCTGCAGTGGGCATGCGTGGTGGAGTATTGCCCATTCCCTTTCACCTTCACTTGTGAAAGGAGGCCTGTGCACAGCAGTGGGACATTATAGGCTGATGATGATGATGATGAATCTAATTATTATGGTGTTTATGGTACGTTTAATAGGGTTTGAAGTGTGTTTATTAATACTGTAAAATTTGACGTGAGGATAAGGGTTCACGTCCTTAAGCAATCAAACATATAAGGCAAGGAGGATGTTTTGGAAAGTCGTTTGTGTCTTGAGGAAAGAAAAAGAAAAATATATTTGTTTCTTGTGTTCTTATGGAGATGTTATGTAAAACCGGCTGGCTGCAACAACCTAAGTTGTTAAAGTTGAATATCCTTTGCCTCTATCAGTATGTTCCATATAAATGCACGTGAGAGTGAATTCCCCAATAGGCTTTATGTGCTTACTATCATGAACATAAGCGTAACCGTGGTAAGAGAAAATTATAAAAAACCGGCCAAGTGCGAGTCGAAGTCGCACACGGAGGCTTCCGTATAATAGTAACTAACTCAACTTAGCTATGAAAAAAAAACGCCAAAAAAATGAATGAATGAAAGGTAAATTGCGGTTTACGATTTATGACGTATTAAAAAAAACTACTTACTAGATCTCGTTCAAACCAATTTTCGGTGGAAGTTTGCATGGTAATGTACATCATATTTTTTTAGTTTTATCATTCTCCTATTTTAGAAGTTACAGGGGGGACACACATTTTACCACATTGGAAGTGTCTCTCGCGCAAACTATTCAGTTTAGAAAAAAATGATATTAGAAACTTCAATATCATTTTTGAAGACCTATCCATAGATACACCTAAAATTTGAGTTTCAGTTCTAAGTGGGGAACCCGCAAAATTTATTGTTTTTTTTTCTATTTTTGTGTGAAAATCTTAATGCGGTTTACAGAATACACCTACTTACCAAGTTTCAATAGTGTAGTTCTTATAGTTTCGGAAAAAAGTGATATACGGACGGACAGACAGACATGACGAATCCATAAGGGTTCCGTTTTTTGCCATTTGGCTACGGAACCCTAAAAATGGTTGAATGGATGGTATAGTAAATCATGAGGAGTCTTGGTAAAAGATTTTGCATGGCAGACCTACAATATGCAACATAGCACAGACTGCAATTTGTCATGTAGGTAATATACCAACAGGTGCATTTTCCACCCGTTTACGTATTCAGGTATGATTGCATGTCTGACCCACTTGTGGCTTGTATTATGTAAATGTTATAATGTAATTCATAAAGGTAATGAGTCATTAGAAGGAGGATCTTACGATGATTCAGAGTCATGTATGAGGAGGTCAAGAACCACATCCGTTACGGTACTTCGCATTACGTTTAATGAAGACATTTTTCATGTTTGAGTTGCGAGATTCCTTTATAAAAAGATCCTTTAAAATGTAAGCGGAAACGTCAAATTATGGTGACTCATCAATGCAATTAGCATTGCTGTACTTCGATTGAGATTGCCGAGTAGAATTTCTTTGCGAGATAAATGTGGGATGGGAATTATACGTACGTGTCTATAATTAGGGTAATTATACGTGTCTATAATTAGGGTAAAGTAAAAAAAAGTTCATTATTAAAAAATCAAACGATAAATAGTCAATTGATAATAAAAAAAGCTGTTTTACAAAAAAACTTAATCCTAGTTCAAAGTACATTAAGAAGTAATCAAATTCTGATCTGATGACAATGGGACCAAACGGGAAGAGTACCCTTTCAAACAAAAAATAATTTTCCAAGTAGGTTAATAATGACGGAGTTATGAGGTAACAAACATAAAAAAACATACAACCGAATTGAGAACCTCTTTTTTTCGAAGTGGGTTAAAAACCGGCCAAGTGCGAGTCAGACTCGCACACGAAGGGTTCCGTAAAGGCCCCCTTTAATTTTAAATTTTGTATCATAGTACAAGTTATATTTGAACATGGTAAACACAATGAGTCGCGCGGTGGGTGACATTTGATACAGATTGCATCAATGGCGGTCTACTTTCGTACGATCTAAATGAGTTGTTATTGAGGCTAAGCCATTGAATCAAATTATACCGATAACTCAGTGTTAGACTTGATTAATTTTAATATTCATAAGCTTTCATGATGGTTGGATTATGTAGAGTACCTATTTTTAGAATAATATTGTCACCGAAAAAATATAATAGTACGGGCTTCATCAAAAGAATTAGGTATAAATGCTCTGTAGCCATTTTTAAGAGAGCCTTAGTCTCTAAGGCGATGATAGCTCGCTGGTGACGTCGAATGTGGTGAAGGTCCTGGTTTCGAATCCTATAATGAGCTGGAGTCTGCGGTGAAGAATCTGTGAGTAAATAAATAAATAAAATAAAAATATCCTAGGACATTCCTCACACACGGTCATCTGATCCCAAACTAAGCAGAGCTTGTACTATGGAAACCAGATAACTGATATAATACATATACTACTTTTTGTTTGTAAATAAATATATATATAATTACATCCAGATTCAGGACATACAGACATGTTCATGCACACAAATGCATGTCCTGTGTGGGAATCGAACCCACGACCTGCGGCGCGTAAGGTGAACCTTAACCAACTGCGCCAACTGGCCCGTTAAATAATAAATAATTATTGAGAGGTAAAGCATAGCGTTTATTCGCTCGCAGAGCAGCTCGACTGGGGAAGTACCTTACAGAACACCGCAGCCAAATAACTTTATATTGTGTTCCTGTGAATAAGGTGTAAAGAAACATAGAAATGTTTAAAGGTCCACTGAAAATAGAAACTAATAAATTTAACTAACTTCAGTAAATATTCATAAATTAAGTTAGCACTAACAGAGACGCACAAATAAATAATGTGTGCAAAACTGCAAACATTAAGTGACCAGTTTGTAATGACAACGAGTGGGAAGGTAACGTGCGTTATCTCATATAGTGTAGACATGGCAGTCAGTAGGCAACGGAATAAGGCTCATGTCTGACTACCAACGTATAGTTTAAAGTCAGTTGAGAGAGTGCCTTTAAACGCCTGCGTGTGCCTGCTGTATAAGACTCAGCTTCGTTTGTCTTTTCATGTATATTTTTTTAGGTTTTGGTATCCAAAGAGTGCCAAACGGGGCCCTATTAATTAGGGTTCTGCACAAGGGTGCCAAACGGGACCCTTTTACTAAGACTCCGCTGTCCGTCCATCCGTCTGTCTGTCAGTGGGCTCTATTTCATGAACGGTAATCGGTATAGCTGACATTTTTAGATAATATGTATTTATATTGCCGATATAACAACAAATAATAAAAATGAATTAAAATTCAAAATTAAAGGGGGCGTCCATACAAGAAATATTTTTTTTTGGTGTTTTGTTTTCATAGCACAATGAGTTAGTTAATATTGCACGGAACCCTCCGTGTGTGAGTCTGATTCGCATTTTGCCGGTTTTTTCTATTTCTGTCTGTATTTAGGAGAATTAAACGAGAAATAAATAAATTATTTACAATTAAAATACTGTTTGTATTTAGGAGAATTAAATGAGAAATAAATTAATTATTTACAATTAAAATACTGTCTGTATTTAGGAGAATTAAATGAGAAATAAATTAATTATTTACAATGAAAATAATGTACAAGTTATTTTCAAAAATTAGATTTTTCTTTTCACAGTAGCCATAAAATGCATATGTCAAAGTTATGAACATTACCTCCAATGGGTGAATATAGGTCCAAATACATTACATAATATATAATTAAGTTTACAATATGATGACGAATAAAGCATGCAATCATTTTAATTTCGTAGCTCATATTTCAATGTAGTGTATTTCGCTATTTCCATCAGCTTAGCCTTTTCCCATACTGAAAAATAAAGCTTTAGAAAAATTTCAAGTAAAGAGTACAGTCGATTATATCTCACATCGTAAACTCGTACGCTGTACGACAGATACCTATGTAAGCGAATGCGGCGGGCTCGGCGCGGGCGCATGACCGGCCGCGCTACATTTTGCTACCGAAGACGCGCAACCCGCTGCAGTTGGTTACATACAGCCGTGAAGAATATCCAATTTTTTAAGGTGTTTTATTCAAATTTTTTTTTCATTTCTTATCTGAAGTGTTCTTAAAACTGGTGGACGTAGTAATTTTATAGCGAATATCGTCGAAAGCAAGAGATTAAAAAATAAATTGAAGACACACTATTATTCTATTCATCGTATTGTTGTATTCTGTCTATCCTGTTTCCTATTATTTGGGGTCAGCGCAATATGTATACTTCCTTTTAATCCTATATTTATTCTGTCGTCTGGGTACTCCTTTCCTATTTACATAAAGCTTTTAATATAATATCCATCTCATCTGCTTTGGTCTTTTTTCCCCACATACCTATTGAGTGTTTTTATTCCTTCAAATTTTAAATTAAAAGAATGTATTCCAAACTATTTAGTTCGCCAGTTCCCCCATCTATATGCCTCTAACTATCTACGTCATCTGACGAGGTCTGTACATCTGATAACAGAGAAGGCTCAGCCAGCCACAGCCCAGCCAAGCAAAGGTTCACAAAGATCACAATCGCAATAACACTTCCAGACATTCACATGCAAAATGAATAATGTTCTGTGCTATCTTAATCTTAGACAAACCGACAAAATAAATCACCGTTTAAGATCTCAACCTACAATTTGAATGACTAAATGAGGTTTTTGTTAACTAAGCTTATTAGCCGCTTTAGATAACATCTGTTTGTTAGTTTTTTGTGGTTCACTAATTTTAGCTTGAAATGGATTGGACTTGGATTAGCTAAAAAGTAATAAGATTCAAAATAGTTGGGCTTTATTCATGGTATAAATAAATGAATTTACTGTAAACTAAGATTCATAGCGACTAGATTAACTTATGTAATTTTTACACTTTTTTTGAACTTCGCAATCTCGTTTATAAAATAAATACTTTTGCAAATGCATTGACCTTAATCACACGCATTAGAAATGTGACTAGTAAACAGAGAAATCAGACATTACACTGTGTTCCCGATATGTAACGGCTACACAAAGAAATATTATTGAAATCAAGTGAAAACATTGCTTCCGCAGCCATTGGCCATCTCCCATATTTTTTCTTACCTCTTTCTCTTTTATACTTGCTCATTCATACATTTAACTATTTCTTTTGTCTCTTTCACCGAACGTGACGAATGACTGAGCATCTTATTTGTTTATTTTGTCTTTTGTTTAGTAAAATCACGGCTTCACGGCTGTTAAGTTTATCATTATCATCATTGTTCGATTTGGAACAGTTCGCTGTCGTTTTAATTGTAAATACTTTGGCACTTTCTTAGGAATAACAGAGAAAGTCGATGGAATCTCACGATTTGATAATCGAAAATTGTTCTAAATTGAAAATATGATACTGTTGCCAAAAATATCGTGTTCAACGTTCGTGCAGTAAGTGTCGATATAGATTTCTTTCATTCGTGGCCAGATAATATCTAGTATTCAGAGAAATCTCTTGGTTTCAATAAATTCTTATCCGAGGCGCCGTACTGTCTAGATTTGATATTGTCTGGAGAAAAAGATACAACGATTGTTTCTATTCATGAGGCACACGGTACTGAAACCTACATAATGCGGATAACAGACAGATGTCGAGATGTATCTTAGAATTCAATGAAAAGGAAATGTTGGTGTTGTAACGGAACAATATCGAACTCGATTTTATTTTAGAACAAGTCTTTTTATATGTATTGATCAAAGCTCTATATTGCTGCGTAAAAGTGTAACAACTTTTGCGTTTGACCAAAAAATATTTTACCAGAAATATGCATTACCAAATTTCAGTTTACACATCTTTGAATCTATTGAAACTTTGCCCCGAAACAAACCAAGCCATGGCGCGTGCCACAAACAGTAACAAAAATAACAAATGTATAGAAACAGTACACGATACGAATTATTTATTTTAATTTTTATAAACCATCATGTCGGCCCGTGATGGCCATACATTTTAAAGTGAAAGTGATCACGCAATACATCGGTAACTAGATTGAACAATAAATTTGAATACGACATTTATGATGTTGATGATTGAACTTGTGGTCTTGTTTTAGAAAGCTGAGGTAACCATAAAATAAGGCTTTGATATTTTTGGCAAGGCTTTTGAATTAAAATCTGATAAATCAACAATATCCTTTCACAATGAATATTCATCTGAATGCAAGCTAATCGGCGGCGATCAAAATTATTTTTAAAAGTTCACTACAAGTTAGGATTTTTTTTGTCCTAAATAAGAGCAATGAGATATACTTGAAATTGCTATCTTAACAAGTCCTCGAGGCTTTGGAACTTCTAATTTATTAATAGCTTTCATGAACAGTTCAGCTCAAAATTTCAAAGCTCTGGGGAGCCACCGAAACTTTTGTGTGCGATTGAAAGTGACTGGAGTGCGGTGAAACTATTTGAAACTAAATTTTGCTTGTTTATTCAGTGGTTACAGTCAAAGATTTAATTTAGATGTAGTTTGATATAACTACTAGAGCTGACCAAGTTTCAGATAAATGGGTAAACTATTCTAAGACATTGTACACAAATCCCATACTATAAGTTATAATACCTGATTTACTTATTATTATTCTGTATGGGAATCTTATGGCATGGAGAGAAGGATTATGAACATCAGATGAGTACAAATAATAATAATACCTCACATTACCATACGTAAGAACTAAACTATGGACTGGTCACGTCAGTTATGATAAACGACGGTCGCTGGATAAATCGTTTGACGTCGGACAGAACCATCGGGTTCCAAAAAAAGCAGACATACAGGTGAGTGGACGATATTATCAAAGTCGCTGGTAGAAACTGGACAACAACAGCCATGGATCGAGATGGTTTAACCTGGAGGAAGCCTTCGCCTTCACTAGGAGGGGTTATTGCTTGTAAACACATTATATGTATAACTCAAGATTAATAAAAATAATAATATTTTGGGAGTTGACTTTTAACTATTTTTATCTACACCCATGCTATAAATCCTCTATTAAAGTTCCTGAAACATATAGCTTATTGCCAACATTAAAACATCCGGTGGTATGGTAACCATTATATCATCCAAAACAGTGTATAATGTTGTACTGAATTTCATTAAATCAAACAGCCACATTCTCCGTGGTATCCTTATGAATTTCAAAAAAAGAACATTTTCATGCAGGCGCGATTCACTATCACAGCGCCGTAATATAAAAAAAAAACTTAGAGGTTATTCGAATTCACGTCGTATCCCGCCATTTTGGTTCGATATTAGAATTGCAAAAATTTATTACTTTGTTTTTTACAATCATGGGTGTAGATAAAGTTTTGTTTGCAACTGTACATAATTAGTTATGAAAACCCTCATGTGATACTATTATAACCCACATTGGTGTTTTTTAATACCCCATACAACAGTTGCATAAATAACTATAAAAATATCTTTCATTTATCTTTAGACATTATTTAACAGAATAACTAAAGATGTATTTTCATATACTCACATACATTCGTACACTAAGATGAGCGATAAAGGTATCGAATACATTACTGCGGTACATCAGCTATCCTACTGTGATAATACAATTACAGTAAATTTCCTTTATTGTCGCTCTCGATTCTCACAAAATAAATACAATGTCCTCTATAATGGTAAACCTGAAAGGTTCACGTAGCCGTATATTTTATTTGTACCACGATAAAAATACATTTTCCTCAGGAAACATCATTATCTCGACCACATTAATCCTAATTTCATTCGTTTTCCTTTATCCAGTATGTAATTTCTTTGCTCATTCATCTGTATTTTTGGGTCTTGTATATAATGTTGAGTTATGTTATATTCAGGATTTGAGCATTCAATTTATTTGGATGATGGTGATTTTCATCACATCTATGGGTATTTGCAACCATGCAATTTTTTATGTTATGTCCAGTGTTCAATTAATGTGAATGACGCAATAATTTATCACAAGGTTTTACACCATGAAATCAAAACATTGCTAGAATTTTTCAAATACAGCATTTTAATAAGGATTATATTATTATAGAAACAAGTACATATATTTTAATAATAATTTAAATTTCAACAGAAAACTGATTTGCAAGTCTTCGAAATGTTATAGTCCACAATGTAAGCGAGAAGCGAGAACAACATAAATTTTGCTTTGTGAGTTATTCGCGCATGAAAATATCCACTACTGTTCAAACTCATTAAATAGAAGGATCAAGGTTAAAATAAAAAATATACAAGAACAATATACGTACTGTATTTATTACTCTAGTATATTTTCAGATTGTCTAGTAGCACAATATTTATATTTCGGTTTGAAATATATTAATTTATGTTCCATATGTGTAAAGGTCTTGCTTCCCTTCTTCCATTCGTCCATTCCCGGTCTTTTAAATAATAACTATAATTTACAGAAACCGTGAAATCTTGACAGGCAAAATGTGAGTAGGCCACAAGGCATCAACGCTTTTGAAATCCTTAGTAGGGCCAACTCATAAGTTGTAAAAGAGCTCGATTTACGACAGAAAGTTGCGGTCTTCAGAAATTCGGTATATGCGCAGCAGTAAACCGAGCTAAATTCTCAGAAGCATCCATCCTCATATTACGACGGCCAACAATCGCCTCATAAAATTCTTAAAACCTATAACTGAACTTTCTTTTGGATACCTATAAACAATATACCCGAAAACCGAAAAAATTACTTCGTTTCCTGTTGGAAAGTATCCAAAGATTACAGCGACAAAGGATTTTATTGAAACCTCGAACGTTTTTGGGTTTTCATGAATATTATATTGCCCTCTGTTAACAATCTTTTCCTTTGGGATAGAAGTCTTTTAAAGAATTAATTAAATGAACAAAAAAAGCTTGATGTAGGAAACATTTAATCCTTATTATTTGGGTCTCCGCGTAAGTCTACCATCTTAATCCATTGAGATGTGGAATTGGAATGTAATTTGGGAAAGTGATTGCTCGCCTCAAAATAATTGTCGAAAAAAGGGCACGGCGAAAGGATTTTGGTGCGTGTTCAACACATGCACAAAAGAGAAGTAATTATATGTCTTATAGGCTCTTATTTTAAGTGAAGTTGTTGCAATACCATATAATTATAATATCGGACTACTATATTTTCAAAACAAAGACCATATAAGTGACAATAATATGTCAGCAATGCGAGAAACACTGACGCAATTTTTTAAATGAATAATGTTACTATACCATACATACATTGATAGCTAGATATAGCAATAAAGTAGCATAAAATAGTAGAGTTTCATGCTAATCTATTCGCCATGCGTACACACAATAAATTAGATACAACAAAGCACGGAACGATAATCAGTAAAATTATTCTAAGCAATTTCACCGTGATATCTCACTTTAAATGCAAATACGGACACAATAACGGCTGGTTTGGTATAAAGCTAGCAATAACACCAATAATAAAATAAATAGTATAGTTTAAAGATGCATACATTAGATTTGCCATGGGAATTATGGAAAATCGACCAAGGAATCCGATTCGGATAGT
The DNA here is from genome assembly GCA_951394255.1 of Polyploca ridens. NCBI lineage: Eukaryota > Metazoa > Arthropoda > Insecta > Lepidoptera > Drepanidae > Polyploca > Polyploca ridens. The sequence goes on along the minus strand of OX596254.1, from coordinate 11,861,447 downwards.
AGGTTCACGCATACATTTAGCTGTGGTATTAGCTCAATTGTAGTGATTTTAAATGCAGTGGCTTAGAGAAATCACATCATAGAGAAATCTTTGTTCCCTTCTAGGTTTACTACTATCACTGTTAACGCGTGAGTGATGCCTGCTCTTACCATCAGATGGGCCATATGCTTGTTTAACGACTTTGTGGTATAAAAAATATTGAAAGTGCAAGTATCCTGCTAAACTTCTTGCTCTTTAGCCTCTATTATTATCACAAATTCACGAACCAGTAAACGCTGCTAAAGCTCACATTCAACCAGCCCTTCATTCGATCTATATGATAATATCTGATTAACTGTTTCCGTGTATGGAACCATTTTGCGTATTTCCGTATTTTTCGTTGGATTTCTTCCTTATAGCTCATGTTATTTCAAGATATGAATTGCTTTTTATTCGGGGAATCCTCGTGAATTTGGATCATCTCAATATCGTCGGTTTTTTCTTTATTTGTATCTCTAATAGCAGCTTTATAAATAACTTTTGCATCAAATAAATATTCTTAATAAAAAACATAATTTCTATATCAAATGTTCAGATATTCTTACAGATATTCATATATTTTTATTGTTGATATTCAGAAAGCCACAGAATGAAATGTGTAATAAAGAAAGACATGACTTACGTAGCAACTATTTAGTAATCTGTGACATGACATAAGATTAAAATACACACACATTACACAAACATGATCTTCATCGAACCGAAGAAGTATTCTACAATAGGCTACTTTCCTGAAAAAAACTAATTAGTCCGTCATTTACATTATCAAGAAATATTAGACACGTATTTTTTCTTTTGTCAATTAAACAAAAAAATACGAAGATATCGTGTGTTGAAGTTCCGCGTGACGTCACGGTGTGGTACACTTTTTAGGAACAAGTGACGTCACGACACGAGCCCCCACTCCCGAACTTAGTCGCGCTTTATCTTAGTCAATTGTTAATGATTTTGTAAAGCAAAAAATACGTGTCCAATATTTTTTGATAATCTAACTGACGGACTAATTAGAATTATTATATTTTTACCCAGGCAACATCCCTATTCTCAAAGAGTTGCATTGCACCCATTTCAATATGCTATAAGTAAAGCAACAACAGTAATAGGTTAGTGAAATTAGGGCTCCAGTAAATCTGCACATAAACATGTTTATACGCTTACAACTGCGTAAGATTGCGGGTCCAGATTAAAATCTTTGATCGGTCGAAAGTCTAGTTAACTGCCCTATTGGGCAGATATTATAAATGGCTTATTATAACGCTGTCACGTAAATGCTCGTGCCCAGGGCTCGTGTAGGGTGGATGAGGATTAAATTGCTACATGACCATGATTTACTTGGTGTTGTTCTATTTAAAAATATAATATATATGTGTTAGTAGTTAGTCGAACATAATTTAGATTATCTATAGATGTTGAATTGATAGTAAAGAAAATGAGTGTTAGAAAATTTTTATCTGATCTTGGAATATACTTTGTTCCGTACTTATTAGATACTTCACACCCAAAACTTAGCTCCGTCTATGAGTATCTCACTCTTCTACCATCCTCCATAAGTGCATACTGTTAACTGAAGAAATATCTCGATAATAATTACACCTATAGCGTTACAAACACTAAAATACTTTTATCATGCACACATTCAAGCTGTTATCCTGTAGACGTGAATTACTCTTGGGACATTACTCTATGATTACATAGCGTAATGTATTAATATATGACGAGGTAGTTCTGTAAAATTATTATAATAGTTTCACCCGCGTTCCCGAGGGATATTTTGCTTTCCCGGGATAAAAAGTATCATATGTGTTCATCCAGAATATAGTCTATTTGTATGCCAAATTTCATCCAAATCCGTTGAGTTATTGAAGCGTGATTGAGGTTAAAAAAATCCAAACTCACAAACGCACAAACATCCAAACTTTTGCATTTATAATATTAGTCAGATGAGATGAGATTAATTTAAAAAAGTGACGTATCAGAAAAATGATACACGACAGTCCGATCATCGTTGTTACAGTAGTAACTGTAGGGCTTACCGATGTACCTGCGCATAAGATACATTTTCAAAGCGCGGGAAACGCTATTGGTCGGCAGCTGCCGCCATAACATGGCGCTAACGCGCGCGCCGTGCGGAGGGGCGTCACTTCCGAGTGAGACGGAGCTAACAGCTGCAGTGTATTATGAACCTTATAGTAGTGATCTAAGGTTGATTGTAAGTTTTAAGCATTCTTTCGTTAATCTTCGGGGCCATACTTTCTTTTCTGTGCGAACGAAGATTCACGACGCGCCTTATCAGTTGGGTACTACTGTACTCAATTAGCCAATAGAATTGCACAGACGTCTTTTTACGTCTCGTCAGTTTTGCTGCAATTCTAATAAATGGTTAATATTTGCAATATTTGCGGCATGCAAGCTGCCTAAACCAGGTTGTTGTGGGAAGGCTACTTTCAGCAGTGGACATCTTTGGCTGAATATGATAATGATGAATGTATTAGTACTTATTCTATTAACATTACACTACATTGTAACAGAGCCAGCTATAAACGGTCTCATTGCAGCTCCGCTCATAAACTCAAACCTCTGATTGCATTTTAGTGGCAACTTAATTAATTTAATTGTAAGATACAACTTTCCACCGTTTTTGCACTACGTGGCACTACGCGGTTATTTTAATGCATAAGTTTTATGTGTTTGTTTTAAGTATGGTATTTGCATTAAATTCTTAGTTATGTTTACTTTCACTGTCTCACGGGTACATATAGCTTAATTATTTGTTCGAAATATAATGTTAGTAATAAGAACAGATTGGCAATTTATCATACCTTGGGACCTTGGTTTTTTTTTATAATATAGCTTTTTTGGTAGAATAAAGATATTAGTATTATTATTGTCCATTTCACATGGCATAGGGTGCGTATATATTTTCAAATTCATTAATAGAACTCAGAATAATGGAGTGAAATTTTACAAGACTTGCGCCATCCTACGTGAAATAAAGTATAAAATATATTCGGTGAAATGTAGGTCACAGGCCTGAAACAATTTGATGTGTGTGAAGACAATTTTTATTATACTGTTTTCAAGTCGTAAAAACATTAGTTAAATAGCATTTTCTAATCTTGTTATGGTGTCTAGAAAACCCTTTAAATAGCTTTCTATTGATTAACGAAGATACAGTCTGCTAATAAGTTAATTATATCTTGTCCATGCTTATCTAGTTTATCATCGCTTTATATCCTATAAGTTAATGAATGTCACCACAAGACGCACCTTTCAATACCAGTCTCCATTTTCTGAAGGAGTTAATTATTCCTTTCTAACTAATTAACCACAGCTGTCAAATTAATTTACGCCTAACGCGGTATCTATTCACTATTTTTATATCCGATCCCATAAAATAGCGTAAATGGTTAAACACCTGTAATTATATCGTTTATCTGAGTAATCTCTTGACTGAGTAAACGACGTGTGTTTTAGACCTGTTTGCAGCAGCGACAACTTTTTTAGCTATATGCCGATATAAAACACTGGAAGTAACATTAGAAATGTTGTGTGGTTAAAAAGTGTAACAAGGTGCTGCTCGAGTTCCACCGCTTTCCGTCCAGTTGATTCGCTTCAGATTTAAGGTTCCGTCGCACAATAATAATTGAATTAATCTGTTATTCTTTGAACCGTCGACCTTAACATTAGCGACCGTAAAGATGTTTTGATTTTGGATTCGCTGGTCGTTCTTTTAAATCTTTATATATTTTGGCTCGGGGTAAAAAAATTACAATGACCTCAATTGTTATTATGGACGCGCGTCCCTCGCGAGATACCAAAGTGAAAACAAAGTTATTATTTGTATTGTGAATGTTCTTATTATTGTTTATAAAGAAATCGTCTCAATATCAGTCGATACCATCCAAGTGAAAAACATCTGTACTGTAATAATTATAGTTTATTATAATTGACCATATAATTAGCTGGCTCGTCTAAGGTCCGCGCAGACTTTTAATTATAACAATAAAAAAATATTTTTAACCGCAACTAAATATTCAAGGATTCTCTAAAATCCAACTCTCCCTCACTTTAAGAACCCCAATTAATCTACCATTAAAAACGGTATTTCAAAATTACGATCCAATTGATTACGGCTTCCATCTCATATATCAGTTAATCTTAGAAATTTTCCGCCAGCACGGCACTACATCACACAGTAACTGTTCTAGCTTACAATAATTCTTTACACGATTTCCACCGGCTCAGATCGCATGCTCAGTACGTTTTCACTCAATAAGGCAGCTGGTAACGCACGTACGTATATCTCTGGGAATTGGCGCATTAGAAATGGATCTTGGACGGAAAATTGACCCATTTCCTGGTAGCTCTCGTTTTTTACTCATAACAATTTGTTTGATATGAATGTGATGATGTTATTTATGTAGTGATTGAATTCGTTTCTACTGCCATGTTACGTTAGTTATTTATTATTTGATATGTATGTATATCGTTATGAAATAAGACGGGAATATTTTTCAACAATTTAATATTCTTTATTCAAAACTTATTTATATAATACTACTATACAGGTCGTTGTTTTGGTCAGCGACGAGCGACTCAGGGTCGATAATACAAATGATACTGGTGCTAAAAAAAATATAAAAAAAATACTTTTTTTTTTAATAATAAATATTAAAAAATAAAAATTTTGAAAATCATGTAAATAGGTAAAGTGTAGACATAATACTCAACGGGAGTGCGAGGGAGTAAAGGGGTGGGGCGATGACGGCTTGTGCCTAGCTCTAGTCAGTGCACGTGCCTAGTAACCATACTTTGCTCAACATATTTACAGTATTTAATGGAATTAAGTCCATTTTTGGGGAATACATATTTTGTACTACCGCTCCTGGGTCGCTTGTCGCCGACCAAAACAACAGCCTGTATATACTTGTATTGTATCTCGCAATTTTCAATCCGTCAATATTCTGCGTGTTTTCATGATATGCTAAGTACACTCAATTAGAAATGAGATCGCCAAGAATATTCAAAGATTTATTTACGTAACCCATTTACGTGTTTCTCCTACATATTGTAAGCAATGTTTGTGCCTTTCCTACGGCATCCTCCTACCGGTTGCACGTTATATCTCACTGAAAGTGTGCAAGCGGGACCAATTTGTTACATCCCCCATTGTTGCCAATCTTCAGACCTCTGGAAATGTTGCCATTTATTTTATTTCCGCTGAGATGTGAAACGAGAAAAATAGTCGGTTGATTTTGTTAACGGATACAGTTTTCTGAAGCAGTTTGATGACATATGTCATAATAAAAATGCAGCCTCTTATCAAATCAATAAAAATTGCTGTTTTCTAAAACACTAAACGATTCAATACATCCAATCAAGAAGTCACAACCGAGAGATCTTCACTCGTCATTCGCACAATAACGTTAATTGCCTACTCTTGTTATCTCGAAGACAAGACAGTGCCATCATCTTAAAATGCAATTGTCAACACATCAGCGAGTGAAAGTGACAGCTGCGAAGTATTGCAACATTGATACATCGCTGTCAATCACGACAAGACGAGAAAGCTTCGTCTTGTACTTACCCGGGCAAATTTACTTGTCAAAACTTCATGACGAACATGAAGAAAGCACCGAGCGAGTTAAGGGTTAAATCTCAAAGGTTGGTCTAGTTAGTGCTGCTAAAATAATTGTATAGGTATCGATAATTTTTAAGACACCAATAGTAATTATTTAAACATGAGGGTCACGTTCTACGTTAACAATTGGATGCTGGTAATTCAGCATTGGATTTTTTTTCAAGTTTAATTTCAAAATTCAAAATAATTTATTCAAAGTTATTAATAGTCTGACTCTAATACCAGTTCGGAAGGTTGTATTTGCTGAGAAGAGCCGTTAATAAACTCAGCAACTAGTCTTTTCAAAACAAGCTTAGATTAATTACAGATCTCATTGAGAAACAATTGCTGCAATAATTTATACAAGCTATGCACTTAATTTGACAAAGGCCGTTATAATTACACGACCCTTTATGGGATTCGACGTTGCGGAATATTTTTAGATCATGGGCTTCTTCTAATAATAATTTATTTTATGAATTTTTTTATTTTAATTTTATAATATAAATTTGATATTTTTCATCTGTATTTCAAACATTTCATAATTTTCATTTGTTAAATTGTTTCGATAGAAAAATATTAATATATCCTTGTCGATGCCACAAATTATTGAAACTCGATACCAATCTAGACATCACTAGGCCCGGTTGCAGACGCGTATATAAGATGCAAGGGCTCCATTATGATAATGACTGACTGACTGACGTTCCGACACTCGGCAGATGACACTCTGATGTGGGTAGGGTAACCATAATAAGTAAAAATTGCTCTGACAAAATGGAGACTTTCACGAAAAGTTTTAAAAAGTGTGTCCCGAATTAAGTTACATTATTATTATTGATTTCTTATTTACTTTTGTAAACCATATTTTGTATTTTTACATCTGAAAGCTTGATAAAGACAAAGCTTTAGGCGGATTATGATTAATAAATACTTTATTTAAATAAGTGTATTTTTATCATGACTTTCATACATTTTGTAATCTGGCTAATAGTACTCACATACCATGGTTTTTGTTTGAACTGCTCCTAAAAACCTGACGTATGGTTACCCTATATCTGCCTACTAATGTTTACGGAGACTTTGTTTACTTGCCTATTGTGGCCGGCACTTCTTTGTTTTCTTAACGTTTGATACAGAGTTGCCTTGGTGATAGCGAGATGATGACCCATTTGCGACTGGGTTACAAAGGCACAGAAAAGATTTGAGAGAAATAGAAGATTTTTGGTCTCTCGCCACAGATAAAGTAAAAGCTAACTGCAGCTTATGTTACGTAAATAGCTTGGTATCAGAAAACGTTACTTACATAAAGCACATTATATACATATATTTTTAATTGGTATGCGATGTCTTTTTAACCGTCTTCAAAAAAAGGAGGAGGTTCTCAATTCGAATGCTTTTTTTTTAATGTTTGTTACCTCATAACTCCGTCATTTTTTAACCGATTTGGAAAAATCTTTTTTTATTTGAAAGGGTTCACTTCCTGTTTGGTCCCATTGTCATCAGATCAGTATTTGATTACTTCTTAGTGTACTTTGAAGTCGATTTAAGTTTTTTGTAAAACAGTCCAATTATTAGAGTAGCTGTTTTGTTAAATAAATACAGTACAGTACCTAATAAATAATATACGGCAGATAATAATTGCAAAGGAAATTATCTTACTTTCGTTACTGTACCACTCAAGCGCTACACCGCTGATATAAGCGGAACGTATAATATACGAACAAACAACACTTAATGATAGACCACGTATATATTTAAGTCTGCAACGCTTAATGGCTCAATGGGACACATCTAATTTGTGGCTAAACGATCAATTTGAAACGCTTCCGATTTTCCAGTTTATTTTCCAAAGAATGAAAGTACAATTTCACTTGATCGGTAGTTGATGTGGCTTTTGATAGGTGGTTATTTCAAGACGCGTTGATCACGCAAGTCGTTACGTGCCAGTGTCGTGACGCGTATCGTACATGATAAACTAGATGGAAGATGGTGATTGTTTGAAAATTGTTTTCCTATGCGACGATTGCTGGTGAAATTATTGTTTATTTTAAATTTTAGATATAATTTTGATTAGGAAATGGGGATATTGCGTGTCCTGTTATATAAATGTGTTTTTAAAAGGACCTCTAATCATTATAGAAGATAAAATCAAGTTTAATTTACCTACATTACGAGTCAGTCAGATACCCCAATGTGTCTACCCAAGCGTGACAAGCTTCAACTTTAGTTTGTGTTGATGCGCCAGCAGAAGGACAAACAATTATTATATATAAAATTTTACCGTGTTTTTTTAAGAACTGATCCTTTAATAAAAAATAATAATTATATTTACGAGAATCCGTAAACATCATCCGTAATAAATAAAGAACTAATTTATATTAACAACGAAACGAGACATAATGTAGGTACGAATAATTCGTGTTTCCCACGATATTCTCATTAAGCACATTTCATCGACAACAAGTCGGTGATTAGTTCGCACGCTTGTCTAACTTGTCACTTCTGTGCGATCGATGAACGAACATACATTTGTTACTTTTACTAGATATGACATATAAATATAGGTAATATAGGCGATTTAAGTTAGTTACTAAATATGGAATCGATTTCGATGAGTTCGATGTAAGCTTAAAAAAATTAATAAAGAGAAAATTTTAAAATAAAAGTTGGTCTTACCCGCACAACCATTTTTTTCGTGTTACTTTTAAGATAGTATCTAATAAAGTATTTAAGATAGTGTTTTTGAAAAATATTTGTTTACAGATAGTTTAGCAAGCATTTTTTTCAGATGTAATCAGGGTTGGATTCAGACCTCCAGAAAATTATTGTCTATGGAAAATAAAATTATGCAATTCGTCAATCGGAACTTCGTCTTTGGCATTGACACGACATAGCATGTCGTCAGATGGAATACATTCAATACACATTAGGTACATTTACTTTCTTTCTCAGCATCGAATGAAAGTATCAGGAGTCAATAGACCGATTTACTACAACTACAACAACTATTACAACCTTATTTCGTAAATTTATTTCAACCAATAACAGTAGTTAATCGAACTAAAGGTAAAATTTTGGTATTTTCGCGTAGTATGGAATAATGGCATTGCAATACTACATACTACACATCACAAAATTATGGTACAAATAGTATAATTATACTACGAAATCCAACCCTGGATGTAATATTGAAAATTGATTCTCGAAGACAAGTGGTTTTGTGTTTCTTAGCTTTCATGTCATTGACACTTTCCGTCACATCATCACAAACCCTGTTAAGATTGTGGTCTAACACATTATCGACAACATCACTAGTAAAAATAATGAAGAAGAGAACAACTTTCCTAAATCTTCTATTACGCCATAAACCTGAACCTTATCAATCTTACATCACCATCAGAAAGTGAATTGTAATAAAACGTGTAATGTATGCAGTAAAGAAAGTGAAAATTCTTAAACATTAGAAAATAAATGAAATTTACATCCACGGCTGAGTCGCGCATCAGCTTTTTACGACGGCGCTCCTTAAACCAGATGATCTATCTATATTAATGAGGGTATTTAGCCGGTTGTGACTTATACCATGGATGCAATGGAGCTCCGTAGCCATAACCGAAACTATCGGATATCCGAAACATAAATCTATACGAATCCGAAACCGAATCTGATATAAAAGTTTCGAATAATTTCGGATAGGAGCGAAGTCAAGTTATGACCATATTTTTCCCAAATCCGTATCTGAAACTATCGGATATCCGAAATAATTTCATATCCGTAACCATATCTGAAACCGGTATGATGTTATTCATATATCCGTATCCAGATCCGAAATTTAATATCCATAAATCCCCGACTTAGACCCGATTTTTAGATAGTGACGTTAGAGATCATGAGACCAGGCTGGCTGGAGCCAGGATGGATCCTCAACTGGAAATCAAATCTATCATAAAGCACTATTGGTGTGTTCCCAACATCTGCACTTGGCTAGGCCTGCAGGCTTCTCAGGCGAGCCTATCCACATACAGATACGCTGTGAAATCATACATTATTCATTATACAGTACCAGACTGTGCTTCTACAAAGAATAGTGTTAATAATGTTTTTTTTGAAGTAAGTGAAGTTTTTATAAACTTCATCATATCAGCCCGTTCGATGTCCACTGCTGAACATAGGCCTCCCCCATTGATTTCCACTTCGAACGGTTCTGGGCCGCTTGCATCCAGCGGCGCCCAGCGACTCTGACCAGGTCGTCGGTCCACCTGGTGGGAGGTCGTCCCGCTCGGCGCTTTCCAGTACGTGGTCGCCACTCGAGAACCTTTCTTCCCCAGCGGTTATCAGCTCTTCGAGCAATGTGGCCTGCCCATTGCCACTTCAGCTTACTAACTCTACGAGCTATGTCGGTCGTTTTCGTTCTACTACGAATGTCCTCATTTCGGACCCTGTCACGTAGAGATATTCCGAGCATAGCTCGTTCCATAGCTCGCTGAGTGACTCTGAGTTTATAAACTTATCTATTTATAATTATGTATATATACGCTTGTTCATCTATGTATGTAAAATATACGCGGCTAAATAGCTTGGAAAACATTTTGTGAACAATGAACTGTAGTAAAGTAAATGAGTTTACAGTATAAGTGGCCATAAAACTGTCTGCTGTCTTCGCCGTAATATACCTACGTCATATAATATTTAGACATACATGTTCGTGAAATAAAATTGTAAAAATGTCTCGCACTCGCTACATAGATCGGTCTGGAAGACAAACTTAAAATTTAATTAAAAAACATGTGTAATCTGCTTTGAGTCTATGTGATGATGATATGAAAATACATATTTCACTTAGTATGTGAAAATAGTGTACCTAAGTATTATGTTTCATAGTTTTTCCCACGCATCCTTCCACAAAACAATTAGTGAAAGGAGTCTGTGTCCCATCTAGCCTCTAAAACAGAGAATATTATAAATGAAAAGCAACATTAGGCTCCTAATTAAGGTAGCACCTGTGTTAATAGGGTCGTAAATGGGCCCTTAAATTAGCTAAAACATTTTATAGGTAAATGTTTATAAAAATATTACGTATATTTTGTCCAATGCCAGTCATATTCAAAAAAATCAAAAAGGGTGTGAAGATATTTCTTCAGGGTCGGCAATGCGCGAGTGATACCCCTGGTGTTGCAAGCGTCCATAGGCTACGGTAACTGCTTACCATCAGGCGTTTGCTTGTTTGCCACCTTAGAGGTATAAAAAAATTTTACTAACATTGGATTGGTCATTATCAGGTTTTTTTCATAGTTATTACGCTGAAATCCATTTACGTCCAATAAAATTGCCACACAAATTGAACAATTTTATTTCAATAAAAAATCTCCAGTGTTCTGTTTCAATGAGACGAATATTTATTTCTTTGGAGATGTCGTCGCAAAGTGGGAGTAAAAGGGGTCTATCCAACTCTCAACTTTACCAATAAAAGTCCTATTGACAGATGGATCAGTTTACGAGATACGTGTAAGTTGAGCCACTAAATAAACGACAAAATGTCCCAAATATTTCTTATACTTATTACAGTATCCCAACTGATAAGGCGCGTCGTGAATCTTCGTTCGTACAGGAAAGAAAGTATGGCCCCGAAGATTACCGAAAGAATGCTTAAAACTTACAATCAACCTTAGATCACTACTATAAGGTTATTAATACACTGCAGCTGTTAGTTCCGTCTCACTCGCAAGTCACGCCCCTCCGCACGGCGCGTACAGTATTACCCAACTTATATGGCGCGTCGTGAATCTTCGTTCGCACAGAAAAGAAAGTATGGCCCCGAAGATTAACGAAAGAATGCTTAAAACTTACAATCAACCTTAGATCACTACTATAAGGTTCATAATACACTGCAGCTGTTAGTTCCGTCTCACTCGCAAGTCACGCCCCTCCGCACGACGCGCGCTAACATGACGGCAGCTGTCGGCCAATAGCGTTTCTCGCGCTTTGAAAATGTATCTTCTGCGCAGGTACATCGGTAAGCCATATTAATTGGGTACTACTGTACTAACATGGCGGCAGCTGCCGACCAATAGCGGTTTCCCGCGCTTTGAAAATGTACAAAAAGTATCTTCTGCGCAGGTACATCGGTAAGCCATATCAGTTGGGTACTACTGTACGTACAAACGTCTTTAGGACGTAAGTTTGTGATTTGCTCATGAGTCGAATTGAAAAGGGGACCTAGCTTCACTCCAGAAAATAATGATGTCTAAGCCCTTAATTATACTTGACTATGAAAAATATTAATAGTAAACAGAAATTTAAAAAACAACTTCTGTCTGCTCATAAAAAAACTGATGTCACAATTCAGTTTTGAAAAAATAATAGTTTCATTTACCTATCTCTTACTTTATAGCTCCAAACGTAACGTATCCATGAATCTTATTACAAAATAAGGGAATAGTTTTAGTGATGCGTTTTGGATCGTAAAAATCGTATCTTTCACTCAGCTACGGTGATGAAATTGTAATTAACTTTCACCTTTAATCTCCCCAGTGCCAGTGGCAGTGATTTGAATGCAGATAATATATTCAAAATAGCGTAATATACGTCTATTTCGATACAAGTTATTTCTCCCTCATTTCCTTTTTACTTGAAGTGTTTAGAAGAGGTCCCATAAAGCTCCATTAGATCAAACGTAACCTATTTGAGACTAAGGGTCATACAAAAGGGTTCTACACAAATTGTCAAGCTAAACTTTTTATATTGCGTTCTTTGAAAATTATGTTTTCTCATGTGTTGCAGGGGGTGCTTAGAAGAGATGAATAAATATAGCACTCCAATTTAGCCAAAACTAAGGCGCCGATCCCGCAGTGAGTGTTCTAAGAGTTCCGCGTTCACTGTAATCTATGCGGCGCTTTTGATCAATGCATACAGCGACCGCGGCGGTCAAGGAGAACGCACGTAGATTGCAGAACACTAGACCTTTCGCTGTGGGATCGGCGCCTAACAATGACAAGGCAAATGAGGTTATGCTCATTGCACTTTATGACCTACCCCACTAAATATAAAGTAGGTTAAGTTATCGCAAAAATGCTGACGACTACTGCGTGTTTTAAAATACTATCGTTTCCAGATAACAGTCAACTTAATGATATTTTGATGACTGTTTTATGTTTTACATTATCTTTAATTTGTCTGGTTGCGATAAACTTCTAGGTGAATAGTTTGAAAGCTTTCATTAATTACTGTCTTCTTAATATGCTTACTATGACTGACACAACTCATAGGCTTGTGTTTGATAACAAACTCAATGTGGAAAGTGATGGTGTGTGAAGTGGTACGCGTGCTAAGCTTTATTTTACACATTCTTGTTTTTTAGACATATAATATAAAGCATAAAAATCATGAAAAGTAGCTTTAAAAGTATTAACCTGGCTTAAGCGCATATAATTTTAATTTTCAAATCTAAAAGCGACCCTATGGTTGAAAATTCAACGAAAATATTTCGATACATTTTCCACGCTTAACAAAGTTTGGGAACTTGTTTGAATTTTGTGACAGCGCGTCGCGTGTGACAAGTTTGAGATTGGGTGCCTTTATGTAATCAAAAAGCAATTTTTAAAGTTTTGCCACACAATATTGTGTTTTAAATTGTACAGGTTTAAAATATTTTCGTAATATATTGCTGAAAAAGTTGTATTTGGAGTTTGGAGTAACATGTTTGTATACACCATAGGGTACAATAGTTTCATAGTTTAATTCTAGATAGGTATTTATTGGAAACCATAAAAAGAAAAGGCATTTTTCATATCATTAAGAATCTCTTATATGAACTACACTGATAAAAATGGACTGCAAGTGACTAGAAAATTTTATTTAACAGTAACACAACATTTTACGACCAATAACCTAAACAGAGTGACTTGTGAACTAAATTTACCAGTAACAAAACTAGTTTTTGTTCGTTACTAAATTATTTGATTAAATGTAACTAAAGTTAGTTTCCCGACAACTAAAGTTAGTTTTCCGACAACAAAACGTCAACTTACATAACTAGTTTTGTAGATCAGTTTTTTCGGTGTAGAGCTTGCGCTCGCAGAGCTTGATTATCATTATTGATCAAGTTTATACATCATCGAAAGAAATTAAAAACTACTATTACATTTTCATGTAATTTTCACCTTGTTAATTATAATATTTCCGATAGAAATGCTAAAAAGACATTAATTAATAAGCAACACTATTTTATAATCATGATTCGTAAGTGTCTATCGTAAAGATCATAATTTATTAATAAAATAATGGGTATTTTATTGCTTTGACTATCGCCCATAAACATTTACGAGCCGTGTACTTTCTTGGGCGTTATCGCTACATGCTACTTTAATAACTACTGGTGCCGTATCAAAACTGGGCCAGCAAAAATATAGGGTAAACACAACTAGGCATAAATCTAGTTAAATGCTTTTGTGTCCGTATTATGGGATATAAGTTCGCTTATTACATACATACACATTATTTTGTAGCAATTACATAATCCTATATATATATAATATTATAAATGCGAAAGTTTGTGAGTATGTATGTTTGTTACTCTTTCACGCAAAAACTACTACACGGATTTGGATGAAATTTGGCACACAGATGAAATATGTTCTGGATTAACATATAGGATACTTTTTATCCCGGGAAAACATACGATCCCTCGGGAATGCGGGTGAAACCGCGCGTAATAGCTAGTAGCTCATATAGTAAAAGAAGTAAAGTTAAAGATTGGATAAGGACTAAATGATAGCGAGTTTCGTAATAAGGATATGACCTATTCTATTGACAGGCACCGATAATGCTTTAAATACTTGACGATTTATGACAGCGCTGCCTTTTGCAGAAAGGCTTTTAAAAGGTGCTTTCCTTTAAATGAAAATTAATGCATTGAAAAATTGTTTTGTGTGTATTTTTTTAGTAATATCCTCAGATATTCTTCTGTCTCTAAAAAAACAAAATATAACTACAATGAGTTGTAGTTATATTTTAATCATGTGTTATATTTTTTTGCCGATTATCACCCGTTTAAATGTTCTATTGTTTTTAATGTTCGTACCAAGATTTTACGTTTGACTCACGCTCAACTTTCAGAGGGACCTTTGGCCACATCAGTTACCATGGTGAGATTGTGGTAAAAAAAACATAAAAATGTCCCGAAAAATAGTTTCATACATAACGCTTTATTGTTACACCACGTGAAAAAAATAAAAAACACAAGAACTTTAAAAAGAAAGTGTTACAATCACCTAGTGGCCTTATCACTAAAAGTGATATTATTCCTTTCAATTGAAAACTATCTTTAAATATATATTTTCTTAATACAGAGTCAAGCGCATTTATTTCTACTAAACACAGAATATTTTTTAATTGTTCTACTTGACTAAAATATTATCCTTCGTCGAGCTGCGAGAATGCTTAGCCACACCTGTATTTATCTTTCTTCGAATTAAAGAAGATCTGAAGTGAATTACATGAATTACATGAATTTGCGTCTTAAATACCATTAACTATAGCACAATTTGTATTGTTTCAGGTGTGGTTGTGATGACATGGTGGTGGGCGGTCGCGCTGCTCGCGCTGTCGGCGCCCGCCCGCCCAGCGCCCCGGGCGGGCAACGGTGAGCTATTTTACAGTAAGCATCGCTTTTCGCACATATTTCTACACCTGATTCCAGTGATATACGACTTTGGAGTTTAATGGACTTTAGATAAACCTTGGGTTCTCTGAAGATATTTAGAATTTATATAAAAATCCGAGTTAAGATGCCAAACATATAGAGATGCAGATTAAATAGTATAAATCGTTTCATAATATCTAAAGTCGTAAAAAACAAATTATGGTAGATTAGATGTATGATTTTGTCTAAAATCAACGGTTCTCATAATCTTTATGGACACTGTTGATGTTGATGTAATAAATTAGTTCTTTTTATCTGGAATCAGGATTGTATTCACCCACATTTTGGTTTGGAAAAAACGTAAGTTTGTATCTCTTCTGTTTCTGTCTTATTTCTCTTAAATATATGGAAAGTGATCAGTCACGTTTCAAGGCATGGGCATATAGGGCAAATGTTATGATGAATCCAAAAAAAGCATACTACAAATCGATTCATAAAAATAAGTAACGTGCTCTACCAACTCTCTCTAGAAATGATATGGGGAACCGTAAAAAGGATATACTTATGTTCGCTTTACTATTTTGCAAAAAAATACTCTACAAGATTTAATAGCAAAAGGTATATATAATTTTAATGGTATAATAATTTTCGAGCTTACGTTCGGTATCATTGCAACAAAGACTCCATTTTTACTATCCGGTCATTCACGCGTCTTATCGCAAAATTTGTCGTAAATCCGGATTATGTTCTGCGGTTTTTATTGCCCCAGGAGGTTGTGAGGCGCCGTACACATTTGTATGTTGTTCTTTACTTTAAGCCTAGGTCCGGGTCTGTGGTCCGGGTCAGTTTTACTTTCGTAATGTTTATGAATTTGGGGATTTTACGTGTGACGTCTTTTGCGTCATTTCGATAGTTATATTGTCATTGAAAGTTATTTGGAATTTTGCTTGGTAACATTTTTGTTGACTCTCAATATACACAAGAATTAATGAAAATATTTTATTGAAATTAATATGGTATCCAGTGTGTTTATTGACTTAGAAGCAACATAGTAAAATATCAGGATTAATCAAAGACATTAATGGGGGATTATCTGTAAAATATATATACTTTATAAATGTTGACTTATTTTTAACTGCTAGTAAGTTTAGTATAAAATGTGTTCTAAATATCAAGTAGGATAATATAAAATTTATGATCGGAGTGGACATTTTAATACAGGTTACCTACACCTAGTTTAGACACTAATTCTATATGATGGTCGATACTATTTAAATTAGTTATTTATTATATTTGTAATCATCTAAGCTTTCAAGTTTGCGTAAATAAATAACATAAAACAGTATTGGGTGCAAAATAGACACTTTCATATTACATTTTGTGCAAGAGGCGACCCCGATACGTGTCACGCCCGTTCTATCTGTTTTGCGATTTATGGATTAGCTTTTAGGAACATTACCCCTTCGCAATCCATGTGTGAAAAATCCATGACTAAAATTATGACTATTGAGATCACAGAGCAAGGAGTCCCGCGCACTTATATGTATAGAGCCAAAAAAACATTGATAATACTCATGTCCCGTGAATTGCGCATAGCGCATATCCGAGTGCCAGCAGCCGTCATTCTAATATTGAACCTATACAGCACTATGTGTCAACATTGCTAAATGATAAGAAAACACATATAGGTATGTTACACATGTTGGTTAATCGGTGCCACCCCCTGACACGATATTATGGAATCTGCTGAGCAAGGCGTCTCTAGGAGAAAGGGAGAGCTCTCAGTGTTATAATTGGGATATAATTGGATTAGTGTGTGGAATAATGCAAATAGATGACTGCGTAATTTTTTTATCCATGCAGTGATAGGATTTTTTATTAGGTATAAAGTTTAGAACCAAACTACCTCCAAACGCGAGTTCTGGTAAACTTTATTGTTAGCTATTGAGAGGCAATGCGTACTCCTTTAAGGTTTCCTTTGAGTTCCCAACACATAACTTTACGGGATTAATCATGTACTTTGTTTGAAATGTCTTTGATCAAATACATACTCTGCGAGCAATTTATGTAAATAATACCCACTCTGGGTAAATATTTTCCGAACTTCTTATATTTCAAAACTCGTGAGCCCAAATATTTGTGAAGCTCTTGTATTTTGTCCCCTTGATGTATTGTGGACGAAAAGCAAAATATCACATTATACCTCCAAATTCGTATTTATATTACCTAATGGAATTTGAACATGTTTTTGTGGAGTCGTATAAAGGTAAAAAGGTAGACGAATTTCCATGAAATATATTTCGGGTGTCAGGGTATTCAGATTTCAGGATTTCTGCGAAATTTACATAAGCTGTGTACCGTGTCTTATTTGTAAGGAATTAAATAAATAAATAATAATAATTATCCTGGGACATTCCTCACACACAGTTATCTGATCCCAAACTAAGCAGAGTACAATGGACCCCACCAGACAACTGATATACTACAATGTACTTACTTTTTTGTTTGTGAATACATACTTAATACGTATACATATTTACACCCAGACTCAGGACATTAATACATGCACATAACTACATGTACCTAATAGGTGGGAATCGAACCCACGACCCGCGGCGTGAAACGTGGGGATCTTTATCAACTATGCCAACCCTTCATTATTATTCAATATTCAAATAATAACTCTTGTTGTCAGTTTGTAGCCTTGATGTCCTTTACTCAAAGCCCCCATTTTCTTTCGCAATGTTAATAAATTCCATACTTTCCTAATGTGACATCTCTACGTTGAAAATCCGTTGTGATTTGATTTGTCTTACATTTTCCGTGAAGTGATTCCTTACATTGCGAAGGCCCCAACTTGTGCCCAATTCAAGTCGACTTTTCTGAATAAATCTAATTCATGAATATTGAAGCTCTGCTTTAATGGAAATCCACGATGAAGGTACAAAGATCTTATTACATTTAACCTTTATTTGGCCCGATGGAATATTGCTCCCAAATTTATTACGGTCACAGAATCTTTGGATCAACTGCGTGGTATTTCCTTGGTAAATTTCTAAGAAATATATTGAGATTCTTTCTCCATTCATGTTTACTATACAGGGTGTTGTTTTGGTCGGCGACAAGCGACCCAGGAGCGGTAGTTCAAAATATATATTCCCCAAAAATGGACTTAATTCCATTAAATACTGTAAATATGTTGAGAAATACCTTATTCAATTTCAAATAAAATTACTGCAAAGTATGGTTACTAGGCACGTGCACAGACTAGAGCTAGACGCAAGCCGCCATCGCCCCACCCCTTTACTCCCTCGTACTCCCGTTGAGTATTATGTCTACACTTTAGCTAATTACATGATTAAAAAAAAAAAAAATATTTTTATTATTAAAAAAAAAAAGTATTTTTTTTATATATTTTTTAGCACCAGTATCATTTGTATTATCGACCCTGAGTCGGTCGTCGCTGACCAAAACAACGACCTGTAGAGTTAGTATCATAACTACATACATACATATAAAGAGGGCGTGAATAATCGGTCTCTCATAAAAAAACGGTCTCATTCAGTCATCTGTTGAATGAAAAAATCCCAGACAAAGCTTTTAGGTTTTTATCTACTAGTTCTTACGTCACTGAAGAATATCTATTCGGAATGAGACTTCGATTGCCTTAGGAGCTAGATAAATGGAGGATGATATTTTATACGATAAAAACTTCAAAGTAGGATTGACTTGAAGATAGAGACTTACTTCGTATGGTTTGATAACAGTAAGTAACTAATTCAGTGAGAATATCTTATCTACAGCCATTTAATCAAAGTCACAGAGGTCGTAAAATATGAAGGTTTATGGTTCATATCTAACCTCCTCGCGTGTTAAACCATAAAGAATAGAGGCTGAGTGAGGGAGATGGAAGGTAGTGAAAAGCGGTGTGGTTTCACTTTCATACAAATTACCACTTGGTGGGATCGACGGAGCGCTTTTATTTTGTTTGATGTGTGGCCCTTTACGTGTAGGGTGACCAGGTACCATGTTTTGACTTTCATTTTTTGTTACGTAATTGTGGGTTTAGGGTAATCGGAATAATTGTAGTAAAGTACTCGTAGTTAGTAGAAAGTAGAAAATATTTTTACCTTAATTGAAAGTTAATTATTTATTGTTTGTTTTAGTTTATTGACGTTTGAATTGCACTTATGTGGTGCACTTTTTAGTATCTAGTTAAATCAAAGTGTGAACGCCTGCCATTGGTTTTGACTATGTAAGTATTCAAGTACCTACATAAATAGTCGTATAATACTGCCGCAATAATTGTACATATATTTCTTATTAATTTGTTAATACTAACATTATTAGATGATATAGCAAAAAGAAGAACAAATTCACTCACATTCAAGAAATCATTTACACTGCATAAACATTTTGCTGTAGTCATTACACATTACTTTCTCTCTTTACAGATTTTATAGTAAGTAAGCATAACTACTTATTTATTTTATGACTTTCGATATTACAATCATAAAATTAATAATGGGAATATACATTATTCCAAGCCACGATGTTTTAAAAATACATTACGAAGCGGCATTCTGTACAGTCTCTTTAATTTTGTTCAGTCTCATGAAGACTAGGAAAATCCTAGACTTTCTCAATACACTTACACAATATTCACATATGAGGGAGCTTTCAAGTTGTTGAACTACTCAAAGCACGTCACTTTCGATCGATGCCTCATCTCTTAAGCATATACTTATGATCTATCCAATTATGCATAGTAATAGATAGGCTCTAAGAGATTGTTAAGTGATCTAAGTATATGTTTGCGCATTTAGTATGATTTGTATAACTTGGTATCTTTCCGGATGTGAATTTTATTAAAGGTTTTGTACCAACTATAGAACAGATAGATTTCGGACTAATTGGCAATAAACGAGGATGGAAAATAATTAGTATTTTTTGAAGTTAGCAAACTAGAATATGGCCAGTCTTATGGTAAACGTTTACCGTAGGAAAATAACCTTATTGAAAAAGGGTAGAGAAGGAAAGAAGAAAGGGACAAAGCACAGGTTTGTTTGGTACCACGCCACTGGGCCCCCTGTCGTACTCCTCGTGGTACTCTATTCTTATTCATCATCATCATCAGCCTATAAGGTCCCACTGTTGAGCCTCATTTCACAAATAAGAGTGAAAGGGATAGGGCTATTACTCCACCACGCATGCACACTGCGGATCGGAGGTAGGCTAATGGTCTACCTACCGTTGGAGATTTCAACTAGCTTAAAGACTATCACAATCAAGTGATAACCGGGACCAGCGACTTTATATGCCTTCCGAAGCACGGAAACGCTCGATTTGAAATACCACTAGGTGGACACACATCCAGGTACCGGCCACATCAGTGGTAGCTTAACTTTACCGATCGACACCACGAGCGCTTCTATTCTTAGTATTTCCCTTTAATTCGTAATTAAATTATACATAATTATTGTTTTCATTATCGTTCAAATCTATATTCAGATTATTCGGTGTACAATAGGTGTTGATAGATTTCAGTAGGTAATACTAGTATTAAAATTGTCTCCACATAATTTCCTTTCCAAGAATCCATATAAATATTTTAAATAGCCACATAAATTACAAACAATAAAGCTACCTTTATAAATGGCGATAGCTTAAAGTTATTTTGATTGGATCGCCTTCAATATTCAGTGTGAATTCTAGAACATTCATACCCACTTAACGGCACCATACACCCTGAATACCATTAGTAAGCGAACAGCCTACCTATCAATGAACAGTAGGGTTCAATTAACGCGAGTTATAACACTGTTAGGTACCTTATAGAGGGCACAATCCCTCATGTAATGAACACTGTTAGGTGTTGTAACTTCTGATTTGTGATAGTTGTAATTAGACAGCATAAATCTGGGGGTTATACGACTTAGGGGATTGCTGGCTAGCAGTCTGAGCATTTTTTTTAAACCATTCGTTAAGCGTAGTGCAAAAAGGAACCAAATTCTGAAAAAATATTAGTGAGCGTATAAAAAATTTAGGCTACCTCTTAATTTAACTATCCTTTCGTTTGGAATTATGATATAAATATAAACGAACTGTCCCCCGTGGTTTAACCTCCTTTTCCGATTTACGAGATACGATTTATAAATGAGACTATCTCCATCTGTATGCCAAACATCGCGATTGGTTCTAAGGTTATGTCTTGACGAGGTAACAGACAGACAGAGATACTTTCGCACTAATTATTAGTAGAGAGAGATAATGTTAATAACCTATCAGAGCTGGATAATAATGACGTTGCATTATAAAGACCTCAAAAATACTGCTTATGTTCACGATTAAAGTCACCTTAACTTTGGCTCGCGGTTATTATAGGACGCGCGTCTCTTGCGAGAACCATTGGGTTAAAATATAAGCTTATGATGAATATAATATTACTTTCTTCCGTCCGATATCAATTTGATTGTAGGATAATGAAGGTCGCTGCTGCTATCAGTCAGTTTCTTGCATGAATGAACCTCGCGTCACCGTCAGGTCAAACCACTGAACCGCGAAATAGTTTTGTAATATTATTATAATATTTCAAATCATAAAGGGTTATATTAGTTTTTTTCTCAGCATAAGTATCATGTTTAGATATATATTTAGTTCTTTAAACTTACGTGAACTAAATGCACTTTAAAATCGATAGATAATATTAAAATATTTGAAATCGTTGAAAAGATGTAATTAAATTCACTTATTTTCATTTTTGTATATTTTAATAATTTTCTTGAATTTAAAACTCCAGTCGAAATTAAAATTATAATCAAATTATCTTGATTCAAATATTGTATCAAATTAAGTCTTTAAATTAGTTAGGACTACAAAAAATCCTTTAAAGCTTATTAACGAATATATTACCTAATGAATACACGCTCACTGAAAAGGTTCAGTGAGCGTAAAAATCAATTTTACTCGGAAAGCTTATTTACGAATATATTACCTAATGAATACACTCACTGAAAAGGTTCAGTGAGCGTAAAAATCATTTTTACTCGAAATATCTTGATTCTCAGTCTATATCTAAACAGTGTTAATAGTCCGCAATTGTACACGTTTATTGTAAAATTTCCGTGATGTGCAAACAGTTTCACCAACACGTGGAAAGTTGGCGAAAACAAAATGGCGTCTGACGAAATGATCCGAGTGTGTCCATTTGTGAGATGACCTTACTTAGCCGAGCTTTGTTTGTTGTGTATTTGCTGAATGTGTTTAAGATGTACATAATGGTATTGCGGTGAGCACACACGGCTCCAGCTTTTGTTTTTGTGAAATCTTACGAAAGGAAATGTTCCACATCGGTGGTTGATTTTGCGAGCACTATTGGTATGAAAGTAAAGAGATATTTAGAGCAGAAAATTGACTCCCCGAGTATTATAGGCTACTTTTTATCCCGGGAACGCGGGTGAAACCTTGGTGGAATAAAGCTGAAGTTTTTGTGTTTGATTGTTTAAACGCGCTAATCTCTGGGACTAGGTAGAAGTTGGATTAGTTTTTTTATATACGATTAACTCGGTAAACAAGTATACGGCCCGCCTGATGGTAAGCGGTTACCGTAGCCATATAGACGCTTGCAACACACGAAGCATCGCTCACGCGTTCAATCATTCATCGCTCCCCAATGAGATCTGGCGACCTTACTCACGCGCATGGATACAACTTTACACATAAAGTTATTTGGCTGCGGTATTCTGTAAGGTGGAGGTACTTCCCCAGTCGATCTGCTCTTTGAGCGAATAAACGCTGCGCTCTACCTTTCTCAAATTTCTTTCAGCAATAGGAAGCTATAGTATTCACGATAATTTAATCGTGTTTTTTTTATTGTTAATAGACTCCAAAGTATCACCTAAAAGTGTAAATTCATCATTTAATTTTGAGTAGGTATAGTTTTCACGAATATTTTTTATGTTTTTGAAATTCACAGATTTTCAAGCATAATCAAATAAATAGCTTACTTCACTCATAAAGTCGGTAAGCGTGTCAAATGTCACTTTCGTTGACTGCCGCTAAGTGTATGCGCAAACGCACGTGCACTTGACATCTCTTATCTTGTTAATCGAATAATATTAGCTGTATTTAGCTGTGCTACTAGTGTTGACAGTTACCATTATATTGAATGAAAGTGCAGAATAAATATTTATTGATGTTGAGTTTTTGTTGGTCAGAATTCAAATTAATATTTATTGAGAGAGGTAGAGCATAGTCTTATTTCGCTCAAAGAGCAGCTCGACTAGGGAAGTACCTACACCTTATGACCTTACAGAACACCGCAGCCAAATAACTTTATGTTGTGTTCCTGCGCGTGAGTAAGGTTGCCAGAGCACATTGGGGAGGGAGGAAGGATCGGTAGCGTGCGAGTGCATGTGTTGCAAGCGTCCATACGGCAACGGTAACCGCTTACCATCAGGCTGCCTGCCTGATGGTAAGCGGTTACCGTAGCTTCTTAGTATTAAAAAAAGACAATTTTACAATTATTCTAAGAATTCTATTTTTCAACCGAGTTCAAAAGGCATAGCTTGTTCGGTCATAGTCCTGACAAATGTGAACCTAGTTTAGTGTTTCTACTTTTTTTTTTCAAGTAGCTCTCATACTTTAACTATGGAATTTGGAGATATAACGTTACTCATAAACCGTAAAGAGCACCTTTGTTAACATCTAACAAGGCATCAGAACATAAATATGTCATAAAACTTAATGCCAAATCGATAAATTCTAATAAGCTTTTAAGCTGCTTAGCCGTCCGTTACTCTACTAGTAATCAGCTAACTAGTTACGTTTAATAGATTTCCAATAATGCGAAATAGCTGCCATTATTAATTGCAATGCTTAATGGATCGCGCATACCTATTTAATTGAGTTGGAGTTATTGCTCTGGGATTATTTTGCTATTACTCACCTCAGATCGTAAAAACAAGGAGTTTTAATTAAGACGTGAATTAGATAATCAATGCTAATGAGGCCCTGAAATTAACTAATATAATTATATTACATACGGGAATATACATGAATTGATATTATTATAGAAAACGCTAAGCCATAAGGGGTTTTTCAAAAAGTTCAGTAAACATTTTGTAAATAACAAAATGCTTTGCAAAAGCGGCGGAAACAACTCGCCATCACCATTTTTTGTGTTGACAATATTAATAAAATTTTCATTAAGTGTCATCAATCCCTATGAAAACCAAACGTGTACCTTTTTTATACGTAATATAATTACAAGATTGATTTAGTTAGGCTGGCATTGAAGCGATCACTACACATCCCTCGCTACACATCTCTGGTGGACATGCAGCCATATGCGAGTTCTGCGCGAAACAGTTTCAAAAGAAGAGCATTTGCTAAGCTCTCCCTTTTTCTACTGTCTTTGACACGCGAAGTACACTGTATATAGAAAGAAAGAAAAATTATTTATTGTCCCACAGGGTGAAATTAATAAAAAGAGAGAAAAAAAAACAGAAACATAATCTATGTGTACACACATAAGTACCTGCTTATAATTAATTAGTATGTTGCGTGGGGTCAAAAGGTCACACACAGCATAAAGCTGCACTGCTCATAAAACAGTGCAACGCTGGTATTCTGGCAGAGCCTTTACTGGACGAGTGACGACACGAATGGCTTAACAAGAAAACAGTACAATAAACTATGTTTACGAAACTGGGTGAAATTTTATGTGTTGCCATACCATAATAAAAAATAAATCAATAAGTGTGACATCTATAATCATCTTAAATTAGACCTCATATATGTGAGTGTCATTACTATATTAACATTACTTATGGCTGCTTACTGGAGCTAAACTTTGTTTACAAGTTAGCGAATGAGAAGCTTACCGTGGGAATTTTCTGTTTGATAGTAAATTGGTATGAGAAAGGAGGTAAGAGGTAGCCGGCTGCACGAATAATCTGATGAAGTCCTTTGGGTACCTACCTCCAAGTGAATGTACTGGTTTCACCTAGATAACCTAATACTAAGGTCTGACGCAATTTCATCACTAAAATTATTGTGTTTAAAATTTGCAGTTAAGTATAACTTTTAATATCCCTACAGTTTTTCTATATACAATATGTCCATATTGATTGAAACTTACCATTTTTAACGCCCTTATCAGACGTCCAGCGAACAAATTTTGACGAATATAATAAAAAAAAGGAAAACCGACAGATATAGCCAAAACCCTTCTTATTATGATTCTTATTTTTTTTTTAAATCGATCCAGTTTTTGAGGAGGAAACCGGGGACTACGAAATAGTGATTTCTTCTAATTTAAATAGGTATAATCGGTCCAAGCTGTAGTTGTCTCTATCATCCCTCAGGCGGGATTGCTCGGGCACAGCGCGACAGAAATAGATATGGTAAAAACCTATTTTTCAAATTTCTTGCAGCCATCCTTTCCTCTTAAGCGCGAGAGCCGCAGGCGAACGTGATAAGGGAGCCGAGAGTGTAATAATCAATGCACACGCGTGTCATACGACGTTTTTCAACACACTTGCGAAGAAAAAAACAGACTTGTATTTTGCAATAAAAAAATCCGTTTTGTTACAGAATGAAAACATCCAAATAAATTATTAATATTGAAGCCCTATTAATCCAACCATAACCTTCAATTGTTTTTCATTAAGGTGAAAAAGAGAAAATGCTCGCGCCTACTACGAGTACTAAATACATACGGTCCGAACGATCACCCAACATAATAAAATTAAACAAAGTAATAACGAGATGTTTCCATTACACTTTCATGTACAGAACTTGTGGGGTAAATGTTTAAAATGATCATTTGAATGATAGTAAATATCCTATAAGTTATAATGAGCTGGTTATTAGAGAACTTCACATAGATATTAACAACTGATTATGTGGTTGTTTAGCTATATGGAATTGCTTGGAAAGTTTGTTGGCTTTCTCTTCTGTACTAACATAAACAATATAGACGTGGAAATGGGTATTGGTGCTGGTATGGTCATTAAAGCCTAATTTCCCAGTTTATGATTCATAATTATAAAGCGATGTTAACACAGTGGTATTGACGAGACGAAGATCCCGGGTTCGAATCCTACAATGAGCTTGAGCTTTTGGTGAAGAAAAACGTGAGGAAACCATAGTGGTAGAGTAATGTTTAGTAATCGCCCATCTATCAATTTAGTAAAAGCCCTCCTGGCTGGAAACCACCCTCAAGTTGAAATCTATCGCCAAGCACCTAGCGGTGTATTCTGACAGCTGCTCTTGAGTGCCAGTTCCTTCTAGGCTTTGTTTGCTTACCACCTTCGGCCACATCATCACTTACCACGGTGAGATTGTGGTCAAACACAGACCTATACACGGTAAAAAAAAACATTTTAATGTCTATATCTTATCGTATCGGCCATTAAAAGATCTTCCACAAAAAAAAAACCTTGCTGAGTTTCTTGCCGGAGTCTTATCAGTTTAAGTGTATTCCGAACCGGTGGTAAATTCAACTGTATGTACACAATGTAACGTTCATAAGTGCCTTACTAGGGCCTAAACTGAATAAATGACTTTTTGATTTTGATTTTATCATCTTATAAAGTCAGAATCAGATGCTGTATACTGTATGTCGAAGATGATGACAAACTTTAAATTAAG
The DNA here is from genome assembly GCA_951394255.1 of Polyploca ridens. NCBI lineage: Eukaryota > Metazoa > Arthropoda > Insecta > Lepidoptera > Drepanidae > Polyploca > Polyploca ridens. The sequence goes on along the minus strand of OX596254.1, from coordinate 11,834,490 downwards.
GTAATATATGCTGTAATTGAGCATCTCAATTATTGGGATCGCCATTTTTTTTCCTTGTTAAATTGTATTGTATCATGTGGTGTATACAATAAAGTATATTTGAATTAGATCGTAATTTGTACAGCCTTAGTTAATATCTCTAATGTTGATCAACTCCCTCAAATGCTCTCCGAACTTAGTATCTGTGTGTTCTAAAAGTAATCGACGCACAATTGAAATCTCCCTATTGCGCCAAATGAGATTAGATAAACCGTAGTCGCTTTCGACTGCCCATTGTGGTCACTATGTATTTGATACGTCTAATAAACGCATAACTCTACATTTTCCCTTTGTTGGTTGAGTAGAGATTCGATGTGTACATAAATTGAACCATTGTTTTGTCAATATTTTTTAATTAAAATGTGAATGTGTTTTCATATTTGGGTGTTATTTATTATTATGGTATCCATACTGACTTTATTTCGCATGCGATGGAGCTCAGTTATTCAATTTATTAAGTTTACCAATATTTCGCAAAAAAAATATCACAAAACAATAAAATATGACAAATAAATTTCACGTTATTAACATAAAAATATTAACACAATATTAATAATTATTTAAATTTCGTGTTCTGACCTCATGAATAAAGCCCAAATGATCTCCACATATTTCAAAGCGATAAAAGAGACAAATTAAGGCTTTCTATAAAAGCTGATTATATTTTTTAGCATGTGAAAACTTGACAAACTACTGCATAACTTATATTTGTTCTCATTTATTATTAAATATATAAAGGCATGTACACACTGTATATTATCAAGAATTTTATAATAATGCATTCAATCATCTCTTCATTCAATCTCTACCATACCCAATATTTTTTTATCATCATCATCATATCAACCTAGGGACGTCCACTGCTGAACATAGGTCTCCCCCATTAACTTCCACTTCGAACGGTTCTGGGCTGCTTGCATCCAGCGGGGCCCAGCGATTTTGACCAGGGAGCCAATTCTCAAGCACTTGAATACATCACTCGTTCGAAATAAAGTTCGAACTCGTACTTTTTTTGAATGATAATCAAGTTAGGCTATTCTGACAATTTCGAAGACGCCATTTTGTCTCATTTTTCGAGGGCTAGCGCTCGAACTGCTTCGACTGGTCGGGACCGCTCGAAACGTATTTCGAATGCGAACTATCAAACGTCAAAACGTAATGACAGATAAGCCTAAGGAGTTCCGTTACGCACAGACAATATTTTTTCATATTTATTGATACATTATTTTAAAAAATTGATTGACTTATGAATTCCGGATTATATTAATTTATAAAATTGTAAAACGTTGTTTTGAATATTTTATAGACATCAAAATCTTTTTAAAATTTAATTTAAGATAAAATTTATCGCATTCGTTTAAAAAAACGCAATTATTAAGTGAAACGAAACGTATTGTGCAATTTGTTCCTATCATAATGGCAACATTTAATCCTTACACTCGTAATAAGTTCGATTAATACCGAGAATACAGGAATCGAAAAATTTACTCCGCCCCTCAAAATTTTACGGTCGAAATAGAACTCGTAACGCAATTTCGATTCGAAGGCTAGTTCGAGGGAAGTGAGAATTGGGCCCCTGATCGTCGGTACACCTGGTGGAAGTTCGTCCCGCTCGGCGCGCACCCAGTACGTGGTCGCCACTCGAGAACCTTCCTATTTTTAACTGAGGTTTAATTCTATAAGAAACCCTACTTTGAATCTGCACTGATACTATTCTCTATTCCTCTTGTAAAATAAGCAATCACGTAACTTAGGCTCACGGTTATACAACAACATTACAAAGCTAAAGATGACAGTCAAAGATTGGCTTCAAGATGACACAGCTTTATTTAAAGTAATTGTTATTTTATTTTATTGATCTTTATTTAAAATTCGAAATTAATAGATATTTATGTGTTTTACTATTAATTATTCTGTGGTTTAGGAAGAAATTCAATTTAACATGTTCTGAAGCTAATATCGTGTCATTCTTTATGGAAGACGCCGGCATCTGTGATTCAGTTTTCTAACTAGTACAGATGCTGATGTGTACGCTAATATGTTAATATAAATATAGTCATTATAAGTGATTGTAATAAAGATTTTTAATATTTTTTTACTTATTACGCGAAAAGTCAGCTCTCCGCGGCATCGTTGCCCAGACTCGTCGACAAGTTTTAGGGAATGCAGGGCTCTTTTGAGATGAAGTTATGATTAGGTCAAGGATGTGGCACGCGTGCTCATAATAATACTGATATAAATGATATATGGGGTGGATACGATACGACAATAAATGAAACCACGTAAAGTACTCGTATACGATCAACTTTTACTATGGGACAAACATCGAAATCGCAAAAAAAATTTGCTTTTCATACAAAAGGTACATGTGTCCTCGGTAAAAATGTATAAAAAGCTGTATTTTTTTGGGATTTCGAAGTTAGTCCCATAGTAAAAGGTTATCGTTTTTATAAGTATTTTATGTGGTTTCATTTATTGTCGTAATATCGTATCTGCTTAATGTCTGTATAAATCTAAACTGCCTATGAAAAAAATAGACCATTTAAAAAAAAATATAATAAAGTGTGAAACTTATATTAGATTACTATACCGGCTCTTTTGTACCCTAATTAGAGGATATTTATGTAAAATGTCATGCATTTTTCTAAAAATTAAGTTATTAGATTGCTATCAAGCAGTTTGCAGACGTATAATTAATAAGTCTTTAGTAATGTTAATGATACCGTTCAACACATAATTAGTAGGTCATTTAAATTAACATATCTTTTAAATTTGCGAATAAATAATTAATATGTGAGCCACCAGGACCTAGTTAAGCAAAGTATGTTGCCAGGAAAAAATATATTTACGATACGAGAAATGAATAATTTTTGAAATAAAAGAGCAAGACTAATAAATGAATTTGTACCTACTTCAATTTTTTCTGTCCCTTTCTTTCTAGGCCATAACACAGTATTCTCTCTCACATAAGTTCATCATACGAACACATACAGCCCAAGACTTCTCAAAAATTGTGACTATAATAAAAGATTTTAACAGGTACTAAGTAGGTAACACTCATTTGAGTCAAAATAAACATCTGTAATATTACGATACTTATTTAAAATGTATTTACGATACTTGTTTAAAATGTATGTTTCTAGTGCATTTAAATATAATCGTATAAAAATCGAACATATAATAGGTACTTAGATTTCAAATTTTCAAGTGAAACGCCACACTAACGAGTCAAGTTAAATAAAATCATTATAAATAATACTTAAATACCTTACTAATACGAAGGTAATTTCAATCAAATATATAATTATAATAATCTTCTCACAAATTTAATTAAATTATCAAGTTCGCACGTTACTCATTAAGTTCGTTGAACTTCTTAATGAATGTGTAACCGAATGACTGTAACAAGTTATAAAAGCCTCGAGTGTACCGATAATGTCAACGATCTATCAATTGATGACGTGTGCTATGATTGATGATTACACTTGATAATGATGTAAGGTAATGTACCATTAGTAGACGACATGTACTTTGTAGGGTTCCGTATCCATTATATTACTAAGCCCTGCTGTCCGTCCGTCCGTTTGTCTGTCAGTGGGCTATATCTCATGAACCGTAATAGGTAGACAGTTGAAATTTTCACAGAATGTGTATTTCTTATTTTTTCTTATTTTATTTGAAGCGCTCGTGGTGTAGCATGATAAACCGTTCTTAATCGATCGGCAAAGTTAAGCTACGCCTGTCGTGGTCGGTACCTGGATGGGTGACCGCCTAGTGGTATTTCAAATCGAGCGTTTCCGTGCTTCGGAAGGCACGTAAAGCCGTTGGTCCCGGTTATCACTTAATTGTGATAGTCGTTAAGCTAGTTGGTTGCCTCCAAGGCGGCTTGAAAAATTCCAACAGTAGGTTGACCACTAGCCTACCTCCACCGATCCGCAGTGGGCACGCGTGGTGGAGTATTGCCCATTCCCTTTCACCTTCATTTGTGAAAGGAGGCCTGTGCTCAGCAGTGGGACATTATAGGCTGATTAACCATTCAAAACAGCCAGTAGTTAATTATTGTATGCCAGGTGCTTCTTACATGCAGATTATTAAAAGAATAATACAAATGAAATTTGACAACTATACCACAGTTGTAATTTTAGTTGGTCATGGACTAGATGTACATAGGATAAACCTGTTTAATAGCTTTGAGTCCTTACAAAGGTTAGGGGTACTAAAAGTAATGTTGTGTGCTTTTCCCTACTCAGTTGACTATACTGACAAACAGAATAGTTATATCATGTTTCTGAATAATGTATTATTTAATTTGACATGTCACAATGACAATATTTTGTTTTTCGACACTAATAAGTTTGTTAGTGGAATAAAATTAAATCGGGATTCACTGAAAATGCCTAGAAGGACGAAAAACCTGATTGCTACATTGATAGCTTATAATATTGATAGTGTTATAGTAAATATAACAAACAGTAGGTTAAGTGACGAAGCAATATTATCTAGTAACTCTAATAATATTGTGATTAATTCTTTAAACATATAGTTTCGACAAAAGAGAAGCCTAGACAAAGTATTGTTTTATTGCATCAGAACATAAATCGCTTCTCTGGCAAAATATATGATATTGAACTTTTATTGGATAAAACCCAGGTTGATATTTTATGCTTTACTGAAACCTGGTTAAAACCTGATATGATGCTCTTTAATATTAACAATTTCACCGTCGCCAGTGCGTTCAACAGAGTGTCTGCTAATGGTGGTGGATCTATTATTTTATTAAACAGCAACATAAAATTCAAAAATCGTACAGATATATGTAGTCATTCTGTGGAGCGCGTCTGTGAGGTGGCATGTGCAGAGATTGAAAGCTCCATCATCGTATGTGTATATAGACCTCCGGCTTCTGATTTTTCTTTGTTTTATTCTATAATAGAAGAGATTCTTAGTAAACTTTTCAAATCCAAAAAGTCTATAGTAGTTTGTGGTGACTTCAATATTGATATTCTTGTTACTTCATCAGATAGAAACAATTTTATTTCTTTATTCAAATCATTTAATATGGATCTTTTGTTTTGTGAACCGACACGGGTAACAGCCACATCTTCAACATGCATTGACAACATTATTACAAATGGGAGTACTTTGGATAAGTTCTTAATTCCGGGTGTTCGCTCGGATCATTTGGCTCAAGTTGTTAGATTGCCCTCTCAAAGCCAAATATTAAATGAAGTAAGTAGGGAATTTAGACCAACCACAAAGTACAAGTTAGAGAAATTTAATAGTCATTTGGAATTGAGTCTTGCTAATACCTATTTCGAATCTGATGATCCTAATCATAACTATGAAACATTGTTTACTGAGATTTGTAAAGGATTTAATAAATATTGCCCGATTAAATCTACTAAGGTAACCGATAAACTAAAATTCTGTGACTGGGCCACTAAAGGAATAAGATTGAGTAGAGAAAACATGTATGAACTCTATCGTAAAAAATCAAACACTACTAACGAAGAGTTTCATACATATGTTAGGAATTATTCAAAAATATTTAAATTAGTTTGTAATAGAGCAAAAGCCATTTTCATTGCCAAAAAAGTTAGTGATTCCACTAATAAAATTAAAACTGTGTGGAAAATTATAAACACGGAGACTGGTAAAAATAAAAAGGAAGAAGACACAATTAACCTTAAAATTAATGATAAGCTTATCTCCGATAAATTTGAAGTAGCGAGTGCTTTCGAATCTTTTTTTTCAACAATACCTACTGAAGCTACTAAGTATCTTGCATCTTCACCTAAGAAAGCCGAGTGTCTCCTTAAAGACAATTTCCCAAAACATATTCCCAATTTTTTATTTAAGTTTATTGATGCTAGTGAAATATTAGGAGCTTTCAAGTCTTTGAATATAAAAAATACAGAAGACTTATGGGGCTTATCAGTTAAAGTAATCCACTCAGTTATAACTAGTATAGCACCTATTTTAGCAGCTATTTTTAATCAATGTATTGTTCAGGGTTCTTTCCCCGATTTGATGAAACACAGTAAGATCATTCCTATATTTAAATCTGGGTGCAAAAATAATCCTTCTGATTATAGACCCATCTCTATACTTCCAGCGTTAAGCAAAATTTTTGAGAAAGTTATACTAAATCAATTGTTAACTCATTTCACCAAAAATCAGATTTTACATGATCATCAGTTTGGATTTACAAAAGGCCGGTCTACGACAGACGCTGGTGCTAAACTTTTAAAGCATATTTTTGAAGCCTGGGAGAATTAACAGGATGCGGTTGGCGTATTTTGTGATCTCTCCAAGGCATTTGATTGCGTAGATCACTACACACTAGTTTTAAAACTCCAACACTATGGAGTTCGTGGAGTGGCACTCGATCTTATATCATCTTATCTATCAGGTCGCCAACAAAAAGTAGGTATTAGCGGTACTACGTCCTCAGGGTCTTTAGTGAAAACGGGCGTACCGCAAGGATCAATTTTAGGCCCCTTTTTGTTTCTGGCATATATAAATGATCTGCCCTATATGGTAAATGAATTGTCGGATATAGTTTTATTTGCAGATGACACTTCTCTAATTTTTAAGGTCAATAGAAAAGATACAGACCTTACGCAGCTCAATGACACCTTATCAGCTGTATCAAAATGGTTTGCCGCCAATAATCTTATGCTTAATTCCTGTAAAACTAAATGTATAAGGTTTTCTCTCCCTAATGTTGTTAAGAGTGACACTCATATCTTTGTCGATGGTAAAAGACTTGCACTAGTGGATAAGGCAATTTTTCTCGGCGTTACATTAGACAGTAAAATACAATGGGGTCCTCATATAGAAAGATTAGCTAGTAAACTGAGTTCCGCCGCCTTCGCAGTTAGAAAAATTAGACAAATAACAGATGTGGCTACAGCCAGGTTGGTTTACTTTGCTTATTTCCATAGTTTAATGTCCTACAGTCTTCTGCTGTGGGGCTCAGCTGCAGACTTTGAAACTATATTTATTCTGCAGAAAAGTGCAATTCGCGCAATCTATTGTTTGGGTCCTCGCGAATCACTACGAAGTCGATTCAAGGAATTTAAAATTTTAACGTTACCGTCACAGTACATTTATGAAAATATTATGTTTGTCCGTAAAAACTTAAATTTATTTGAAATTAATAGTAGCCGCCATAACTTCAATACAAGAAATAAAGATAAAATTGTGACACCTAGATTCAGGTTATCTAAAGCTAATAAGTCTTTTCTCGGAAATTGCGTTCGATTCTATAATAAAATCCCACTCGAAGTAACTAAAATGTCTTATGATAAATTCAAAGATTTCATAAAGCAGAGGTTAATTGACAAAGCCTACTATAAGGTGGCTCATTACGTGGATGACAAGAATATATGGTTGTAGTAGCTTCTCTCTGCACTTGCATCCCCCTGGCTAAGTGACAATTGTACGAATAAGCATAAAATAATAATGTATATATTGTATAAGTATTTGGAAAAAAGCTGTAATATTAAATTAAAAGATCTTCCACAAAAAAAAAAAACCTTGCTGAGTTTCTTGCCGGAGTCTTCTCAGTTTAAGTGTATTCCGAACCGGTGGTAAATTCAACTGTATGTACATAACGTTCATAAGTGCCTTACTAAGGCCTAAACTGAATAAATGACTTTTTGATTTTTTGATTTTGATTTTGATGATGATGATGATGATGATGTGTATTTCTATTATATACAGGGTATAAAAAAATCCCCGACATAACCGTAACGAAAGCATATTAGACACCAATCAAAGTAACTTTTCATTAAAAATATTGTTGGGAAATATTTTGCATATTTTACAAATTTGAGCGAGCGTGTGGTAATAACCGTGTACATTGCATGTTTTTATTTCAGCGTCCTGTTTATAATGAAATGTATGAAATAATAATAAGGTGCCTATAGACAAAATATCAGTAACATGATAAATAACACATGTTTTAAAAAAAAATATGTTTTCGAATGCAGCTTTGAACCTCAATATCTCCGAAACCCGTAACATCCCAGACATGGCTCTTTTAAAAAATGATCGTATTTATTTGAGTAATATGTGGCTTTCGGTAATGTCAGAGAAAAAAACAGCTGGTATAATACCGATTTAGGCCCGGTTTCAATAATTTACGGACCGGTATCGGTTAAGATTTATTGAAATTAAGACTCTTATATCTTTACTAATAATGAAGCAAAGACCTTAAAGCTTTGCATAACAGACCCTCCCATATGGAAGTAGCTATCACAGGTAAAATTTGCTTACGAAATGATCTATATGCCCAGTTTGGCAATAAAAAACCTACCATTGGTAAGCAAAACGATTCGTTTTTGTTTATTGAAACCGGGCATATGTCGAATAAAAAAACTCCTTGTTGATATAATATACTTACTCATAAAGATATGAAACACCCAGACTAGGAACAAACATATGTTTTCACTGACAAATATATGTCTATGCAGGCGATCTAACTTCTACCAAACTGCCCGACTAAAAAGTAGTAAAACATGAAAATGAAAATTATGAACTGCAAACAACATTACCAAGAAATAAAATAAAATATGGTAAATAAAATAGCATAATTTATAACCCGTCTCTTCACCGATAAGCCAGAGTAGAGATCGTAGCGTAAAACCTGCACCACTTTCATTTAATACCCGACCCAAGTCTGCAATATTTTAAACGGCCATTTACAAACGGCTTCACCCCCATTACGCGGCCATCTTCGGCTTTTAATCAGTTTTACCACGTGTAAGCCAAGTTTATATGAAGTTATCTTATTAGACCATTACCATTTAAGAATTAACAACCATTGCGGGTTTGCTATCTCTATATTCTAGTTTCATCTGAATTTGCTTTCACATGGTACAGTCGTCTGCGGTTACTGTTTTTTTTATACAATATCAGTTACTATTGTTTTATGTGTAAAGCTCAAAAACGCGTGCACTGTAATTGAAACGTATGAAATACTGCCAGATGCGTTTATCACGCAATGCATGTAAAGAAATTGTTATAAAGTGTTTACAATACAATCCGAGACTTATTAACTTGTATACAATTTTATGGTGTTAAGAGATGAAAATCTTAATTACGAATACATAATCTGGCTAAGTTTGAGTCGGACTCGAGCACAGTACATATAATCTTAATATATAAAATTCTACTGCACGTGTGTATGTCACTGAAATCCACCTAAACGACTGGACCGATTTGAATGAATTTTTTTGTATGCGTTTGTGTGGTGCCCTGGATGGTTTAGATTCACAAATCAGCCCAGCAGATAACCCAAACGCATACAAAAAAACATTCAAATCGGTCCAGCCATTTAGGAGGAGTTCAGTGACATACACACGTACAGTAGAATTAACTCCCTGGATGGTTTAGATAGGGTAGGGTAGCACCACAGGTTAGGGTAGTACCACGCGAACGAAGTTGCGCCGGGCAGCTAGTCTATTTATAAAAACAAGTGAAAAGACAACTTTGCATATTGCGCACACGGGGCGGTGTATGATTTGGCATAGTTCAAGTTTATAAGGAATAATAAGAATAAGCAATGATGTTATCCAAATAGGGATGATTCCTAGGTAAAGTAATAATAATTGTAATTAGTCCGTCAGTTAAATTATCAATAAATATTGAACACGTATTTTTTGCTTTACCAAATTATTAAAAATTTACAATGATAAAGCGATTCAAAGTTCGGGAGTGGGGGCTCGTGACGTCACTTTAGAGTAAAACGTGACGTCACGCGGAACTTCAACACACGATATCTTCGTATTTTTTTTGTTTAATTGGCAAAAGAAAAAATACGTGTCTAATATTTTTTGATAATGTAAAAGATGGACTAAAAAGATTTTGTTGGTCATCTAGCCCATTGCTAGTTAGGTAGGTAGGTACCTGTAGAAATATATGTATATTCATCACTTTTTTCTATTATCGATATTGATATACACAATATGTATACAGCCGTACTTCTCTCAATAATCGCACAATCTAACGCCAAAATATTTTTTCTACTCTTCAGCTCTATACAATAATTGATAGGTATAGATTTCTTATATACAATTTCATGATATGGAAAAAACCTGTAGCGATTATCCAAAAATACAATAATGAGAACCGATATCGTAAGCTCATTCTCAATAATTAATGAATCGAAAAAATAATCGAGCGAATAATCACATTTCTCAGAACGATTATCGATTAAAGATTCCTTTAACTGGTCGCAATAATCTGGAAACGTCCATTAACCTGATATCAGGATCGCTCTACTTTTAACACGACCAAGGCGATAAGGTAAATGTAAACTTTAAAATTGTTTATGGTTCTGTATTGTTTGAACGGGACTTACATCTTAGTGGGTCAGGGCTCACTTGGATATACTTAAAACACTTAAACAACCATAATTTCAATACCCTTACACTCATTCTATCATTATTCAGTTTTAACTGAAATATTTATTTGCAACAAATATGTACAAATAACAATCTATATACGGTGACTAGTAATTAGTAAACGATACTTAGACACATGATTGTACGCATGATAACAAACAACTTTCCCAAAGAAACATTTTTCAAATTTACTTAGCACATGAGCCCATCTCATATTTAGTACCTAACAAGAATAAGAATACACCATCAGCTTTTATTTAATTTAGTTATTTATCCCTATTTGTTTCTTTGGGAAAGTTGTTTGTTATCATGAGTACAATCATGTGTCTAAGTATCGTTTACTAATTACCAGTCACCCTATATATAGAATATTTCCTCGAGTTTGCTGCTGCTACCGATTTACGGCAAGGTTCCCAGTAGGCTGGCAGTGTTTCCTCTTTGGATAGCCAGGCTGATGCGTTGGCGGAAATAGCTCCCCGCCCGCTGGTCTCCGTAGGCCTCGATCAATTTCGATGACAAAGTGCGAGCAAAAGTGCGAGCTTCGGACACTCACGGTCCCATGGCCTCGACCGCAAAAGTCATAAACAGATAATACGGTCCAATCGACGCGTATTTTTTGAATTTTGTAATCTTTGCCATCATGCTTCTTGTGCTAGCATTCACTATCCTTCTCAATTTGGTAAGCACAGTAAGCCCAAGAGGTTGGCCGGTGCAGCTACCGGACCGCTTCATTAGATGCTTGGTGACAGAATTTCAACTCAAGGGTTGTATCCGACTAGATGGATACCAGAAACTGTACCGTTCTCTAGTTTCCTCACGATGTTTTCCTCCTCGCGTTGCTCGAATAATTAAGACATAATTGCCTATTGAAAACGCTAACTCCGTGTGGTATGTTATGGAATAAAAAGCGAGATTATTTATTGCCGTCTCATATTATCATACTATCTCTATCTAAATAGCCAGATATATGAAATGACGGAAGTAGCACCCGAGTTTGATTCCGATTCGGACCGTCGCACTGCACGGTCGCTTTCTTGCGCTCCTTGCGCTGCCCGGTTCGTTTCCGCGAATTATCGCTTTGTTCTCGCAATCTCTGGCCTTGCCATTGTCTTGCGTTTACCTGGCATATTTCGTCGGTCGTGTACTCACTTCGTGGTGTTGTTTAAAGAGCTTGTTAAGTGCTAATATTTTGTTCCTGACGTATCGTCAAGCAAAGTATTGGTATAAAGCAAGTATCTTTCGCATTACCGCGCTTGTGTGTACTCGTTACCGACACCCAGTCAAGCGATTACTCACCGCGTGTATTTTTCAATACGCGTTGGTGTTAATCGTTCATTGTTTCTGACACATTAACACTTCGTGTATTTTTCAATACACGTCGTGTTCATTGTTTCGGACACATATTGATCGTCAAACAACCCAAAAATCCACGCCTTTAGTGGTAACCAACGGATACCTAACGGAGCCGACGAAGTTGGTTAGCGGGCCCCGGGCGCTTTGGTGTTTTCCCTTAAGGAACACACAAACCCGGACGGGACTGGATCAGTCGGCCTTGGGGGCTTCCCTAGTCGACCCCAGTTAGCGTTAGGCAGGGACGTAGGAACTCGGTCACAACATAAGATCTGTGGCCGAGAGACAAGCTTAGGGCACACCCTAGGGCCTACTCACCTCCCAACCTACACCCGGTTGGGAGTGTAATACACACACCCGGGAAAACCCACCCGGGGAGGATAGTAGTAGGTACCGTAGCTAGGGCGATTGCCTGGAGTTTCTTGTGACTTCTTCTCCCAGGAACGCCACGCGTTCGAAGTCACAATAGAGTACGTCTTAGCTTAGGCCCCCGGCCGCAAGGCCAGGCTGGTCACTATGGCCAGCCAACTGGTCAATATGGTCAGCCAACCACCACCGTCCGCCCTCTCCATCAAGGAGATTCTTACCGACGAGGAAACCCTATGTTTCCTCGCCTCGCGATTCCCGGATCGTGAGATCCCGTCCCTCCCCTCCTCAAGGGCCGACTCCGAAATGTCGACTCAGTCGGCTGCGGAGGAGGACAACCCCGACATTGAGGCTGCCTCTTCAGGGCAGTCCCCACCCTCCTCACCCCGGTCCAATGAATCTGCTTCGCCAGATTCACCGACCAGCCCGACTGGCTCTCAGCCGTCCCTCCGCCTCCCTCCGCCGACTCTCAGGCGGAGGCTATCACCCGTCCCACCCAACCCGAGGCACCCACCACTGATGCGAAGCCGACCTCGTCTTCCGAGGAGGAATTCACAGCAGTGGAGGGTAAAAAAGGCAAGCGCAAGCGAGCCAAGAAAGCCTCCGACGAGGCTGCCGCTAAGGCACCCAAAACCTCGCCCTCCCCGGTTCCTGACCCAGACGTGTCCGCTCCCATGGACACGGCTCACAGGGAACCACTCATCATTCCCGCCCGCCCTAAGCGGCATCACCAAAATCCGCCCAAAAATCCGCCCGGCGATCAAACCCCTCCTCCCCTGTTCATTCAGGATAAGTCCAAATGGACACTTGTTTCTGGGTGGTTTAACACCCACAAAATTAACTATACCTCTGCCCGCCCCACTGAGCATGGCATTAGGGTCACGGTGTCCACACCGGCCGACCACCGTGCCTTTACCGCCCTCCTCAAGGATAGACAAGTGTCTTTCCACACCTACGCTCTCCCTGAGGAGCGCGCGACCCGCATTGTAGTTAAAGGCATACCTGCCGAGGTTACCACCGAGGAGGTAAAGCAATCCCTCTGCGACCAGGGTATCCCTGTCCTCGCAGTTCATCGAATGATGAAAGCTCGCTCGAAGACCGTCCCCCTCAACATGGTTGTTGTCACCATGACACCCGGGGCGGCGAGCGATCGTATCCATAGTTTAAAATCAATTTGTAAACTCACAGACTGTGTGCTCGAGAAGCCACATAAAATCAATTTCCCGTCCCAATGCCATAATTGTCAACTTTATGGCCACTCCTCCAGGCACTGTTACGCACCTGCAAGGTGCGTAAAGTGCCTAGGAAAACACGGCACCAGGCAATGCGAACGCAAAGCCGAGCCCTCCCTTAATACCGAACCTCCGAGCTGCGTCCTTTGTCAGACGCAAGGGCACCCCGCTAACTATCGCGGGTGCGCTAAAGCTCCCAAGCCCAAGGCACTTCCTGCCAGGAGGAATAACTCCACGCGCACTACTGCGCCTCCTCCCGACCCCGCCCACACTATTTTGAGACCCGCCTGGGATATCAACTCCCCTAAGGAGTTCCCTCCCACTCGGACAAAGTCCACGCCCCCCGCAGTTTCACCTGCCGTCACCCAAACTCCCGCACCCACTGTGGCCCAAGCGCCCGCCCCTATGGCGGCGCAAACCACGCCCCTTCCACCCAAACCCGTCGCCGCCGCCGTTCCTAGCCAACAAAGCCGCGAAAACCCCCCGCGCAAGCGGGATCAAACTACCCCTCCACTAATCGAAGACGCGGACTTCGCTCTGGTGGAGCGTTTCTCTAGATTGTTCGACTTCGAACAAATTAGGGTACTCGCGAACGAAATTCGTGCCAACGAGGGCGACAAACATGCCCTTGCTTCCATCGGGATGCGCTATAACGCCATCCTGGAGCCCCTTTCCCTCTTTAAATGCTCCCCATAATGTATAACACGGCCCCATTGTGTAGGATCAAACCGCGCTCCCTCAAAGTAGGGTTTTTCAATGCCAATGGCTTGAGGGATCAGCGCTATGATGTGGCAGAGTTCCTGCGACTTCATAGCGTTGACATCCTCCTTGTCCAGGAGACATTCCTAAAGCCTTCTATGAGGGATCCCAAAATTGCAAACTACTTGTTAGTTCGCAACGATAGGCTCAATACTACCTTTGGTGGTACTCTCATTTATTATAAAAAGTCCCTCTATTGTTCCCCTATGGATCCGCCTCCCTCACTGAAGTGCATTGAAGCTTCGGTCTGCAGGCTCGGCATGACTGGACATGAGCCAATCATACTGGTCTCAGCTTATATTTCCCCATCGCGTGACAACACTTCCTTCAGAAGTGATCTAGAGTGCATTTTTGGTCTAGGTAACTCAGTCATTTTGGCGGGTGACCTGAACGCCAAAAATGTCCTCTGGAATTGTCAAGCTAACAACCCCAGAGGCAGAATCTTGGAAACCCTCCTTGATCCCCTCAACATCGACCTCATTGCCCCCCTTGACCCGACTCACTTTCCCCACCAACTTGACCACAGACCCGACATACTCGATGTGGCACTGTTACGTAATGTTAACTTACGTTTTCATGACGTATCAGTGCTTCGCGAGCTGACGTCTGACCACCGACCTGTGATCGTAGAGTTCACTCCACGCACAGGTCCCCCAGATCCAGGTCAACCCCCTCCTACTAAAATTGTCACCAATTGGGACAGACTGGGCGAACGCCTCAAGTCTACCGATTCGGTCCACCTTAATGGTATCCCGGATAACATCGTCACCGCTGACGAGGTTATCGGCGCGATCGACTCACTCACCACTCACGTGCAATCGGTAGTCGCCGATTGCTCTCGGACAGTGCCAGCGGAGACATTCCTCCGTTGGCAACTGCCCGATGACGTACGTGAGATGAGGAGGGAGAGGAACGCCGCCATACGGGCTTATGACTCTTTTCCATCTGAACCCAACCGCGCCCGCATGCGCGCTCTCCATCGTGCCTTTAAGGTCCGCATCAGTGAGATGCGTGACTCTAGATGGGATCAGACCCTATCTGACTTAAAACCCTCCCACCTTGCCTTTTGGCAGTTATCCCGTGCCTTTACTAAGGACACAGTAGCTCCCATGCCACCTCTCAATAGGCCCAACCTCCCGCCCGCTTTTGACGACGAGGACAAAACTGAATGCCTCGCCGAAAGTCTCGAGCTTCAATGCACGCCCAGTACCCTCCCTGTAGACCCCAGTCACTTGGAGAAAGTCAACTCTGAGGTTGAACGTAGACTCGCCCTGCCCGCGTCCGTCTATTCCCCCCCTCCACCACCACCACCAGCTGCTACTGCTGCTGCAGTACCTCCCTCAGAGGCTCAGCAGCGGAGAGTTGTTGTTGGTGATGAAGAGGAGGAGGAAGACCCTCTCCCTCCCGTAACCCCTGACGAAGTTAAATCGATCATCAGGAAGCTCCATCCGCGAAAAGCCCCGGGCTCGGACAAAATCACGAATAAAGTGATTAAGCTCTTCCCCGCCCAGCTCATATTCTTATTAACGTCCATTTTCAATGCGGCCCTAGCGTGTAACATCTTTCCACATCAGTGGAAAGAAGCTCACGTTATTGGGATCCACAAACCCGGCAAACCCCGGTCCGAGCCCTCCAGTTACCGTCCCATAAGTCTGCTCAATATATTGGGTAAGATTTATGAGAGGGTAATTCACACCCGCCTCAAGGCATATGCCGACACTCATCACCTCCTTCCTAACGAGCAGTTTGGTTTTCGAACTAAACACTCGTGTGTTCAACAAGTCCATCGTATTGTTGAACATATCTCTTATCACTTTCAAAAATCCAGTAGCATGACTGGTGTCCTGTTCTTCGATGTCGCAAAGGCATTTGACAAAGTGTGGCACAATGGTTTAATTTTTAAACTATTCACTCTAGGTGTCCCACATAGGCTCGTACTCATCTTGCGAGACTTTTTGTCAAATCGCCACTTTCGATATCGTATAACAGGCGCCCTGTCCTCCCCTCACCCCATCTGTGCCGGAGTCCCCCAGGGCTCGGTACTCTCCCCCTTATTGTTCCTATTATATACGAGCGATATCCCCATTATTAGTCAAGTACAGCTAGCTCTGTTTGCGGACGATACCGCCATCTACTGTACTGGCAGAACCACCAATGCCATTGTATCCAAACTCCAATCCGCAGCAGACGCCCTAGGCGTCTGGTGTAGGAAATGGAGGATTGAGATAAATCCCACCAAAAGTCAGGCGGTCCTATTCTGTAGGCCCGCCCGATGTAAAATCCCCCCTATCGTAAAGTCTGTCACCATGTTTGGCGAACCGATCCCTTGGGAGAGGCAAGCCAAATATCTAGGTGTCACCCTCGATGATCGATTGACCTTCGGGCCCCACATTAAAAAGGTGCGTTCGCGCGCCTTTTTCGTGATGGGACGCCTTCACTACCTTATAAATAGCAGGTCTAAGCTTGCGTTAAATCACAAGATTAGACTCTATACTGCTTGCATTCGCCCCATTTTCACCTATGCATGCGCTGTGTTCGCACACGCATCGCCGAGGCGGATCCATAGCCTTCAAGTCATTCAAAATCGTTTCATTCGCAAGGCCACGGGTGCCCCGTGGTTCATGCGCAATGAAAACCTCCACCTCGACCTGGGCCTTCCCACGGTCCGTCAATTCATGAAACGCGCCTCACGCAAATTCTTTGACACCGCGGTCAATCATTCGAATCCATTAATAGTCAAGGCGGCTACTTACACGCCATCCCGTATATCCAACGTCCGCCGGCCGAGGCATGCCCTCATCGAGCCCGATGACCCTATCACCTTAGCTCAGCTCGCAGCTTCCGAAGCTCGAACAAATACAAATACAGATGCGAATCGCGGTGACCGTTCACCTCGTTACCGACCTCGTCGTCGAGGTCACGCGCCGCGACCCTCTCTCACTCAGTCTCGTCCCCCCCTTGTTGTTGCTCGACAAGCGGCCCGAGCCGCCAATAATAATCCGCTTCCCTCTAATTAGTCGTAACTCGTTCTAATAATGAAGTCCGTCCCCTCCCCTCGGTAACAGCCCTGAGCCGAGGCTCGGCCCCAACTGGGGCACCCTCAGGCCATGTTACCTAAATCTAAACCGGTTGAGAGCTTGCTCGCCGAACTTGTCCGCGTAAGGGTACTTAGGCTAGCTTTGGGCCAGTACCTTCATGTCCATTCAAAAAAAAAAAAAAAAAAAAAAACACCCGAGTTTCCCACTATTAACTCAATAATTTATGATCTGTTTTTTACTGTCAAATTACAATGATCTAAATAAATATTATGTGCACAATAAAAGTCAAAGTCGGACAAGAAATTTGCACAAAAATTTTCTTTGATCTAGATAAGTAGGCATTACTGAAACCACACTGGAATGGTCATGGTTACGATTCAACTAATGGTCTCTCCGGCTCAAGTTACAAAGTTATACTTTTTTGCCTAATTTGCATTCGAAAATAAATTTCCCGCTTAACTTGGATTTGGACCGTAATTTATTTTAAGGGGATTTGGGCGATTTTTTTTATCCCGGTTATATATAATTTGGTCTCGATTTACAGTCTTATTACGATCATCGTGAGAATAATTTAGGCTGTTTACAATCTGCAATACTATTTTGTCGTCAATATGTGGCAACTATTGGAAGATAGTTTTTCCCAAAATAATTATTGAGTAGATAGGTTAGCTACCTAGTTAGCTACCTATAATTATTATAACGTAGTTATAAGTTTGTTTTATCTACTGAGTATCATTGACTTCTTGTCTAATGATGTACATGCCGTCAAAGTAAACTTGCCCAACGGCTTTGTAGCTGTTTTTAATATTTTAATATCATAGTGTTGAGCTGCTGACATAATAATTAATATGCCAAGCCAGTGTGCTTTATTATCTTGTTATAATAATTATAGTAATTTGAAATGTAGCGGAATTAATTACCTGTAAAAAAAGATATGTAACTCAAATAATTTGCCGTATGCTTGTTTGCCACCTTAGTGGTATCTAGTTTATAAGACTTTGGCGTCGTTGGTCACGCCACAGGTCGTGAGTTGGTATCCTAGCTAAACTAGGTACATATATTATTTAATAAATATATAGTAGGTAGGTAAGTAATTATGTTGTATATCAGTTATCTGCTTTCTCATTAGACGATCGTGTGTGAAGAGTATCCCTGGATACTATTATTATTATTATGTATAGGTACATGTTCTAAACGATTTATTTAAATTCACATATGTTTAATAACAATTTGACAATTCACACCAAATTATTCTTTATTATTTCACGCGACTGTTCGACAACTTTATCGTCGCGCAGTGCGCGAGCAGCCTAAGTGTCGTTGCCACGACGACGTAGCACCCATCTAACTGTACTCTTATGAACGAAAGTGAAAACCTCCGTCGTTTGCTTACTCCACTTCGCGGGTATGGAAACTCTGACGCGATATAATTCAGCGGGCGCTTGTTCCCATTGGTATTCACGACACGTTTCAAGACGTGACAGGTGCGTTGTGTAATATTAAGATGTGAACTTTTACTGGTGCGTATTTGAATATATTCTAAACTAAAGGACGGACGTTTATCGTTTATATATTGTTGATTTATGCTACACATAGTACCGTTTCATAATTATTTTTGCATAACTAACAAAAATGAAAATAACGGTATATTCACGGTGGGTAGAACAATAAAATTACTTCTAGCCGATGCTGCAGTTTACTCAGATGTAAACGGAGCTGTTGTCTTTTGAGCATGTGAGGATGGGTTTCCACTAGAGATTTGGTAGGGACGGTTTTTTTTAGCTCTAATTAAGCGATCGGTGGTGGGTTAAATACAGTACAAAAGTCCTGGTTTCAAACGTTGTCCGGTGCGCTTACATTTCAGTCGCTCTATGTCTTTGCAATAGAGACGCTGACACTTGTAATAACTACTAGGCTCTACCTAAAACTTTATTTTATATAGCGTAGCGATAATTAACAGACAATTAAATGTTAATGGTTAATTTAAAACAAACTGTTCCAAACTATGAGTCAATTACTAACATTGGACACAGCGCCTTCGCCGCGAGTGGCGTGAAATTAAACGATGCTATTCACGGAGATTTTCTCGGATAACGTAAACTAGAATAAGTCTAGTTACCGGCATATTTACGCAAGTTAGCGTTGTAGAGACGGCTCGTTTATTAGTCCGATGGGAGCAATGAGGGGCACATCATTAGGGTTACGCAGGATAATTTTTGCAGCAGCTCGATTGGGGAAGTACAGAATACCGCAGACAAATAACTTTATGTTGTGTAAAGTTGTGTTCCTGCGCGTGAGTAAGGTCGCTAGAGCTCATAGGGGAGGGGGGAAAGGTCGATAACGCGTGAGCAATGCTTCGTGTGTTGCAAGCGTCCATATGGCTACGGTAACCGCTTACCATCAGGCGGGCCTTACGCTTGTTTGCCGACTTAGTCGTATAAAAAAAGTTTTTTTTTTATATGCCTTTAAATATAAAAATATGCACTTCACCACAATTTCATGGTTAGTGATGATGTGGCCAAAGTTGGTAAGTACACAAAGCCTACAAGGAAAGGCACCGAGTTGTCGGTAGGTGCTTGTCCACAGATTTGGCGTGCTATGGTTTCCTAACGATGTTTTTTCTTCACTAAACGGGTCGTCTGTCAAGGATTTTTATATATTCACTGAGCGGGATGAGTCTACTCCTATTGTAATTGGGTTCTATATTTAAATTTCTAGCGTACGTATGCTGTTTTTCTTCTCAAAAAGCCGGTATTGTAAGCCGGTAAGCTAATTATTTATTTGCTTTATTTTATACATTGATTCTTGATTCTCAGTTCATGATACTAAAGTTATTACTGCGCAATGCTCATAAAAACGAGATTAGTAGTCTCGTCGTCATGTCCGCGTCTTATACCAGTTAAAATAAAAGCCGATATACAGAACCCTTGCAGTAAAAACGCCATCACAATTTACTGCTTTTAAACGAGTAATTCTAATTAGAGCAGACCTCGTCAAACTTTCGCCTGCCATTTTTTTGTCCCGAGCGAGAAATAACGAACTTTTCTAACTTGCGAAAATGAGGGAAAAATGGCGAATTTTGATTACGCCAACTTTTATTAGAGTGAACATTTTTGTGTCCTTAACTATGTGTATTAATCAACTTCTTTAGAGGCTTTATACATAAATGATTTCATATTTTCTGCGCTGGTGCCTTATTGCGTCGCGATTTTCGCACGTGGTTTTGATGTATGATGTTCTCTGAGAAAGAAATATTTGACAGAATTTGATGAATGAGGGTTTTTGGTTCATTTATTGGACTCTTTATAGTGATATAAGGTAGTTAAGATGAATGACCGTTTAAATTTTTGCAAACTGTGTAATATAATGTTTTTGTGTAGGGCAGTAGTCTGAGAAGAATCCATGTAAGTCTACCCTATCCTAAGTTCTAATCATATTGTGTTGTACTAACTTACTTAATTTTACCTCTTTGCCTTATTAGTAATTACCTACAGATAATCCGATTACTTGAGCGGTCTTTAACCCCAAGTGATATTAAAATTAATTGTATACGTCACAGGAAGGAACTAGCTTCTAAGATACAAGCTCGGCCTAGTTTAGATGCTAGTGGATAAATCGTTTAAAATATACACTGTTATGTACCTAGATTATACTAGACCTCAATGTATTTATTATTGGTGAATAAATTATTATTATTATTAATGTAACTTGACCAAAATTTTTAGATTAAGTGGTCAACATATTTTCATCATTAAATTAATATATTATAAAAAGAAACGAAATGAATGAACTGTATTATCAAAAGCTTATACATAACTTAACTCTTATGTTATATACTGTTTGATATAGATTTCCTGTTTACTCTATAAACAACTTTATAATTGGCGAAAGAGTAACAAGCTGTGGTGTCTATAATATTTTATGGTCTAATATACTGAATCAAGCTGGAAAAGGCAATAACTTGTGTTTGGTATCGCCCTGGGACCTAATCAAATACGCTCTACTTGTATTAAATATATAAATATCCTCGGACAACCTTTACACTTGGTCATCTGATTCTAAATTAAGCAGTTCTTATATATACTTAAATGATATAACTACTATCTGGGATGATTATATTGTTACTAGAAGTATTAATACGCCTTAATTATGTTTTTGTTTATTAATGATTAAGTAGATTCAGCGATTTCAGAATTAAAATCTGTTGTTTTTTCATCAACATCATCATCAGCCTATAATGTCTCACTACTGAGCACAGGCCTACTTTCACAAATGAGGGTAAAAGGGTATGCTAGACTGTTGCCCATTGGCAATACTCCACCACGCATGACCACTGCGGATTGGTGGAGGTAGGCCACCAGTAGGTTCTACCTACTGTTGGAATTTTCAAGCCGCCTAGGAGGCCTCTAAATAGCTTAACGACTGTCAAAATTAAGTGATAACCGGGACCAACTGCTTTACATGCCTTCCGAAGCACGGAAACGCTCGATTTTTAATACCACTAGGCGGTCACCCATCCAGGTATCGGCCACAACGGTGGTAGCTTAGCTTTGCCGATCGATTAAGAACTGCTAATCATGCTACACCAAGAGTGTTTTAAGAAGTATATGTCTACTATACATTGAGTTAGAATATATAAAGTAATAGCGTTAACAACGTTAGCTTTTGAAATCAGAAATTAATAATAACTAATATGTGTACCTACATTTTAAATTTCGTGAGTGCTGAAAAACAAATGTTTACATCTACTTTTAGCTTACGCTTATTAAAAATACGCTTTCAAATATTTATTTATCAGAAAAGTACCACGAGTCTTAATTATGTTTTGGTTTATTTATGATGAAGTAGATTCAGCGGTTTCAGAATTAAAATCTGTTGTTTTTTTATTTTATATGGTTTCCTCACGATATTTTCTGTCCAAACAGCTCAAGCTCCCTGTAGGGTTCAAAGCAAAGACCCTCGTTACGGCATACGAGGTCAATACCACTTATTTACTTGCACTCATAATTCCGGATTTTAGTCATCCATGGAATCCGGAATGGTTATTAAGATTAAATGGCCGGATGGGATTTAAAGATTGAACTTTTAATAACATTTAAGACTTAAGACGCTGCCAAGGGTAGTCGAGATACTGTAAGTACTTATTTTAAGAATGCCTTAGGGGATTTTCCTTTGGAGCTTCTTTAAATTAATACGTTATAATTTGCTTTTTGTATTCTACTTATTTAAAATAATGCTACGCTAATAATGCCTTAGCAATCTTATTTATATATATAAATGCATCAATGTTGCTCTAAACGAAAATTTGTTATGAATTTGTTGTGCTACGATTAACAACTACGATTGTTGATTGTTATCCAGTACCTACTTCTAAGAAATTGTGTTATTTAAATTATTATTACTAATTAATTAATTATTTAAGAACTGTAATTTTAAGTATAGCATGAGGTGCTTACTTATAATAGGCTTTACGTTTTAGCTTAAAATAGTACGTAAGGTTTTTTTCTGTTGTATGTTTTAAATGTAAGCTGCTAGTGAGCCAAATAAATAAATAAATAATTTTCTTACAAGTCATTGTACATAATATTTGAACAAAGAATTTAAAACGTCCAGAGGATAGTCGCCTCTATGGGAACACGAAATAAACAAGCCATAATTGACAGTATTTAAAAGTAATAAGTTTAGGTAATTAAAAGTGACGAAATAGCAATACTTACACATGGAAGGTGAGTTTTTTAGATTTTCCTTGGTTTTTATAAGTGTTGTGACAGTATTATATACGCAAGTTGACATTTTTTATTTAATCAGTACAGCGAGTATGACGCGATGACAGCCGTGCGCAGCACGAACTGAGAGCGATTTGTTCAGGAGCCCCTCAAGCGGAGTGATATTAAATGTCATGCTTTAGTAAGGCCGACTATCCATCTGGGTAGAGGCACGATGCCGTATGAAAATCTTTGTATTTGAAGGGCTATTTATTAATATTTAAATGTAGCAATTTATAGAACATCATGCGTAAATTATAAATATACTAGCTGCCCGGCGCAACTTCGTTCGCGTGGTGCTACCCTACCCTACCCTACCTTACCCTACCCTACCTAAACCATCCAGGGAGTTAATTCTACTGTACGTGTGTATGTCACTGAACTCCTCCTAAACGGCTGGTCGCGCCCTGGATGGTTTAGATTCACAAATCAGCCCGGCAAATGGCGCTGCAGTCGGTACCTAGGTTATATTATCGACTGCAGCGCCATCTGCCGGGACAGAAGAATTTTATATATAAAGATATTATAGGAAATACTATTATAATAATAAAGAAAACTTCGTTAGTTATTATCTGTTCGAAAGTTATCTTGAGTAAATAAACTAAATGGATAAATAGTAGGATATTATTGTAGCATTATGGCTTCTTCTCCATTGTCTGTTCTTTGATTTCCTAATACACTAGCTTCCTTGCAGAAACATATATCTGAGGCACATCTTATCTGTATCATTGTCGCCTATAATCAGCCATAATTTGCAATGTAATCGTCAGAAAACTCCGCAAAAATTTTAGTTGAAAAAACTACACGCGTATTTTCCGACGTCAATTAACGGTAGAACATCGCTAAGGCATCGCAATAATGTTGTCGATTGTCGCATCACTATATAATTACACCAAAAAACGATTACTTAATGCGATATTCTTCCCTTTTTAGTATCATGTTCGAATAAAATTCCTTCATGATCGTGATTCAATGTACCGTTTATGAAAACGAACGAAAAAGGCCGCCAAAAACTGGACGTGACGACTATATAAAATATTTTTTTCGTTTTTTTTTACAATATCAAAAATATGAATATCAAAGCAGCATGGGTTAAATCTCTATGATATAAAAATGAACCCCTATTTCCCTTGGTCACGCCATGACTTGAGAACGACTTTACCGATTTCATCCATCTTTTTTTATGTTTTCTAATACTCTGGAGAAGGTTCTTACGGAAAAAAAATTAAGAATGTTGCGTAGAAAATTAGAAAATTTAAGAAAACTTTACGGTAGGGTAGGGTAGGACGGGTTATGATAACCCTCGGATACGCGGGCGAAACCGCGGGGCGCAATTAGTTTATAAATAAAACATGAAGCTTTACTAACGATTGTGCTGCAGCAAAAGTCATCCATTTGAATTCTGCATTTAGCCAAGTTCCTTCTCTATGTTTGATTATTTATCATCTTGGGTCTCATCACTTATCATGGTGAGAACTTGTTCACCAAATTTGCGTAGGCTAGAAATGAAAAATAAAATCTAGTAATATACAATTTAGTATCAAGCGATATATAGGGTGACTGGTAAATTAGTAAACGATACTTAGATACATGATTGTACTCATGATAACAAACAAATTTCCCAAAGTTTTTTTTTTACCTACTTAGCTCATGAGCCCATAATATTTAGTACCTAACAAGAATAAGAATACACCATCAATTTAGTTATTTATCCCTATCTGTTTCTTTGGGAAAGTTGTTTGTTATCATGAGTACAATCATGTGTATAAGTATCGTTTACTAATTACCAGTCACCCTATAATAATATTTTTAAAAAAGCATTACTTTTTATCAACACTGATACTGTTGAATAACGTAACGTTATTTTAAAATGAAGCTGTCGTAACGTATAAAGAAGCCTTAAAGCAATGCAAGCGTCAATAAAGTTTTATTTTATCATTGCATTGCTCATATGCCTCGCTTTTTATCGTTGTTAAATTAAACTTGTTGAAATATTTAAGGTTATACTGAAAACCAGTGCTTAAATTGTACAAGAAATGATATTGGTTTAACATTTTCATTGGCTTTTGCAAAGTATAATGAAATGCAGGTAGCTTAGTTTAGCAAACATCTGAAATGAGATGAGAAGATTAAACATTTTCAAATAAATGCTTTCAAATGATAAATTTTGCATTTGTGTGAGGATTTGGATGAAATGTGGCACATTTTGGCACGGGATTATTTTGTCCCGGAAAAAAAAATTGATCTCACGCGGTTTTCTCGGGTTCCCGTGAAATATTATGATTTTTCGGAAAAAATATATAGATAAAAAATAAATATAATTACATAAATTAATAAATAATTCATGAAACATTTTTCACACACGGGTATCTAAGCAGAACTTGATAACTGATAAACTTCACAATATCTACTGCTTTTTATTTGTAATTACATATACCTACTTATTATACATAATTACACCCAGACTCAGGACATGCAGATGCAGAGAATGTATGCACACAAATGCATGTCCTGTGTGGGAATCGAACCCACGGCCTGCGACGTGATAGGTGGGCCAACTGGCTCGTCTATGTGTATCTGTATATATTTTATTCCACGATATATATTTCTCAGTGCCAAGTTTTGTCGAAATGCGTTAACAAACAACGTACACATAAAAAAAATGAATATACGTGTTTTGACCACAATCCCACCATAGTAAGTAATGATGTGTCCGAAGGTGGTAAGCACACAAAGCCTAGAAAGAAACTGGCTTTTAAGTGCAGCTGTCGAAACACCCCGATAGGTGCTTGGCGACAGATTTTCATCTTGAGGTTGGTAGCCAGCCAGGCTTGTACTACAAAGGACCGTGCTATGGTTTACTCACGATGTTTTCCTTCATCGAAAGCTCAAGCTCAATGTAGGATTCGAACCCGGGACCTTCGTCACAGCATTCGACGTCACTGCGTCGCTACCACTGAACTATCATCGCCTTAAACAAAGTAGGAAGGATAGGATTTAGGTAGAAACCTGACTGAATATATTTACATCCTCCTTTATCCGAATTTAATAAATGATGCATGGCATGACGTCATCCATCAATTATTTTGCTCTATTCTTCACAATATATTATTGTAGGCTACATTAATTTTACACGTGTTCATTAAGGCGCGGACTGACTACGATTTTGACAGGACTCGTTCTTCACTGGAATAGGGTTGAAAATGGTAAATCATAAATGTGTCGACTCTATGAAATGGACTGTTATTTACGGGTTTTCTTTAGATTATACAGAATATACGCATTAAATTGAATAAGTGTCCGGTTAACATTCTAATATAATTCTGTATCTTATATATTCTTAAAAATAAAATTGTTGTCATCGCTGAAAATACGGAGAATTTCGACGCGAAAGATTTTTTTAGACGTAACTTAGGATTTTTTTATTGGGAATATCAAAGCACTTTTTAATATTCTATTCGGTTAACATTTTTCTCAAAACCCTCTTCTATCCACAGTATTTTTTTTGTGTTAGGTATTTCTTTGCGTTACGTCATACTCGACTCTCAAAGAAACCCATTTTTGAGATTTGAGCTTAGACCCGGCCTTAAAACCTTACTGAAATTCAAGGTCGATGGACAAAACCACTCTACGAAGTAATTAGATACTTTTTCCTTTGGTCGAGTTACACTTATTTTCTGTTTTCCGATGCTAAGTATCTTCATTCCAATTATTTTTTATAGCCAACTAAATTCGTTGGTATTGTGAATTGTATTTTAATGTTAAGCTTCTAAAAGCTTTTCATAATAAATATACAATAAAACATTTCATAATAAATATACAATAAAACCAAAAATACGATTATAGTTTGCACAATTCTGTAAGTCACAGTGCAATGATACAGAACTTCATTAAACTGGGCTTCATAGATATCCATTATCTGGAGTTTTATAACGTTTAGACCTCAAGTAGGTGACAGAACTAGTCAATGGATGGCTTTCTTAACTCGTTTGATATGCACGTGTTCCATAAATATAATAGAACTGTAGAAAAAGGAAGACCAGTTTAACGAAATCCACTTAAGCGGCATGGCATTCTAGATGGAGTACCTACTGATGACGATGATAATTATATCGCACTTATTTTTGGGTAAGAATCATTTATCAAACGACGTTATTCAGCGCCATAATCTTTGCTTTCAGTCCACACCTCTTAATTTTTTTGCATTAAACAAGTTTGTGACCTTTTCGAATAAAATCTTATAAATCATCAGCAACTAGAATCATTAATCATTCCTTATATAGCTACAATAAACTTATGTTACACACCTTATTACTGTTATGTGAACGGTAAGTGATCTAAACAACTCCAACCTATTAAGATAATGTTTTTTTTAAAATCACCACGTACAAATTGTTTATCTAACTTATATACGTTTTTGCTTGAATTTTTTGCAGCTGTTGATTCTAGAAATTCTATTCTTAGTTAAGTAATTGATCAAATGTATGCTTTAAATTGTGTCCTCATGATTTAAAAAAAAATTAAGGGATATAAATGCTCTCAGATACTGAAAGAACAAACAAAAGCAAACCAAATAAACATTTTCAGAGATCTATTAAAACTGGGATAATCTAGATTGACTGCATAAGTGATACTATTTTCTAGAATCCAGTTCCGTACCGTTAGATCACTGTAACAATGGATGCAGGTATAAGCAAATCTCCCATTACATAGTTACACGGTGCCAGCACGGGTTAATATAATAATGATGTCATCACACCACAAAGCCTTTTGTAAGCGCTTAGAGCGCAATACAGATGCAACCTCGCAGACGGTTTGTGCCGTAATCTTAGCTAAAGAGATTTGAGATAATACAACAAGCTCTGTTTAAATTTTGAGGTTTCTACTTTGAACAGGATATAATAACAGAAGTAGGTATCCACTAAAATATTGTGTCGGTGTCTAATATTAATGTTTACATCCTGGTTAAAGACTAAGTAGGATAGGTATGAGACATCGATACCAAATAATCAGCAATTGTTTGCAGATAGAGCGATATGATTGACTAAAAACTAGCATAAATAGAAGCTAATCCAAATTAAAGGTACAATAAAATTGATGTGCTTGTATTATAAACTGAAGAAAGAACAGCGCAGTGAAACCTGATAGGTGGGATAGGTCAAATATGTGTAAAAGATATTTGCTTGTTTGGACAATCAAGTCTAAGTGGTTTGATAAATTGGGGTGAAACGACTAGGAGTGGCATAAGAAGTGGATTATTTATAAATTAAAGCCTCAAACAACAAAATGTGAGTAGGCATAGTAGGTATATAAAATTATTATAATTTATCTTGCTCTGGTGTACATTCGGAAGATTCATCTTTACACAACCCGCAATTAAAATTGTGATCAGACTGAAAATGTTTTAAGCAGCTATAAATCTTAATAACAGTCATTAAAGACTACTGTCGCGTGCACAGATTCAGTAAAGGTTATAGTAAAGTTTTAGCTTGTGTATGAATCGCATTCTTAATTGATACTCCCATGTATCTCTTTTTTGTTACCATTGAGTTGAATCTCTTCGCCTACTAAAATTAATTGATGCTCAAATACAAACGAAGCGGGAACGCCGTTACCCATTATGTTTCGATTTGCGGTACCGATATTGTCATTGTTTTTTTTGAATTTTTAATATTTCATCCGAGTTTAATTTTTGCTTTATTAATCGCATAAAATTGATACAGACTTGTATCAGTGGATATTGTCTCTCTATTCTCTTTTTTTTTGAACATTTTAATATTTCATCCGAGTGAAATTTTTGCTTTACCAATCTTATAAAATTGATACAGACCTGTATCAGTGGATATTGTCTCTCTATTCTCTTTTTATTTAACTTTTAATATTTCATCCGAGTTTAATTTTTGCTTTACCAAAAGTATATAATTGATACAGACTTGTATCAGTGGATATTGTCTCTCTATTCTCTTTACTATTTCTATTATAAAGTAACTTTTGACTGTGTAACTTTCCATAACTCGTCAACGTCCAACAATAAGGAAACTGTTAGGTATAACAAAACAGCATTGCTCTCAATTTAGAAATTATGTCACCGTTTTATTGTTGATCCCTAAATTTATACGGGATTCGACCCGGACATCCAGGACCAAACCCTAAAAACCTTGATATCAGCTGAGTAAACAACAAAAGTTAATCGAAAAAAGGCACACGTCCGTCCGTTAAAATGTTACACGGAATGAAACACCCGCAGGGTGGGAAATTGGAGTGCCGTTGTAGGAAATTAAAGCCTTTTCTCATCTACTTTTTCCTGATTGGACCGGGACGAACGGAAGTCTTCGGATTTTATTGTGTATTTCTTAGAAGTTTCCCGTTTTTTATATCCTGCCCCAAAAGTTTTGAACGGCAATGAAATTGTAGAGACAGGTTCGTCGAAATAGAATTTGATGTAACTTTAACTTAGGCAATGGGATAAAGTGGAAAAGTTTTTAGTGAAGGCGAAATTTGTACGGGTTTCAAAAGTAAACCTTGTTGAAGTGGTTCTATTTAGTAATCGCCTAATACCATTCCAAATTCATGTTCAAACTGTACTAGTTTCAACTACAGTATATTCTTTGGGCACTGATTAAAATTACTTATACCAAAACCACCAATCATTTAATTAGCTTAATTGTTATGTTCATACCATCACAGTAAACCTATAATGGATGGCGACTAAGCGGTTTCGCTAAAAAACAAGTTCACATCCGACAATTTAAGTAATGATCCTTTGTGCAAATATTCAGTTACTTTCCGAGTAAAAAACGAATCCCAAAAATATTAAATCTTATTACGTGTGATGATTTGTATTTTTTAAATTTAAGTTTGTATCTCGTGGTTTCATCTAGGATAAAAAGTGGTATTACCGAAGTCGGTTGCCGATAAGGATAATGCGTGAAAATCTATGATGATACCATCATCATCTACCTGCCCTGATCCCAATCAATTAGGGTCAGAACAATATGAACGCTTCTTCCATTCGGCTCTTCTATCCGGTATACCAGCATTCACTCCTGTCTTATCCATATCATCTTTCACACAATCCATCCATCTCTTCGGTTTTTCTCTTCCAGTATATCCATCCACTTTCATATTCATAATTCTTTTAGTGATGGGTCTTTTATTTCTCCCCAAGTGTGTAATTACTTTATACTCGCTCTATCTCCAAAAATAATTAATTCCAATAAAACGCGAGTCAGGTTCCTACGTTAAACAGGATTCGAGCAAGTGAGAAGGCAAGTGATTCATAATTATAAAACTTCTAACTTTGATCGTACTATAACTTTGATAAACTTATCTACTTTGTGCTTTAAATTATCAATTTCAACGCGGGAATCGAATAACACTGAGTACTTGTTTAAGTAATGTTTTCGGATATATAACCTTAGTATAAAGACATAGAAATGATATTTGAGTTGATTCTACTTTGTTTTGTGCCTTGGTTGTACACGCGTTTCCGAGATAGTTCATATTTTCTCCTCAAAAAAAAAAACTCAGCTACTACTACTAGGTAAAATTAAGTAACAAACATTCCATACTATCGCATTTATAATGATGTATAGTTAAATAACTAAAATTAAAATTAAATATAATTTCCCAGTCACATTAAGTATATTTAACCCAGCAATAGAATTATAGAGCGTTTATATCACTCAGTTGCTGACATAAACAACACGACACTAGTTGGCAGTCTAATACCTAGCTTTCGTCTAGAAATCCAGGCATTAACAGCTTAGCATAAACAGCAACTGTAAAACTGTAGTTACGTGTAAACGATAATATCTCAGCGACTGTTATACAACCATTATACAACTTTTTTCCAGATCGTTTGCCGGGTAACTTAATAGAGATGTTATTTATGATATTTCCTTGGCTAAGCCCCGCTTTCCTGCCTACTTGGGGCCTGAATAATCGTTCACCCCAGGGGCCCATTCTATGCTTAACGGCTAGGAGTAAAATCATATTGATTACGAATACAGATGCTATTCTATCGCGCAAGCCGATTATTAAGGTGGTGGTTCCGCAAACTATTGGTGCTACTACCATAGTCAGATATACAAAAGTGTAGTTTTATAGAGACTACAAGGAATTTATGTACGCTTTATAGTTTTAGAATTTTTTTTCTCACTTAGTCGTGCGTGACTTCACTGTATAATTTTAAGAAATATTATTAAAAATTAGTTAAGATATCATACTTGAATACTTTTCCAGCCAAAAATTGAGACACTATTTGAGAATAAGTAAACATGTTTTTCTGAAACCAAAAGATAACACAATACGCAACATATTTGATGAAATCTATGGCTAAATAAATATCTCACTAATTTTAATGCGATCGAGTTTCCATAGTAACATTATTAAAAAGCCTGCTGTACGTCCTTGGTATTTAACTGTATCCAGGATCTTAATAGCTACTAGTTTTGACGCATTAAAATCATGACCACAAGTTGACCAAGAAATAGCAGAGCTAGACCAAGCTTACCGAGATTATGTCCTGGATACTTGAAGAGGGGTAAATGAAACTGTTATATTAACTGTTGTTATGACAATTATTTTATTTATAGAGTGTTAACGGAGCCTTAAAATGCTATGAGTTTATTAAAAGCTGTTATAAAGTTATACAACTAAAAGGTTGATAATACGGGTGAATAATTATTTTTTGTAGCACATTTTTCACTTCAATAAATTATAATTATAATAATATAGTAATGGAAGCAGGTAGTAGTCACCACAGATGCTGTTATACAACCTATACATTGGATACAATTAATTTGAGTAAATTGACATACAGTGTTTGTCTGTCTATACGAATATGATGACATAACGAACCAACAATCATGATGTTAAGTCAAATAGGAGAACAATAGAAAATATAAAACTAGGACTTCCTTCTCCGCAACAATGTATGGAAGTTCACTTATAACTAACTACATTTCCGATGGATAGTAGTAAAATGTCGAGTTTACTCTCATTAAGCTTTACATAAGTTGTATTGAGTAAGTTTCAAAATTCAAATGCAATTAGGTATAGTGCACGATTTAATTTGTCCAGGCATTGCAAGGAACAATAGACCTCTTGATTAAACAAAGACTCGTTCAAATATAATCACAGCGCCTGCCAGTACAAGCGACAAAAGTTATGGACTCAGTTCCAACTTCGCAGTCAAAGAACAATCAGGCAACTCTGCTCGTCAGTTTAGCGTTATTTTATGCTTGAAGCTGTAATTTCAAACTTTAGCTTGTATTAAAACATTTTGCAGACATTGCGAAGGATATATTTGTGAAACGGATTATTATTTTACTAAAGCTCTAAGGGAAATCATATAAGAAATGATCTCGTCAAAATTAAAAGACATGTCGACGCATCGATATTTTGTAGTTTTATATTAAGTAATACGAGCACATTTTGTATTTAAAAAAATTGAAATCTCTTTTCTTAATATTAGTACCTACCTGGGTGACCGAGATTTGAACTCGAAAAAAGGCATTTTCCCAGAGATGTGACCTCGATCGATTTTTGCCCCCAAAGAGAAGCAATATATATAGCAAACATTGAAATCATTAGAACCGTTTTCGAGATCTCAAAATATATATACAAATATTGCTCGTTTAGTAGTAGGTACTATAGGATATGATCATGTCGAAGAGTTTGTTTGTTTTTCAGGAACTACCAGTCCAATTTATATAAATATTTTTGCGTTAGATAGCTCGTATTGAAGAAGGCTATATAGCGCAAGTGAAGCCACGGAGCATAGCTAGATTACTAATATGCACCAGTACTCATCTACCCCGTCCTTTATTTCCTAACCAAATGATACAAGTCTTATAAATCGAATTGAATGATGATGACAACACCAAAATTAAAAGTCCTCACTTACCATGGACATTATAAAAAAAACAATAGAATTTCCCAAACCTAAAATGGTCTCCAAAATTTTCAGTCCGTGAAGTACTTAACTGACCTTAATAATATAAGTGTTTTGTTGAAAACCTTTGTCTATTGTTTCATAATCAACACAATAGGGTGATGAAATATGTCCTCTTGTAATTTTTGGTGGTCTGTG
The DNA here is from genome assembly GCA_951394255.1 of Polyploca ridens. Lineage (NCBI taxonomy): Eukaryota > Metazoa > Arthropoda > Insecta > Lepidoptera > Drepanidae > Polyploca > Polyploca ridens. The sequence goes on along the minus strand of OX596254.1, from coordinate 11,801,433 downwards.
GTAACCACACGCGCTGGAAACCATAACAATGGCTGTGTGTTTTTGTCATGTGTCTGTAATACTTGTAGTTTATGCATTGTTTTATCTAAATTGTTCTGAAATATGGAAGTATTATCTACTGATTATAATGCCACATCAGCTATTTTGCTAGCTTATTAAGTAATTATGTTCTATAATGTAACCAATGTTATTTTCTATTTTTTTTATAAATATAGTTCTAAAATAATTTTCTAATGTTATTAGCTTATAGATGGTTACAACTATGTATAATATAAATATCATAGAAGGAAACCTACTATTAATGCGTAGCCTATTAAATTTCTATTTTGTTTAATTTCTTCGCAACTTTTGCCAACATTTTACCCTTTGTGCAGTAAAAGTTTGCTTTCCATTTCTACCTTTATCTAAATTCCTCCTCTCCTGTGTATTTTCGAGACCATCACCATCGTATTGCCGCTCATTATGCAAGCCTCAATGAAAATGGCCCCACTACACTTCATTCATGTCTCCTCATGACTATTCAAGGAAGGTCGTCTGTCCCTTGACAGCGACCGTACTTGTTCCATCTTTCAACTAAGTGTTTCATTCACTGCTGGTAATATTTAAATTTCGAACAAAAGTGTTACTAACAGAACAGCATTGGATGTTATACAATTGTTTGTTACAAAACAAGTCACGTATGTACGTTCGAAAGTGAAAGCCTCAGTCCAAAGGGATTCAACTGTTATTCCTCTCGTGTTCAGTTCATTCATAAATCAAAGAGAAGGACGAGTCCAGTCTAAATTGGCAGGGTATACATCTAATTTGGACCCTGTTAATAATAGATGTAGATTCGTTTTCGTTTGTGCGGCTTAATTTTTGGGTAAACAAAGGTCGTTAATGTACATCTGTTGGGGAAAGGTATTATTGGAGCAAGTGAAACGAGAACATTTGTAATTTACTCGTTCTGAATCTAGACATGTACCTACCTACATATAATAAAGTAGTTTCGCATATTTTTATATCATCAGGAAAGTATCTAGTGGACTGCAATTAATGATAAATTGGTACCGATTTAAATTGGAGCTAAAATAAATTATAACCTTTAATATAATTTTCTAAAATTTATTTGCACTTCTAAAATTGAGTGATGCCGAACGAGAGGAGAATTTTAATAATATTTATCTGAAATGCTTCAGAGAATCCTAAATGAAATCCTAATATTATTAGGATTTCAGGAATCCAAAAACGTTTGAATTATTTTAAGTGTAGAACTGATTTTTCTACATGAATATTTTCCCGAATACCCACACATTCATGTTTAATTATTGACATTAATCTCATCACAAATATTTACGTCCCTTCTTATCTCTGAGTCGGAAAGCGAAAGGGCAAACACAGGTGTACCTACTGTACCTTATCGCATTACTAATTAACGTCAAGGGAAACTAGGCCGCCGAGGGCTTTCTTCAATTTAATATTTACATTAAGATTAGTAGCTTGTTATGCTAGTAGTAGTATTAATTTCACTATCGTACGTAGTAACTATTTAGTAATCTGTGCTATCGTTTTTATTTTTGTCTCAATTTGGTTGCATCACTTAATTCTTAGCGTCTTTCTTATTTTCTAAAAATACCGGTACCTATACCTACATGCACTTGAGGACTTTTCCTAAATATTTCTCATATTCAGAGTCTATATTTAAAATAATCTTATGTTTATTTATAACTCACACATCGTAAAATATAATATCCTACAAACTAGTATACAAGACGTTGTTTCCAGTAGCATTGTTAACACGGAAGCTCGTTTGCTCTGTAGATTGCGCCAACACAGTAGGATGTGTTCATTTTGTTTGCTCTGCCAATTTACCTATGCACATCCTTTGTGGATTTTCCTGTAAGCTTCGCTAACTCCATGTGAACTTTTTTGTTGTTCGAATGCATTGTTATAGCGTCAAACTGGCGAGTAATTTCATCAAAAGCCTTAAACTTTTACAGACTACCTTGCTTTACCAGAAAAAAGTCATGGATAAAGAATTTCTACGTTTTTGGAAAACCAAGGCATTAATTTGAATACATGGGAAAATCTTTCATGTGATTTGGTTAAGATAACAAAACATCATGTTTAACAAATACCGGATTATCCGGCTAGTGAAAAATTCCGTACATTTATAAGCGTATAAAGATCGTGAGTACACTTTCCCCAGGCGTCGCGTGCGCACATTGTATCGATGAAGCCTTCTAGAGAGCAGGCTTCGATGTAATGGTTAAGTTACTAGCGATATGCGTGATATATTGCCGTTTTTTATCCGATTGAAGGCTTCATGATGAAGAATATCTGCATACCCGAGAGGCATTTCGAAGGATATTAATTTGAGCTGATGATTTATTGTAGACTGTTTTTTTATTTGTCGGCCTTACTCATAAACGCTATTTAAAGTTAAGTCATACTTAAAACAGTTATTTAAAAAAATCTTCACTCATAAACGGTATTTATCCCTATTCACTGCTTAAAAACGTTATTTAAAGAGCTGTCAAATTAAACAACCTACGACCCTTGTTTAACGGGCTAAATAGCAAAATGGCCGCCAAATAAACAGCTGTTGCTTGATTGCTGTAAAATATTTTTCATTGATTTCCGAAAGTAAGCTGGATATATGATGTTAGATTATATAGAAACACCATAAATTACTTAAACTTGTACCTCGATGACCGACCGAGCTTTGCTCGTTTTTTTTTTGTAAATCATATTAGTTTTTCTCACAAAAGAACTCAAAAGCAAAAAAAAATATCATCTGGTCTCGAACAGGGTCTTCTGGTTTCGGGACCGCCCGATTTGGCTATGATAACCTTGTACAAAATTTACATTCGTATTCTAATGATATTGTTCAACCTTATTCCACCATCCCCATTTTTACACCGAACCACAAGACGCCGGGAAAATTTTCACCCGTACGTTGTTGACATACCGAATATACGGACACAGCGTTTTGCATCCTCATTTATAATGCGGACAGCAAGGGAGTGGAACTTGCTTCCGGCGTCTGTGTTTCCTGACGCTTACAATCTAGGTACTTTCAAGGCCAGAGTGAATAGGTTTCTTCTGGGTAAGCGTGTTTCATCTTAGGCTTCGTCATCGCCCCTTATGGGCGGGTCAGTGGCCAAACGCAAGCCCATTTAATAAAAAAAAAGCAGTTTTTCATTGCCTGAAAACACGGATAAAACGACGTTTTCTAAAAATTAAACCTAGCTAGATCGATTTATCGCCCCCGAAACCCATTGGAGCTGTTTCCGAGAATCAGATCATATACAATATAATATTATCATAAAACACATAATAAAACTTTTCAAATTGTTGTTTATTCTTTTTTTTTAAAACCTCCATAACTGTCAAATTTATGGTCTTGACGTTGGTGTCGCCATATATAATATTATTTTTGCTCTTTAAATCCTTCAATAACTAAATCATGATTAAAATGCGTTTATGAGTAAAGAAAAGTTAAACACTGAATAACATTTTAAATAGTAATTAGCTATATACTATTTAATCCGTTATTTAAGAGATTTTTATGAGTAAGACCGTAGATTGTTAGATTAGATGCTTACTGCCACACCATAGGATGTGTGATAGATTTTCACACAGGAACAATATTGCGTAAAATATATTTATATAACATGTAATCCATAAGTTTTTCAAAATGATAATTATATCAGCCTCAAAATAGCCTTTGTTTTATGAAATACTATAATGCAATTCTCTTCCTGAACAATTAATGGTTCAAAAATAATTGCTACATGATTAGGATCTAATTGAACGAGCGATGTCGAAACATCGAGTGCAGCAGAAAAAAATGCATTCAAAATATACATTTAGCTTTAGTTGAACTGAAGGTGAACATCATGATTAAACCAGCATCATAGTAGTTCCTTTCTAGTGCTTAACACTTCCAGTCACATCAGCACTTACTTTGGTCAAACTCCATAGAAAAAAAAAAGAAAACAAAGACATTTATATCTCCATTCACAACAATCGAAGCATCCAGCATAGTAAAATAGTACAAAAGAAGCTTATTCCTAATACCTTAAGCCATGCCTGGATAAACCGGTAGCTGGCCCCTGTGCTTGCTCACAATATATTCTGAACAATTTATCGCTATTGGAAATTATTTCTCGATGAAAATCCAACGTACAAAATACGACGAGGTATTTCTGTTGGTTCCGCATATCAACTAAACAAGGACTTCATTTACACCGTACACTGAATTATATCAATAAACAGCTCATCATTTTTTCAAAAATAATTACGTAGTTAAATTTAAAACACCAAAAAGCTCAGGCACGTTTTAAGCCAAAATATCTTGTACAGTCGGCGCTAGTTAGATTTACCACTTCATTTCTGTTCTAATTAAAACTCGTACTGCCTTGTGTAAATTAAACTGAAAATGCAATAAGCGAGGCTTGTCCACATCCTGCTTATACGCTATGCTATATTATTCGACCATTAACCACATTCTGTGGTTTTGTGGGGTTTATGTTCAACTCTGGAATGTTGCACTGTTTTTGCTATCATTTTGCTGGCTTATACTCACATTTTTTTATAGTTTAAGCAAACGAAATGAGGATTTAAAAAACATAAAATAATAGCTGACTCAACAGACGCTGTACTGTCAAAATTCCTAATGAAAAAAGCACTTTTTCAATTTTCTGGGCAATATTTTTTTCCGTAACAAACTTGTCCTGGTAATAACGAGCTCAACAAAAATAAAACATAATTGGTCGAGCCATTCTCAAGTGATTTCATATATGCGGCAATAGATTTTTATTATTATTACAAGCTTTTATTTACTTGCCTTGTTAGTTAGTATGGTACAAATCTTGCAACTGAATTTTGAAACATTTTTCCCTAATCGATTGAGCTGAAATTTTACATACACGTTTAGTTTGGATGACAATGCATGTTTAGCTAAAAAGGTTATTTTAAAATTAATAATTTAAAGGTTACTAGTTGCGCCCGCGGTATCACCCGCGTACCCGAGGGATTATCCGACCCTGCCATAAAGTTTTCTTAAATTTTTGTTTAGTTAATAATGGAGATGCTCTAGAGCATTAGAAAACTTAAAAAAAAGATGGATGTAATCGATATAATTGTTCTCAAGTTATGGCGCGATGGCGTGACCAAGGGAAATACGGATACATTTTTATACAGGGTGTTGTTTTGGTCAGCGACAAGCGACCCAGGAGCGGTAGTACAAAATATATATTCCCCAAAAATAAACTTAATTCCATTAAATACTGTAAATATGTTGAGATATACCTTATTCAATTAGAAATAAAATTACTGCAAAGTATAGTTACTAGGCACGTGCACAGACTAGAGCTAGGCGCAAGCCGCCATCGCCCCACCCCTTTACTCCCTCGTACTCCCGTTGAGTATTATGTCTACACTTTAGCTTATTACAAATTTTATTTTTTTAATTTTTAGTATTCAAAAAATATAAAAAATACTTTATTTTTTAAATAATAAAAATAAAATATTTGGAAAATCATGTAATAAGCTAAAGCTCTAGTCTGTGCACGTACCGAGTGACCATACTTTGCGGTAATTTTATTTCAAATTGAATAAGATATTTCTCAACGCATTTACAGTATTTAATGGAATTAAGTTCATTTTCGGGAAATGTATTTTTTGTACTACCACTCCTGGGTCGCTTGTCGCCGACCAAAAAAACACCCTGTATAGAGATAAATATAGATTGATTAAAGATAACGGTGTAAACGCAACCGGTCTTAAATATTTTCAACAGGTTTTCAGTGCGATATTGATTATATATTTTATATTTATTACAATTGAACATTGCGGCCTACAAATCAGATGGGACCACGGTTGATAAGTGACAAGTTTATAGGCCCACATTTACTGGGGGCCTTATCACTGATTAATTGAAAAGGTACGTTAGATGGAAGTAAATGTCGATAACGGATTAGAAGTGAATAGGTTTATTACTCTTGTTAAGGAATTAGTGTTCCTAGATTATTCTAACTTAATAATACTTTAGTCAGCCTGCTTAAGTCGCTTTATCTATTCCGGATACTGGTATTTGTCTAGTTGGATGTGTAGGTATGTTCAAAGTATGGTAGCTCGAGGTTAATTGTCATAAACCTTTAAATTGGTACGGACGTCGTTTATCTCCTAGATTTCTACCTATACTGGGTGGAGATTTCAAGATGGCATATTTTCGAAACCTATGTTGAGTTAGTCATGCTGAACAACTTTTACTATGGGACCAACCCAGAATTCTCAAAAAAAAAATTTTTTTTTGCAGCAACATTGACATTTACTATGGAAAGTAAAATTTTTTTTTTGAGATTTCACCATTGGTCCTATAGTAAAAGTTGATCAGCATGACTAACCCAACATAGATTTCGAAAATATGCCATCTCGAAGTCTCCACCTGTTATAAAATTAAACTTTTTTTTATAAAATAACGAATTTCCTTGATTAAAGGTACGATAGAAATAAGGGTTAAATGGGCTATTTAAATGGCACCCAGCTAATTTGTAAAATAAAGTGCCTAACGCTTTGTTGTTAATCGAACTCACGCACGAAACCAGCAAATTATTCGGATACAAATCTATTTAGTACAACAATTTTCAATCACAGTAAAACCATACATAGAAGGTAAACTACACGTAACAAAGTTAACGCTAAATATAAAAATAAGAAAACAAAGAAGGACTTTCTTTTAAATCAGAAGTTAATGATGCAATATAGCTCAGTGGTAGTGACGTCGGATACCGAGATGAAGGTCCCGGGTTCGAATCCTACAATGAGCTTGAGCTTTCGGTGAAGGAAAAACATCGTGAGGAAACCATAGCACGGTGGTAGGGTACTTTGTAGTACCCGCCTGGCTGGCTATCACTCTCAAGTTGAAAATTTGTCGCTAAGCAAAGGGTAAGGGTGTGAAGAGATTTCTGCAGGGTCGGCAACGCGCGAGTAACACCCCTGGTGATGCAAGCGTCCATAGGCTGCGGTAACCGCTTACCATCAGGCGGGCCGTATGCTTGTTTGCTACCTAAGTAGTATAGAAAAAAAAACCCCTTTCGGTATGTTCCGATAGCTTCACTTGAGAGCCAGTTCCTTCTAGGCTTTGTGTGCTTACCACCTTCAGCCTCATCATCACTTACCATGATGAGATTGCGGTCAAACACAGACACTTTTTAAAATCTTTTTGAACGCCGTTTCCTGCTTTAAGCGCTAAGTATTTTCATTGATCATAATGCACTATTTCCTAAAATAATTAATTAACGCATCATATAACTAAATACACGTAACAGATGAGGAACTGTACACTGTCAATAGTCTTCACGTATTATGTAGTAAAAAAATTACATTACCCAGTTTCCTAAACTATCGCGATACACTCAAATTCTAACATCAAATTTTCCCAGCGCGCAAATAACTGTTTCAATAAAATGGATTACTATTTATAAATGATCTGTGTACAATATATAGATGCAACTAACGTTAACCCGAGGCCATTCAGGTTGTTGATCACAATTGAAAATTTATTGGAGCTACCCCCTCCCCTTTGGTTCTGATTTACAACAATGGGTGTTAGCGAAACGAGTTTGTGACTATGCGATTAGATTTTCCACAATACTCCGGCTGGCAATAAATAGAATATTTCATGAAATGGAAAATAGACAATGCATTTTGGATTCAGACGGATGAATATTGTAATGGCGTTGGAAATCATTTGCATATACTTCATATTTCATGCATTATTGACTGAATATATTGTATTTCAATGGCTGTATTATACACCGTGACTTTTTATTAGTCTTAGAAACGCACGCCCATTTAATGTACCCAATGAAAAGGTACTAATCATTGATAAAAATTGATTACAACTATGAAAATTCGAGTTAATAAGTTTACGTATAAAATGGTAGAAAATGCCAACCCAGAGCACGAGTCGAGTAGACTGCGCTCGTAACAGGGTGTTTAAATCTACGTCTGTGTCATATGAAAATAATTTGAATTTTTTAAATTATAAAAACGTTCAAAAACATTTTTTTTTTTAAATGATTAGTCGAATTAAAATTCGACTTATCTACCAAATTATCGTGCATTATGCCCATATTTAGAAACCTTATGTTAACTATTCGATAATGATGGTCACTGACAGTTTTCCAGTTTGTCTTTTACAAGCCTATGTAGAGTACCGTACCCGAAGGGTGCCAAACGGCCTACTAAGACTCTGCTATCTGTCCGTCCGTCTGTCAGTGGGCTGTATCTCATGAAAGGTAATACGTACACAGCTGAAATTATCAGAGAATAATGTACCTATTTCTATTGCAGCTATAACAACAAATAATAAAAACGATATAAAATTAGAAATCAAAGGGGGCGCCCATACAAGAAACGTCTTTTCTGGGGTTTTTTTTCATAGCAAAGTTGAGATACTTTATATTATACGGAACCCTCCGTGTGCGAGTCTCACTCGCAATTCGTCGTTTTTTTATAGTTTCACCTGTCCCAGTGTCTGAGTGTGTGTAATCAAAAATTGCACGTTTTTGACCCACTTCCCGGTTTTCGATTGAGCTAAAATTTTGCATCCATCATGTAGATCGGATAACAATGCAATATTATTATGACTTGGAGCTGATCTGATGATGGAGCCGGAAGGTGGCCATGGGAACTCTTTTCAACCCCATCGAGTTAGGGCTCGTTTGATTCGTTATGAAAAGAACTCTGGTTCTAGGGTCTGATGATTAAGTTGGTTGACTATTAAATAAAAAAGCTGTTTTAAAAAAAAACTGTTAGCCTCCAATACATCTTGTTGCAACGAATCAAAAATTTGGATTATCCAATGATGTTTATGGATGACCGACTAGCTCGCAATCAACATGCGAGATTAAATTCTGTAAATTTGTGAGAACAAATTGGTACATATACAGCAACGAGCGGCTGTCTCGCGCCCGCCCGCTCGCCAGCTGGACGGACTGTTTGTTAAACACTTTAATTTTTTGATTTATTTAAATTTCTACATTCAATTATTTTACATCTATTACACTTGTGTTACACTTATTTTTTAATGAACAATAATAAAATATTTAATTATAAAAACATAATGCATGTCGGTTGTAACTATTGGAAATTCCATTTATTACACGTTGATTTCGTTCATTTCGATACTATTAGCGCCATCTAGTAACAATGTTAAGAACTATCTTTGAGTTTTGTGGACTTGGAGCAGCATCCTATAATGAGGTACTCTTGTAACTGAATTTGAATAGATACGACTACCAGGATGGTGTTACTTTAGGATTGTTTATGGTTTTTTAATTGAATTACCAATACAAGTACCCGTATTATGGCGTGTGTAATGTATAATCAGAAGTATTCTTAGACACTTTAGTCGACCTTACACTAGTTATAATATTGTAAGTACTTTCAGTCGTCAGTGTATCGCCAGTTTTAGCTGTTCCACACGGTATCATCATACTAGGCACTAGGTATATTTTATTAGTCCGTGATGGATCTTTCCTTGACGCTACCGTAGCGTCACCAGCTGATGTACGTTACTCCAGTACTATACCTCTACCATGAGCTTTCTTCACTAACGTAATCTACACGCTAGTGACTACGGTGAAAATTTTGTATGATGAGCACCGCCTCTAGTGGATACTATTGGAAGCATTTCATACAAAATGTATCACCGTAGTCGCTAGCGACTGTAGATTACGTTAGTGTAGAAAACTCATGGTAGAGGTACTAATTTACCTACGGATAATTTATTGCATGGTTTAAATTTATGTTCATCTGTCCTCTGGAATTAAACTGAATACAGACATTGGTATCTTTGGTTACTCTATTTCTAGCTAATATTATCTTTAATCTCTATCTTTATAGTTAACAAAATCTAAAGCATAGTTTTTGTTCCCAGGTTACCAGATGTCGCGCAAGTCGTGCGTGGCGGGCGGCGCGCGCGGCGCTTGCATGTGGGTGCAGGAGTGCAACCGGGTGGGGGGCACGCACGCGGGAGTGTGTGTCGATGGCTTTATGTTCGGATCCTGCTGCCGATTGCCGGACAAGCCGGTAACAGTTGAAGGTAAATATGAATTAGTTTCTATTTTGTCCACGTTTTTAGGGATTGAATGTTTTTCCGAGAACCGATGATAGCTTAGTAGTATTGAGTTACAAAGGTAGTGGGTTCGTATTCCACAGGGCTTGAGCTTTCTGTGAAGGAAAACATAAAGAGGAAACTATAGCATAGCGGTATAGGGTACGTACCCGGCTGGCTGACTACAACCCTCAAGTTGGTAATCTATCGCCAAGCACCTAACGGTTCCGACGTACAATTGAGAGGCAGTGGATTTGTATGCTTTCTATAAGTCGGCAACATAACTGGTAATATCCTGTTTTTTTATACCATGAAGTCAGTAAACAAGCCTACGGCCCGCCTGATGGTAAGCGGTTACCGTAGCCATGCTGCATTGCATGGATGCTTGCAACACACGAGGTATTGATAACGTCTACTTAGCAGTCTTCCGACAAAAAAAACAAAAGATATGTTACAAAATAGGAATAATGCTTTTGTCGAATAAACGTCGTATTTTAAGCTATGGAAGAAGTGATCAGTATCGAGCTCTAAGGTATCAATACTGTTACATAGTACTTTTTACTCTGAGGTAAGTAGTATTAGGTTACACTTATACCTCACATCCAATCGGTTTTTTATCACTGTCAACCTTTTAAATACTGAACCAGTCAATAAAATATGTTTTATGTCAAATTCACCAATAAATTAATTCATCTATCTAAACATAACCTTTTCTCATTTTCAGAACCACAGCCTCCAATCTCAGTCACGGAGCGTACTTATTCAGTGCCTACTAGCGCCATCCCAACCACGACGAATCAACCGGTTGAGACCTCCACACAAACCATTGTACGGCCGAACATTCAAACGCAGCGGCCGTCGTTCATGACAAAGCCGATAGATGGTGCGCCCACGTCATACAGCTACCGGCCGCCAGAAATCAACCTACCTTCATTAGGAAATTTAGACTCAAGTAGCGAACAAAATAGTGATATAGTTAATAAAATACAATATAACAGTGTAAATAAGTACCAAAATGTACATAGGCCGAGCGGTGATGTGGAAACTAGTCCCCACAACAAGATATCGTCTAGTCTTAGCATAATACCTGGCGCGCGGCCTATGGCCGTATCTGAGCAACACGCTGACAACAGTATCCAAACAGGTAAGCTCGTTTTCGCAATAAGTAGTTCTGACAAATTGCAATAGATGGTGCTTCAATGTTTTTTTGACAAGTATGTGAAGAATTTGTTTTATATCATTTCATTTCAATTGAGTATACATTTTAAAAGAAGGTCCGATCAAAAGTAAGTCAGGCTCGCAGAATTAGGGTTTGGCAAGATCGCATAGATTTCGATTTTAAAACAATTTTACACGTACAAAGTTTTGACCGTCCGAGGCATTAAAGCTCAGATATTTTAGGTATTATTGGTTTTGAAAATTGTTAAGGCTGAGGGCACAGATCACGATGCAAATTTAGTTTATGGATTATTATAAATACTATGTCCCCCGCAGCTTCACCCGCGTTCCCGGGATAAAAAGTTGTCTTTGTCCTTCTCTATCTGCATGCCAAATTTCATGATGATCCGTTTGAATAGGTATTAGTTAGGATTAGGATTATCTTTGGGCATTCTACAACATAGTACTGTAATCAAACTTTTACCTAGAGGCATGATGCCCTATGTAAATCTATGACTTTTACAGCTTTTACCAACATCTGTTAACATTCTCAAAATTGTGATAATTATGATGAAACATCCTACTTATCCATTTCCAGCACAATTCATGTCAAGACCAAGCAACCTGAACACCGTCCACTGGCAGGCGACCACAGAACCTTCTTTCATCACCAAGCCTCGACCATCAAACTGGGAGAAGCCGGGGGGAAAGCCCAAGCCTACGAAGAAGTTCACCACCACCACGAGTAAGCCGCATAAGAACTATGTGAAGCCAAAAGATCCTGCGATGAATATGATTAACAGGACGGAGGATTCTACACCAGCAGGTGTGCAGAGTACTGCTGCTACTGGAAGTGCCGGTAAGTATTTTTTGTGTTTAATGGGGAACATTTAATCATTTTCAAAATAACTATCCGTTTCAAATGAAGCCTGACGAACATCGTACAGTGCCAGACAGAACATAAAAAAACATGCATGTCGGAAAATATGTGTTTGTTGATTCATCGATGGAGTATGTAAGAATTTTTCTTTATCATTTACATTATTTTCTTATTTTCTTTTATTTATTCTTCTCAGTTTGGCATTCTTATCAGTGTTCATTATTGCAATAGATGATGTAATGGTGAGTCTTCAACGCCAATGTCCTTGGCTTATAACTATTCGCAATGCTTCTCTATTTTTGGCGATTTGTAGCGTTGCGATTGCGAGTATACTGAACCATGGTAGATTGGGTTGCCGTTTTGATAAGATCAGTTCAACGAGTGGGTGATCTTTTGCCGTCAACCTAACCCCTGTACAACAAGTCGAGTCACTTGAGAATTCGAAGCGGCACAGTCAACGAAAACCTATCCGTATCCCTATAGATAAAAATCAATGTTTGTCTGTTTGTAACGTATGCGTTTCTATACCATCCGATGTGATCCAACTTCGATGAGTTGTAGGTACGTAGGCTGGGAAAGATGTCCAATATAGAGAAACATAGAGAGACGCCTTTTTTAGAAAATAAAAGGCGTTACAATGCACGCAGGGCTAAATAAACTAGTAAACATAAAAAGATTTAAAATTTTCAAAGCGGAACATTTTTCTTTACAGTTTTTATGAATGTAGGTAATTTACCCTGCAAACGGGTAATTTAAGCTTTTCATAATGTAATGTGCATTCAGGAGATTACATCTCGACCTCATTTCGGTACAGCCATTTATTCTGAAGAGCAAACGCATTTAACCAACTCCAAGGCAGAACACCACGTGGAATAGGACTTTTTAAATTTATGCTCTTTACCCGTGTTTTAATGGGAAGCATTTATCATAGGTTATGATTAGAGATTGAAATTAACAAATTTTATAGAATTTATGTGTATAACCCTGGTCTAATCGAGATAGTTATTATACTGCCATTTTGTTTTATTGCAAAGAAATCGCTTTAGCGACAAGACCGTCTATTTTGTTTCCCCTTTTTCTATTATTATCAGTTTATTACTTAACTTTATTTTCCTTTCATATCCAACTAGTAAAGTTTATTTTCACGTCAATTTTGGAATAGTGTTTAATGGAGGATCTTTTGAACGTTTTGAATTGATTACCTATATTAGCCAGTTCTGGTTACAATAATGCTTCAAGTAATATTTTTCTTTCTAGTAATATTTTAACTACGAAAATTGTAATTGATTGATGTTTTGAAAGCCGCCTAGTTGTATAAAAAAGTTAATTTGCCTGAGTCATTACATTCATCATTCAATCCATACGTCCCCACAGCAAGGTACATTCATCGCCTAATAACGAAGGTGGCGGTGGAATTAAATCTTTGTAAACGTTATTCTTATTTCAGAGTGCGGCAAAACAGCCATGTGGCCTCGACCAGAAACGAGGATAATGGGTGGCAAAGACTCCAGTTTTGGTCGATGGCCATGGCAGGTGTCTGTCAGACGAACCTCGTTCTTCGGCTTCTCATCCACGCACAGATGTGGTGGAGCCATCATCAACGAGGGCTGGATAGCCACGGCTGGACATTGTGTTGACGAGTAAGTGCCGGGAAAATATCTTAAGCCCAGAAAAAAAAAACCGATGATCATCTACCTCACTAATTTATTACTTGGAGAAGGTTGAGAAAAAAGTGATATCAAAGATGGAAATAAGACCGAAATTAACACTTCATCAGTCTTTATACAGAGAATACCTAGTTATTAGAGATGTTGGTATTTTCCAGCTACTTAACTTTAGTAAATCCTATCTCTATTTTGTTCAGATTTCTGAGTATTTTAATCAACAATTATAGTAGGTCTCAGAAAGCTGCTGGTAATATAATTAGTAATTACGTTTAATTACTAATTATATTACCAGTAGCTTTATCGATTCCCTCGTAAATAAATGAAGTAAAAGCTGTTAATATTGTATATTGAGTTTTTATTTCTTTATTGCACAATGTAGGTACACAAAATAACATATTATAATATTATGTAGTACATGGTTTAGTCCATGTACTACATAATATATTACTATATTCTATTCTATAAAATTATGAAAGGGCAAAAGAAAGCATGGAACACAATATGGATTACGACCAGTTTAGAATGATAATATTGACATTAGTATCTGAAGGCGAGTCTAGTTAGTCAGGAACGTATATTAACATTGAAGATTAATATATAACCTTGAATAAGTATATTATAGAAGCAAATGAAGTGATAAATTCATTTTCTAACCAAATCTGTTTATTCCAGTCTTCTAACATCCCAAATAAGGATACGGGTTGGGGAGTATGACTTCTCATCAGTTTCTGAAGAGTTTCCTTACGTGGAGCGAGGAGTGGCCAGGAAAGCAGTCCATCCTAAATACAACTTCTACACCTACGAGTACGACCTAGCTCTGGTGAAGCTGGAGTCACCGTTGCAGTTCGCTCCTCACATATCACCCATCTGCCTTCCAGCTTCTGATGATCTGTTAGTTGGTGAAAGTGCAGTTGTCACTGGCTGGGGTAGGCTTTCGGAAGGAGGCGTCCTACCTTCGATTCTACAAGAGGTGACTGTATACATCTACTAACATATAAAATGAGAAACAAATTGATTGACCAATATAAACACAGCTAAGCCCTAGTTAATATTCCTCTAGTCTTACAGAAACTTGAAATTTTGTAAATGGGTTATTACTATAGCATAGGCACCCACAAAGAGATTTTTTATACAACTAAGTCGGTAAACAAGCATATGGCCATATGCTTGTTTGCTCCTGGTGGTAAGCGGTTACTGTAGCCATGTGGTAGTTTGCAATATTCGCGGTATCAATCACGCTTTAACAATCCTTCCCCCCTCCCCGATGAGCTCTGGTGAGGGAAAGGAGAGGATTACGGTTGAAACCACGGAGTGGAAAGCTAGTTGCTTCTAAAGATTAATGTTAAAACGAAAGTAATTTTGTAAATTGTGCTATTTTCCAGGTCCAAGTACCAATAGTATCAAATGAACGTTGCAAGTCGATGTTCTTGAGAGCTGGGCGGCACGAGTTCATACCGGATATATTCTTGTGTGCCGGCCACGAGCGCGGCGGCCACGACTCTTGCCAGGGAGACTCGGGAGGACCATTGCAGGTAATTTAAGTGCTGTATACAACTATGTTACTTTAATTTCTCAAAAAATAGCCTCATTAAGTTCTTGATCCTGTCTAAATTATGAATCAACCTATTTCATGGGTTGTGTAGCTACAATACATCGTGATTTTTATATTCCAGGATAGGATTTATTGTTATGACATATCGATGATCCCATACCATGCATCGGTTCAATGCAGAAATATTTATTTTTCAAAATAAAAGAAACAATAACGCCAAGAAATGTTTCTTTAAATATAGATAATTGAACATACCTATTTAATATGCTGAAAATTAGAAAACAAATTTTCTTTTCTCATTGAAAATCTAAGAAAAATCAACAAGTGTTTCTGCAAACAATGTTTTGGACTTTATACTTATTTCTAATTCCAGGTCAAAGGGAAGAATCAAAGGTATTTCCTAGCTGGAATCATCAGCTGGGGTATTGGTTGTGGTGAAGCAAATCTACCCGGAGTTTGTACCAGGATATCGAAATTCGTACCTTGGATATTACAGACTGTGAATTCCTAAGTCCACTTAAGGATAATCAAGAGAAAAAAGTTTATAGTGATGATCAAGAGTGATGTGATGATGATGATGATGATGTGGTCAAACATGGTGACTAAGTCGATATGGACGAAGCAGGAAAGACAAAACGAACAAACGAATTTGTTACAAGTGCAGTGCAAGTTACCTTCAAAAATGTTGATTAGATTCAACGTTTTCTGAGGCGTTTTATTTATGGAATAGTCCACCAGAAGCTGTACAGAACTCGTTACGAATGCGAACATCTGTATATCCATTTATGGAGCTTCATTATGGTGATTTTTTTAGGCTTGAACAATAATAAACGCCTGTACCATGACAGCTTATTTCTCAAAGCTTAATTTGTCTTATGCACTTGAAGCAATGTCAGTGACATTACATGTAAATACAAATTGTTTATATTTAAGAGCAGTATAAAAAATATCTTTCATAAGTTTAGTATCGTTATTGATATGTATTAGAACAGTTAAAATGTACGTAATTAATATCATATTTGTAAATATACCTATCTGACGCATAATCATCTTGCCTGTTTGAATTAAGTTTTGTATCTTATTATACAGTATTATTTACACTTTGTTTTAGCTGATACTATATAGTACACATGTTTCATTTGTTGTAAATATGCTTCATGAGACCATTAATTAATTATAGTTCCTTACTTCTAATATTATTTTTTGTATTTTTGTATGAAGAATTTTGTAAGCTTAGCTTTTAATGTAGAATTATTGTACGACAGTGTTATTATTTTATTTATTAGTTACGACTGATGCAAATAAGAAAAATGTGAAAATAATATTACCAAATCGTTCATTGTTACAATGCATTTAGTAAAGTATTGATGTGCTTCTGAAGTGATGTTTGTATTATGTAGATTCTATTGCAATTTTGTTTGAATGGATAGTTTATGATGATGTTGATTACAATTGTTCGTTTGCACAGTAATATTGTTAATTAAAATATTGAAATAATTTATTTAGTTCTGTTTTTATTTTATTCAGTAACTCAAAACCTTACCAGTTTACAACTTAGAAGAACATAAAATTCTTCTGGTTATATTGGCAGCTTCATCTATGGCAGCGTTTTCTATAAATTACAATATGTAATCCTATAGGGCCTATCAAAATTCTGTATTTTTTACCTCGTGTGAAATAATATAGCAAAAATCTAACATGTAAAGCTTAGCCACGGTTGATCTTGTTTAAGCGGTCCTGTGGTAACGAATTTGATCCTGCCACGATTAAATATTTGGTTGGCCTGACTAGACTACAGACGAGCCATTAGGGGCCTTATATTTAGGTTAGCTTGAATTTGATATGGGGTGCAGTTTACTGCAAAAATAGCTATGTTATAGCAATTTGTCATGAAAAATACTAAAAAGTAGATAACACGCTGATATTAAAAGTAAACTAAGAAAATGCAAATAAAATTTATTGAAATAGAAAAGATTCATTCAAATAATAATAAAACACAGAAAATTTTACAACCAACACATCCCCAGAGCCTGCATTGGTAATAACAACCACGACTGGAAATTCTCCACTGATCTATCAGAATTCATTATTATGTAACCTCGGTACCAAGACGACACAACACAATCGTAATAAAATAAAAACACTGTTTTGAAATTCTGATTGCAGCTTTCAAATCCTGGGTGTATAGCATCCAGAGCATTTTTGCAATGAATACTATTCAATTTGACATTATAAGTCGGTATAGGTCTCGTTATCGGTAATTTGGGAATGCCGAATTCCAAATCCAGTAGCCATGGTACCTGAGATTTTATATCCTTGATTTTACAAAACTCATCAATCAATGGATTCGGATCAAGAGCAAGTATTCGCGGTGAAGGAAATAAATGTTTCGGCAACTTTAAGTAAGTTTCTAAGCCCATTATTTGCTGATCACGTGGAATTTCTACCTTTGGCTCTTCAGCTCCAATCAATTCATAATATATTCGATCATCTAAAAGTTCAACTGTTGAAGAAGCTATTGGTTCTATACAGTAACTCGATGGTTCATAAATATAACTGGACGCAGCTGGTGTTTCTTCAAAAATGTAGGTACTTAAAGTTTCATCAATGGTAGAAGATTGTACAATTGACGTGGGTAGAACTGCTGGTGAAACAAACCCATTAATATATGGGCATATTACATTTGTTCCTAATATTGGAGCTGGGTCAATCACAATAGGAACCGTTGGATAGCTATAAACTGAATTCTGCACTGGTAAATTATTCCATTCCATAATCGGGGAGTTATAACTTGGTGGATACTGAGGATAATATGTGGCCATCGTTGGAACTGGTATACCGGTTGAGATTTGATAATTCTTTAAACGGTTGCTATTATATTTTTGGGATTGCCTCAATGCTGGTGGAATCAATCTTCTCCTCAATTTCAAATCTTTGTTGGTTTTAACATTAAGGGTTACTAATTTCCCTGATACAGATTTTGTATCGTTTGACCTAGATTTATCCGTGTGCGATTCAGTTTCATCAGGTTTATTTTCATTTTTGTCTGAGCAATCCTTTTTCTCAGGAGTCGTAAAAGCCATTTTTATTCATTCTGAAACAACAAAACACATATCCATAAGCAATGTCAAATAGTAATTAGCGACTAAACAAAATGTTTTATTATTATTTACTGACCTTATTTAGTTTTTTTGATTCGTAGTACCACTCCAGGTTTTGATTAGAGGCAGAAGCTAAATAAGCTAGTTGGTTCAAGTATTAATTACCTCAGAAACATTACATAAATGTTAGGATATGTACCTTCTTTTGTAAATATATATCTAAATGTGGGTAGTTATTATAAAATATGTGTCTGTAAAATAAAGCGATGCACACACTGACCCATAACACACTACCGACGTTCCAGACTACGGGGTGACGAAGTAAAATTTACGTCCGAACACATGTATATACGATTATCATAGTAAACTATTATGTCATTTCTGTAATTATTCCATACGTTTCTCCACACGTTGTAACTTTAGTGAGCGGGAAAAGTTTATTTGTATTCTGTAGAAAACAGAAAAGTTGTCAATAATCGGTTGACTTGCTGTTCCAGGTTCTTTTCATATGTATGTACGGGACGTGAAATCAGGAGTTTTCTAATGCTCAAAATACCTATCAAACTGTTAATAATTCGATCCAATTTGAACCTTAATTTCATGATTTGACAGGTATTTTGAGTATAAACCTATCATAAGAAAACTGCTCATTGGCAAAATACATGGCAACATTGGAGATTAAATAATAAATTTAATCTCAAAAAACAAGAGATCCCCATGGGAAAGCTGGAATTTAACAAAGATCAAACGTTCACCTAATCCATAACATATAATTGCTTTACAATATAATAATGTATTTCAGGTGACACAATAATGTATTGTGTGATAAATAGTGTAGTCAACTTGATAATAGGTACGTACGATTCCACTCGCTATATACTCGTAAGGTATTCTTTAAAAGAATTCTCTTTAGCTGCAAATTGCTTTCTGCTGCACCCAACACGTTTAACGACCGTCCATTGTACGACGGAGAACGACACCTATTCAACCGGAATTGAACTTAGGTACCTACGATACGACTATACCTGACGATGTAAGATGTATTTTTTGTGTGGTGTGTGGTAGTTGCCTAATGATTTATTTAGTTTAAAGATTCGAGGTAAAAGTGGTAACTTCCCTTCTCTAAATGTACCTAGCTATTTTTTCTGTTTGTTTAATTGATTCTTTCAATCTACGCACTATATTTGGATGCAGTTTTTACCAAAATTTTGAGAATTTATTTAGTAAGGTTTAAGTATAGCATAGGCTACCCAGGCAAAATCGGAAGCGGTTCGGTAGTTTTGAATAAATATCTATCTATTTATTTATAGGATGTTAGATGTCGTTACTAATGAATATGTTGGTACTTATCTAGATTAAGCAATTAAGGTTATTTTCTCTATATTTCATAAAATCTTCATGACACTTGTCTTTCATGAAGTTTTGATTCTCATCCTATAATACAAATATTAAATTATTTTTTATAAAAAAATTGAAGTTAATAAATATATAAAAGGAATAAACGAAGTAAACAGTAATAACGAGATAAGCGTCAAACAGTTGTGTCGTTGTTTGACTGAACATGCCCATGTAACAAGATTTATTTACCGAGGTATAAAGCAGAGCTTCCAAAAAAATGCCACCTCAAAAATGTATAGCAGACACTAAAATGAATAAAAAAGTCTAAATATGACAAGGAACAACCCAGGGGAGGCCTAGAGACGTCGTTCGCGAGAAGTCGCGAAGTATTTATAATAAACTTTTCTTGTTTTTCACATTTCCACCTGGAGCATAGGGGAAAATTTAAGCAATGCTTAGTCTTTGATTAATAATGTATCCAGAATGAGTGTCGTCGAAAAAAATAACCCCAAACTGTTGGGGGCTATCTATATATATGTATCCCAATTTCAGTTGGGATAGTTCAACAGCTACTATCATTATGAATGTCACTATGAAAAGCAGAATGACGCAGAGCGAGTGTAAAACGTAGCTGATAGCTGCCACGCACACCAGCGTAAAAAAGTGGCTGTTTTTTTGTATATAATTGTGTAGTATGGTGACAATCTATGATGGTGACGCTCTCTCATAGTTATTTCTATTTCTATGCTTTTTAAAAAGTAATTTTTCTGCTATTATAATAATTTTATGCATTTAAGATCATGTTTGACAGTCAGCTGAAAGTTTGGTTACACGTTTAGTTTGGATGACAATGCATGCCTAAACAAATAAGCATACGGCATCCAACTAGGGATACAAAGCGCGCATTGTCAACCCTGCAAAGGGTCATCACTACCTTCTTGAAGAACGTCATGTCGTACTCCCTTGACACGACTATTTTATGTACAAAGTACCCTGCCATCGTTCTAAAATCCAATTATAATTATTCTAGGTTATCTGCGTCTTGTTATTTTTTTTTTATAAATCTTTAGAAGTTGGAATTGTTTTTATTTTATAAACATCGGGTCGTACTTCCCGATTGGAAGTCCGCTTTGACCAAGCGTGGGCGTGCGAAACTATCACACGTGCCATTGGCGTATGGAACAAGTTATAAGATACAGGCAGAAGGGGTGATTAAGGCGATATGATAACTCAGTGGCAGCGACGTCGAATGTAGTGATGATGGTTCGAATCCTACAATGAGCTTGAGCTTTCGGTGAATGAAAACATATGGAGGAAATTGCATGATGGAAGGATAGTTTGTAGTACCCATCTGGCCACCATCAAGTTGAAAAGCAGCAAGTACCTATCAGCGTGTTCCTACAACTGCACTTGAGAGCCGTTCCTTTCTAGGTTATGCTTACCACCTTCGGCTACATAATTACTTACCATGGTGAGATGGTCAAACACAGTTCTATTCATAATAAAAAAACCTACAAAAATAAGAGTTTTCAGGTAGGTACAGAGTTTTTTTTTATGAAAAATGCAAATAATTGTAAATGCAAAAGTGTTTGTACTTTTTTCACGCAGCAACGGATTTTCAACATCTTTAGATCCTAGAACAAGACACTGATAATTACCATTCCAATCGCGGAGGACACCTAGATGATTATAAATTTTAATATTAGGTATTTGATATCATGTTTAAATAGGTGAGAATCAGCATTGCTACCAACGCATTCTGGGAACTTTGCCATCCGACAATGATTTTTTCATTTAGTTTAATTCTTTTCATTTATGTATATAGATTTTAATAGGTGATTATTTGATTTGTTTTAATTTTGCCTAAAAATAGTCAAGATTACCTACACTGATTATAGGAGAGGCTTATGATCCAGCAATAAACTGCAAAAAGCTGGTAGGTAGGCAATGATGATATGAACATGGAAAAATCTCAGAAGAAATACATTTTTAATTTAACATTCAAAGTAGACACTTTAAACGTATAGTAATAATTTTTAATAAAGCATAGGTATGTAATAGAAATAAAATCCTTTCTTTTTATCAACCTTCGGGCTTATAACTTGCACCAACCGTCTCCATCTTGGTCCCAATTGCTTCTCTGTCCTTTGTCTTCAACGTAGGAGTTTACACGAGGGAGAAAATATCGACGTACGTGATCATCATCAAGAATCACCAAAGAAGCTTTGTTACATGTTGGAAACTGCTTGAAATCAAGGAAAGCAATGGGTGAAGGTGACACAATATCGAATAGGTAAATTCTTACTAGGTAATAAGTAAATGGGTAGTATAACTCAAAGTCAAAATCAAAGCCGGCCCAGGAGGGCACTTATGTAAGCTATTATTATATTAATTTGTTAGAATCAACAATAAGCTATCATTCACTACCACAAAACTGATAATAAACATAATGAAATAAGTGGGTATTGAATTTATCCTTTGACTAGTTTGACGACCCGCCGGACGAGGAAAACAATAGAAATCTATTGTTATTTTTTAACCGCAAGACAGCATTCTTATTTTCAGACTAGCTGAACTCCGCGGTGCACACTGAACACGCGTACCTACGGCTTTTTTTGTTGAGCGGAACCCTGAAAAGTATTCTAAAATAAACGTAGTCTAAGTTACTCCTTTAAATAGCTATCTGCCAGTGAATTTCCCGCCAAAATCGGCCCAGCCGTTTCGGAGATTAGCCCAAACAAACAGATTAAAAATAATTAAAAACATTTTTTGGTATAAACTTTCATTTGTAAAGTAAAGAGTTATTTTGACATTACAACTAAATAAATTTTATTTTATTTAAGGACCATAGAAATGGGCGGCTCCTGGAAGCAATATCAAACTAAAGCAAAAGTAGGTTAAACAACTAATTAATTCCACACAAAATGAACAAATGAAATTTTTGTTTAACGTTATAATTAACGATGATAATTATTATTAATTATGAAGGTATTTAATATTCACCACAATTTTATGAGGTCCCAAAATGTGGCGTTATTTAATTATTCCACCAATATTAATCAAGTAAAACGGGGGCAAAACGTTTTATTTAATTGTATTACTCCAGATTGAGATATACGGGCGACAAAAAGTCGCAACTAGTCCTACATAAATTGATACAATATTATTTTGAGCTTGTTATTTGGGTATATATTTGTCAACTTATGATGTATAAGTATAACATTTTTTTTATTGTAAGCTTAGAATTAAATCCATTTTTTTATCTGCAAAAACATGTTTTAAATCTCAGAAAAAATGCTATAACGTTACAAATATAACCCTGCACAAAGTATATGGAAAAAGCCGTTAGGTACATTTGGCTGAAAAGTTGGGAAAACGTATATAACACAGTGTTCGATTGTGTAAAGTTGCAACGTTAAATAATGACCAGTTTTGGATATAGGTATGGCTATTTCAATAATGAAACCATAAAAATAATTTTCATATCTCATGTAATGTAATTCGCATTATTATCAAGAGTTTGGTATCGGATACATTGAGAGCAACACCTTTAGACTACTAAAATGTCACTGTGAGTCACTAAGGTATTTTATGTAAATAAGTATTTCAGTCACTCAAAAATAAATAAATTGTTGCTCAATCAGTCGCTCGTGAGCTCGCCCTACAGCTACGTTGCAATATCCATTACAGTAAAACTTCATGTTCAATCTCGGAGCGGGTCTGTTGATAAACTTAACAATAAACAGTATTGTTGAGATTACAATTTTAATGCTTTGCCCTTTAACGATGTACTCTAGCTAGTCTAATATCTGTTCCGATGAGCAGATAAGAAAGAATTAGGTACTAATTTGAACGGAGAACTTTACCCTTAGCTTTAATTACAAAAAAAAAAAACATCCTGGACTGTTTAATTTTTTGAAATATGGATTAGCTTATCTGATTTTAATCTAACCGTGGTAAGTAATGATTTGGTCGGGAATAGAAAATAATCTTGGCGACAGATTTATTTGTTTGAGCGTACATCATTCATAGTTTTAATTTTATAATAAAAAAAAAATATGAAATATCCTGGGACATTCCTCACACACGGTCATCTGATCCCAAACTAAGCATAGCTTGTACTATGGAAACCAGATAACTGATATAATACATATACTACTTTTTGTTTGTAAATACATACTTAATATACATAATTACACCCAGACTCAGGACATACAGACATGTTCATGCACACAAATGCATGTCCTGTATGGGAATCGAACCCACGACCTGCGGCGCGTAAGGTGAACCTTAACCAACTGCGCCAACTGGCCCGTCAAATAATGAAACTAGCTGGAACATTTTTCTGAATCATTCTCATAATAATCATGTCTAATCTCTTCTGTACTAATCGAGGTGCTATACAATGCCTTTTTCTATGTCGATAATATTTTTCACCCTGCATACTACTCACCACAGTTTCATCGGAATCGGATGTATGATATAGGAAGTAATTACGAAGAAACAATAATGTTAAACACGGACAAACACTGATTTTTGTACACAGAACACTTCATAACGTTTCATCCTAACTAATATTATAAATGCGAAAGTGAGTATGTTTGTTTGTTTTATACGCCTTCACACCTCAACTACTCAACAGATCATCATGAAATTTGGCATGCAGATAGCCTATGGTATGGAGAAGGACATAGGCTTTTTATCCCGAGAACGCGAGTGAAACCATGGGGGACATCTAGTAATAATATAAAAATATAAGGATCAAAATAGGATCAATGGCCGTTTTTTCATAGCAGCATGATCATGAAAAATGTGACATGACATATCATCAGACGTGATCCTCCCGAACTTACCATAAGTTCAACGTGAACTTTCCGTGTACATTATTTATTTCAGGGTCCCTATTTCCCAACAGCCTCGCCCTTCTTGGAGGTTATCGGACGAACGCAGAGCAGGGTCTGGCCCTTGAGACTTATTTTACAAATAACATTGAACTTCAATGCTGGATGTGCTTCATAATAAAACTTTTAGAACTGAAACAGATACATTTTTTATAATTACGATGGGAATTAAGCCTTTAGTCAAACAAACAGCTTTGAAATTAAACTTCTCCTTATTAATAAATAAGGCTTAAGACAAGCATTGCAAAACCCAGGCCTAAAGATAACCCCAGGATATATTTAAATCCTAGGTAATAAGGGTAATTTCCATTCCCAAAAATCCGTGTGCAAGTATAAAACTGGCACATTATTTTGTATTTCAAACTCTCAATGCTTCACACCTAAAACTTATTTGTTTGCTTTCCTTAGTACCCATTGTATTTCGTCACGCCTCCTACCAAGATTGAGTTTATTTTGCGTTGAATTTCAATAGGTGGCACTTGCAAACTGCAGGTTAAAGTTTCGCTCTTGTACGGTCAGTATACTCAGATCCTAAAGTATTAATTTTGTTGCTTGAGCAGCTCTTAATCGATCGGCAAAGTTAAGCAATCACCGGTGTGGACGGTATCCAGATTGGTGACCGCATTGTATTTCAACTCAAGCGATTTCCGTGCTTTGGAAGTAGGGTTCGTTAATTTTGACCAATATTTGCAGGTGTTTTAGAGTATTCAATCTCATAAAGAAATTCCCGGGAATACCCGGGAATTCGCAAAAAAATCCCGACTTCGGGAACGACGTTTTTCCGGGAATTCCCGATTCCCGGGACCCGGGAACGAAACCCTATTTGGAAGGCATGTAAAGCCATTGGTTCTGGTTATCACTTAATTGTGATAGTCGTTCAACTAGTTGGAGGCCTAATAGGCGGCTTGTAGGATGACCATTAGAGTACCTCCACCAATCCGCAGTGGGCAGGCAAGGTGGAGTATCTACCCATTCCTTTTTCACCCTTATTTGTGAAAGGAGGCCTGTGCTCAGTAGTGGGACATTATATTTGAGAGATTGTTTTTAAGTAATTTAAACAAAGAAAATAACTTTTCCAATGCCAGAGGTATTGCCGTTCGTTACATATTTGTGAGCTAGTTTAAGAGTCTTCGCTTCAAACCCCCATAGCATTTCCAGGCTCTTAGCTTCTATGTGTCTATAAATCTTGAAAAATTCCAATGTCATGTTACGGGATACCGGCCATTTGTCGATGTACACAACATTCATTATTCTGATCCTCAAAAAAACGCAATTGCTTTGAAAATGTTCACAGTAAAATATTTGTGTGTCAGGATTATACGTGGGCTACATACATATTGCTATGAATGATTGAATTCTGTCACATTCGTGGTGAAAGATGGAATATTTATTTATATTATTTTATTTCATATTAGTGTAAAACTCATGTTATAAAAAATCCCTTCATACGTTTGATGACATCGGAAGGGAAGTTATAATAATTGCTATTCATCGTGTCTGGAATTATAAAAAGATTTTTTTGGATAAAATTTAAAAGAGATAAAATTTTGTACAATAAAATAATATAGACAATATAATTAATTCATACGTACTTTCAATAGATTATACTGAATCTAATAACAAAGTCTCTAGGAGAGTTAAGATAACAATAACAATCTTGCTACAATAATACAGACCAATTCCGATTATTCAATAAAACAGCTGATATCGAACCATTATTTAAACATCAACTCAGCTTCTATTCAACGATATTATTATGCAGTAATTTTCATATCTGTCTGTTCGTCGTTTCAAATTGCAAATGTAGTTTCAAAAAAAGTAATGTGATCGCTTTGATTCAGATTTGGGTCATCATCATTGTCATATACTGCAGAGACATATAGATATCCGCAAGGAATGATCTCCCAGCGATTGCACACTTCTTTTTCTTCAGACTGAGGTATTGTAGACATCAAGTCATCAGTTCTGAGGATTACATCCACCATTAAATATCGATGGGATACTTGTTTGTTTGTTAATTTGTTCATGACCATGGATACAAAGTCCATCAGTCGCATACAATTTATTTATAATATTACTTTAATATAGTCCGCACATTCACTTTCACATAGTCCGCATGATCAGTCACCGTCCAGTCATGTTTTAGTAAAATGGTGGTAATTGTACTAAAACTTATCACGGACTTTTTGAGACAACTTGTAAAGTCACGATACACATATTCATTTCATTTCACTTCACTGGTGCACATGAATTGATCTGTATTGGATAAAATACCACCGATAATATGCAATAAAACTCAAAATACACGAATTTATGAAAATAAAAATGAAAAGCTATGTCACTCAGCAAGTTCCCGCCAAAAAGTCATCGATGGGATACCTCAAACTAGGGTTGCCATCTCTAAAATCTAGCAACCAGGACAAGAAGCGTGAAAACCCCGGATTTATGAACATGGAACCCAGACATGTTAAAAATGCTTTTTTTAAATTACTCAGTAAAATAAAAAGTAGTTTTGATTGTTATGACTTGACATTTTTTAAACCTAACCAATGAAACACCGCCCGGACGCTCTCCGGACGCCCTCTAAACTAGGATAAATCCGGGGAAACCAGGACGGATGGTAACCCTACCTCAAACAATATTAAATAAAATTTTGTATCTTAGAAAATATATATGTCTAGAAAGAGTATCCCCATACTACATGACTTTTAAAAAGTGGCCAACTTTGCTACGTCTTATCCTCGCGGTACGTCATTCTGCTTGTCATAGTGACGTTTATAATGTTACCAGTTGTTGAAAAAATCCAATAAAATGGGGAAAAATATATTACGGTGTCTTCATCTCTTTAAACTCCGAAAATAAAAGTGGAATCGGGATAATACATGATAATAAGAATAAGATTAATGACTCCGATATAAATTTAATAGTTATTATTTTTACTTCGATGTCAACGAACAGTAATTATTTGCTTTGACGTTTCAAATCAAAACAAATCAAGCAAATCAAGTCAAATCAAGTCATATCGAGTCAAATCGAGTCACATCAAGTCAAATCGAGTCAAACCGAGTCCAATCGAATCAAACAGGGTCAAACCGAGTCAAATCGAGTCAATAAGTCAAATCGAGTCAAATTGAGTCAACCCGAGTCAAACCAAGTCAAATCGAGTCAATCCGAGTCAAACCAAGTTAAATCAAGCAAATCCAGTCAAACCGAGTGAAATTGAGTCAAAACAAGCAAATCGAGTCAATACAAGCCAAACATTTTTTTTTGGCTAGATCTTCAC
Organism: Polyploca ridens; assembly: GCA_951394255.1. NCBI lineage: Eukaryota > Metazoa > Arthropoda > Insecta > Lepidoptera > Drepanidae > Polyploca > Polyploca ridens. The sequence goes on along the minus strand of OX596254.1, from coordinate 11,773,445 downwards.
TACGGCTTCTCCGAAGGATGGCTATCCATTGGCTTCTTAAAATTGGATCAATTGGTATTCTGTAAAAAAAACTTTTTATTTAAGTCAGTTATTACTAAATTAAAAAAAGGTTATTCGACACGCGTGTATGTCATATTATTGGAATTGCAACATATTCACAATTTAAAATAGTGTCCGCCATATTGAACTATTTAGTTATTGGTCCTCTCAAATATCAATTTTGAGAGCAATCGGACCAGTAACTAAATAGTTCAATATGGCGGCAACTTTTTTCAATTTTGAGTAAAAATTTATTTTTTATTTAGTTGAGCAATCGGATCAGTAACTAAATAGTTCAAAATGGCGGACACTTTTTTTGAATTTTGAGCAATGATTCATGTATATATATGGCCCAATAGTCTCCCAAATATCAATATTGAGAGCAATCGAACCAATAACTAAATAGTTCAATATAGCGGACATTTTAAATTGTGAATATTTTGCAATTCCAATAATATTACATACACGCGTGTCGAATAACCTTAAAAAAAAAAATAGGTCCGCCATCTTGAAATTCAAAATGATATTCGTAATTAGCTCGAGGAAATTCTTAAATTAATACCCATTTTGATTTTTTCATTACTGAAGCGAATACTTATCTTACATGACATAATCGTCATTAGTATTAAAAAAAAAAACATTCTACTTTCGACTCAAAAATTCGACTTGTCCACCGTCGCTTTTGATTTATATCAGTATCTACATACTCGTATTTAACTATTGACTGATATTACCATGGGAGTTTTGAGTTCATAAACTGGCAGCACGGGCAACACATAAAAAATGGCGCTTACTCTAAATATTTATTTTCGAAACATTTCAATGGCTTATATTGCAGGAACGAATAGGAAATATTGTTACTTACCGATGATAGGTGAGTTTTTTCGTTGGTCTAGATCGACCCATGTAGTTTTTATACACTTTTATCACACGAAACGACATTTTGAAACAATACAATTTTGGTGAATTTGGTTGTGTCCCAGTGACGTCTGGACTGACACTGAAGACGGGAAAATGATTTAGCCCCTAACAGTTAGGGGCTATTTTTATCGACGCGTAAACAGCTTCGTAGCTCCGTCTGGATATATCATTAGTCAAAGTTTTGTATAATGAAATAATTCAAAATAACATAATATTAGTATGGTCTGCTTTATTTTAGCAATTATGTTAATTTACAGAACTTACATCTCTTACATTACATTAACAGATCACATATCAGTATTATAGCGAGGTAAACAACCATTTCACTTGCTAACCGTACGTCAGCATGGAATCAGCATAGTGGGAGTGAAAAGTTCGCTATCATCCAAGCTGAGTCCAGAACTTTGCCGCCTTGTCGCCTCTTGCATTACACGAGCCATTGGCAGATCAGCGATGTGTGAAGAAGGCGATATGTTAACATAATAATATTATTATATTATCCAGTTTTTTTACTGATCCCTTTTTTTTGCTTATAATTAAATGTGCGCCGCTTAACCTTTTGTGGGTTGGCGAGTTTTTATGTGATACTAAAATTATTGTTTACACTAGTAGCGTATAGTGTCAAACCGGCTTTTCACTATGGGATATAACATAATATATCATCTTGAGATATAATATTTTATCGCCCGTCACACATTTTTTTATATTACATCCCAAACTATAAATATTTTTTTGACAGATTGTATGACGAGCGATAAAATATTATATCTCAAGATGTAATATATATATTATATTATATCCCATAGCTCAGAGTATATAAATACTACGTACAACCCATAGTGAAAAGCCGGCTTTAAAGTTAGTGTGTTACAACTAGCTGATCCCAAAATTATATCGTAGGCTAACACATAAATACTTACTCATTAAATAGGTATGCTTCAGGGTATTATGACTACCTACGTATTCCTTTGCGCACGGACTTTGGGCTTAGCAGGTTCTTCAAATTCCAAGATAATCTCGTAGGGCTAACATACAATACATAAGCACACATTAACTTCTTAGCTAGAAACACTAATTGAGATTTTCAGATGTCATATTTTCTTATGTTGGGTTAGTCATACTGAACAAATTTTACAGTGGGACACAAAATTCTCTTCATTCTAAAGGTCTACCTAGATCGATCATAATCAAAGTTTCCACCCAGTATAACATTCAATAATATACCATATCTGTATACATAGGTACCTAGTTTCTAAGCTCGAAAATCTCCTATCGACCTACTTTACCGCCCAATATCTATTCAAAAGACATGTAGAATCCACTAGAGGCACATTCCGAAAACAAGATATTTAGGAAAAATAACGAACAATGTTAAAGGACGCTTTGGGGACATGCCGTATAAATAAGGATTTTCGTCTAAAAATAAAGTCTTAGCATTAAAAAACTCATGGGACTAAAAATGAGATTAGAAGGCCTTTTAAAGACAAAATTTTTAATAGGATTCTTTCCATATTTGTGTTTTTTCAAGAAGCTATTGTAACTATTCCGGAAATGGTGCGCGAATTTTAATAAGCCAGCTTAATTTTCTGCAAGAATAAAAAATTATTAAATATGATATTCATGTCTTTTTAAAGGGTTGAATGCCCTACAAGGGTTCAGAAAGGATGGAGGAATAGAGTTGCTATAACAAGGTTCCGTTCAGTTCGTCTGGGTAGGTATCTACCTTTACAATAGATGGTCAGGTATCATAAGGTGGAGCTTGTTGGTTTTGCAGGCGCTTGTGTCGCACACTGTATAAAATTATACTCAAGTAAGAGATTTTGTCGTAATTAATTAATTCCACTTAGGACTTTTGTATAAGACGGAAAACAATGTAATATTGCCGTTTTCCCAAAAATCAAGTAAATTCAAGGAATTTATATAATAATGTGTTCGATATTGTTCTTAACTAGGTGAATGTTTTCTAACAAACGTTTTACTCAATAAAAATAACAGTATCCTGCAGCTTAACACTCAAACAACTGAAATCACGTATTTTGTGCTTTGTATTTACTAAACAATTTAACTTTGCCGCTTTAACAAGTTTTACTGCGACCGTTAAAACTAAATTGCCATTACCGGAGATAAGTAAACAACTACAATAATCTTAGTGCAAGATCTCTTGAAGTAGCACATTCCGCTTTTAAAGCTCCATCTATTGTATTTATAATTTTTAATCGATTGTTCTAATTTTAAAAATTAAATCATCTTATTTGTATTACCACTATAATAAGATCTATTACTTGAAGTAACTACTGATATTTTGTACTAGCAAATTTATCTATAATCTCTTGGGCTTATTGTACTTTCCACCTTCTGTTACTACATCACTATGAACTTACCAAGTGGTATTATGGCTTAACATTTCTTTTGAATAATTTGTGATTAGTATTAATTCGTGTTTTCCAAAACGTTTAAAGTAACCCATATCAATGGTAAGTGGTAAGCTTTAAATGGAACTCATGCTAGTTGACCTCAAATAAACTTTTCCCTTAGGTCTGTAGTTATGTAAACTAACATACGTTATGAGGACACAGTTAATATGTTTATGAAAAATAGTATCCAAAAAATATGGTTATTTGTGACATGTATTATGACAATGGATGGTTACGGCTCGCTTAAATTTGTTTTTGTTGGTAAAAAAACTGCAAATAAACTTTTTACGAACCAACTTTATGTTTTGAACTAATAAAGTAAAGTTTTTTTTTAGTTAATTTTCTGATATTTCACGAGATAGCGGCCGCTTCGGTTTTTTGAATTAAAAATGTATGTATAGGAACACTTATCAGGGTGATATTAACGTAATGGCGACAAAACCCTTTAATAAAAAAATCGAAATTAAACTTTTCAGAACTTTTTTTTTTATTGATAATGAATAATAATAAAAATAAGTAGATACTTAATTCAAGTAATTGTTTCAATGCCTTTTATAATGTAAATGTATGTTTCCATATCAAGTACCAAACAGAGAGGAATTCACGGTTACGTTCGAGAGATCAACTATCATTGAGTGACATTTTGGTGAAGAAAATAGGCATAGAGAGATTTGTCTAATTGATTTACTGTAATAGCTTTAATTTTACTATATTTATTTGGGGTCGCATTATTTATTTGTCGTCTCGATCGGGAATGATTTATTTTACTGCCCAACCACCCGACCTTTTGATCTAGGGTCTAATGTTTACATTGCCGGGTTCACGACCTTGCATATATTTCCTGAACCCAATGTTGTGTTAACGAAACGATACGACTCTTATTTCTCCAAAAGAAATTAAATATGATTACATAAATTATTATTTTTGCGTTATAAATTACATAAAATTATTATATTCTGTAAAAGTCTAGCTTATATGTATATTATAACTTCACTTGCAATTCTTAATTAAAAAAAAAGATGACTTGTAAATAGGTATTTACCAAACAGCTATCAACGTCTTATATGAAACCCTATGCCACTAAATAATTCTACCATTGACAGAAGATCTTAAATAAATATATCTACTTGTTGTATAAAGTATAATTAAATAAAACAATAATATTGCTGTATAGATTTATTTAAACACATAAATAAAAAAACACTAAGATGAACAGTATCATAAAAATCAGTCTACAATGTTTACTTTAATGTGATCCAATAGCTTAGATTTAGTTCTATTTATCTTTTTATACTTTGGATTTGCTTTTACAGATCTTCTTACACTACTTCTGGTCATCACCCGATCGAATACTTCTTCACTGGTATCTTCACTTCCATCATCGGAGAAATGATTATTCATACTATCATTGATTTTGTTAGGTTTTATCAATATTTGTTCAATTCCACTATCCGAAAAAGATTCGAATACTTCTAAATCCGGTCTCTCATCATCAGACTTTTCATTACTCAGCTGTCGGCTAAAACCTCTTATTTTTTCACTAGGAACTTCTAATTTATTCTTCTTTTCATCCTTTTTTTTCGTACCTTCACGATTACATGGCTTATATTTCATTGGGGAAAAATCTACTCTTCGTAGAAAACTAATCGTGTCGCCGAAGCGTCTGCTACACTTTCTTAATGTTTTAACTTCAGTTTTTATTTCTTCAGTTTTTGGGATACATTCATCATGCTCCATAGCAATGCCAGAATCAGAATTTGAATCGACTAGTATATTTATTTTTGGTACATTAACATTAAAATCATTATGTATTTTCAACTTTTGACTGAGTTCTTCTATGGTGTCGGCTTGTTGTTGTATAATCATATCTTTGTGTGCTAATTGATTTGCGACTGCTTCTGTTCTTGAAGTCAAGTTGACTTCATACTTTTGTAGTTCGTTTGATAAGAATTCCAATTCTTTTTTCCTCGTTGATTCCAATTTCTTTATAACTTCAGATTGTTTCGTGTACGCCTCTTTCAATCTTGCAATTTCTTGTTTATGAGACGTGTTCAGGAATTTAATAATGTTTATTGCCTCTTGTAACGTCGTCGGCTGGAGGATATTTTCTTTTTGTGACATTGTTACTGGTTAGGATCTGAAACAATAACAAACACTGTTAATTATCACAGCCAAATAAATACAAAAGTAAACTATCAAGTTTTTATACATGATGACAATTCAAACATGATTTTTTTAGTGTAACAAAAATTATCAAAATTACCTATTGCAAGTTATGACTCAGTAATTAATGCATTAATTATTAGACTTATTAGAATTAGACTATTACACTGATCGACTAATTTACTGAGTAATATCAAAAAATGTAATTAAACTTAAATTAAATTTAGTATAATGTATATTTTAACGAGTTAAAACGATGATTATTTTACACCATTGAATTTGCTTCACTAACAGATGGTTTATTTGGTATTTGCTGATCGTAATTAAAATTAGCATGACTACTATTTTTATTGTTAACTAGCTGACCCGCGCGGTTTCACCCGCGTTCCCGGGATAAAAAGTAGCCTATGTCCTTCTCCATACCATAGGCTATATGCATGCCAAACTTCATCGCGATCGGTTCAGCGGTTTAAGCGGGAAAGCGTAACAGACAGACAGACAGAGTTACTTTCGCATTTATAATATTAGTTAGGATTAACTTTGTTCGATGACAATAATCTCTCGAAAGGGAAATTTTACGTTTTCTCCTAGAACTAAATACACGTTCATAGTAACTGCTGACACAGCAGTACAATCATGAGATCACTGAGCAGTGCCAAGTGATCTCATGCTTAGAATATCTGTCTGCAGGTTATGTTTATATCTGACTTTATACCGCTCACATTGATACAAAAACAATGTCTATTGTTCTAGGTGACCTTTGAAAACTAAACAAGTGCATTACGTTTATGCTTTAGGGCATAATATGATCGTAACTAAAGAAAAAGAAGTGTAGGTCGATGAAGAAAGACTTGAATATCATACAGAATGAAAAAGTTTAGTATTTCAATAAAGATTTTTTTTACTAATTATATTCGTTTTGTTAGTTACTTTTATGTTTTTTTACTGTTTGTAATCATTACTTTTTAATCGTTATGTTAATATTTAGACATTCATAGGTTATTATGAGAACGAATTTTAAGAATAAGAACGTTAACTGCTTGAGTTTTACAAGTTTCTACTTTTCTTATTTTGAAATGCCAATCTAGTATAAGTTTCTAGTTTCTAAATAATATCATGATCTTCGGTTACTCATAGACCGAACTATGAATAAACTTTTACATCCAATAAAACTTTTGCACAAACTAATAATCGTTGAAGATTCATAAATAATGCATATTCCCAGAACAATATAGTTTCAAATCACTTTATGATTTCACTTTCAATTTATTATTATTCAAATTGCAGAATACTATTGGTTTTGGGAATCTAAGAGTTATTGGAACTAAATTGTGGTGTAACATTGGATCATTATGGTAATGTTACATGCAACATAATTTATTTTTCAACACACTCGCTCGTAAAGTGACATTTATTGCAAAATACAAGTCAATTTTTTTCCTCGCAAGTGTGTTGAAAAACGTCGTATGACACGCATGTGCATTGATTATTACACTCTCAGCTCACTTATCGCTCAATACCGCCTGGAATAACAAACTTTGCACACATGTATCAAAATATAATATTGTAATTATAGCTAATATACATGAAATGTGGAAATTAACAGAAATAATACGAGTACCTATTCAAAATTAACCATATGCCTCGCGGATGAGACGCGCGTCAATAACAAACAAAAAAATTTGATCACCACCGCACGCGATTTTAATGAATTATATACTTTCCATTCCACACATAAGGTAAATATTTAATCACAATATATTATGTTGCAAAATAATATTAAGATAATCGCCAGCACAATTTATTAATAAAATTAATAATAATTACCTGATGCTAAATACGAATCCAAAAGAAAACTTATTTATGAAACCAAGAATTTTAACAACTGGACAACCTTCCTGTGTGAATGTTGAATGATAACTGACTATACATCCGTGTAGTGCTGTCCAAATGACAACTTAGTGAAGACAGGTGTTAAAACTAATAACCTAGTCATCGCTTCTAGACCTATTGTATTATATACAATGCCAATGCAAAATGGTTCTTAACTCAATGATAACAAATGCTACCTGAGTTAAACAATGGACGGTCAGCTTGACTTTGAGTCTGCCGATGGATATTAAAAAGTATTGTCTCAAATACTGCGAAATAATTTGGTGCATTTAATTCTTTGTATTTCGCTAACTGGCAGATTTATGGACACTTTTTTGTGCAATTTTTTTCCTGTTCCGCTAACATTACACTGATTGTTAGCAATATATACCGTTTCATGTATATTAATATTAATAGATTGTATGACTACATTTTTTAACTTTGGACCAATTTTACCAACGTCGAGTAACTTTAATACATTGGTAACTGTTCCTCCGTAACGGAGGAAATATGTAACTCTTGGAGACGGTTACATATTTTTTACAGTTTTTTGGGAATCCTGCCTGCAGGCGGCAATTTAAACGCAGTTTTTTATATAATTAAATTCATGTATGAATTGCTTTTATAATTTAATTTAGTTTTAGTTGTATAAAATATATTTTTTTAATTTTTTAGAAATTTTCGTGTATAATAAGTTGATACTAATATTATAAACGCGAAAGTGAGTTTGTTTGTTTTTTACGCCTTCACGCCTAAACGGATCATCATGAAATTTGGCATGCAGACAGCCTAGGTATGGAGAAGGACATAGGCTACTTTTTATCTCGGGAACGCGGGTGAAACCGCGGGGGGCAGTTAGTCATATAATAAAAAGGTAAGGTTTGTTAGTTTGAATTTAGTAGGTAATCTTCGAAATCACTGATGCAATTCTGAGAATTCGTTCACTACTCAGAAGCTTCATAATTCCTGAGTGCCATAGGCTATTTTTCCTCCCAAGAATGCGGGTGAAACCGAAGAGGACAGCTAGTTATAAGAAATGCCCTATAAATATAAATAAATTTCGCAATACAAGTCTATTGAAGATAAAATTGTGAGAATAACCTAGTTAATCCTCAGTAACTGTATTTCGGGGAATTAAGCTTTCTAATAATTCTATTAATAAGAACATTGTGTAAGAATACCGACTTCTAAGAGGTAGATATTAGTTGAAGGATGAGTTTCAAGAAGGATAAAAATGTATTAACTTCTTTAATAGCTAGTAACTTCGGTAATATTAAATATTCAACGATAGAGTCTGGCAAACGAAAGTTGAGCCTGACTGTAATTGAAACTCTTTACATGGCAACATTCTATTAATGTCACCCGGCATAAAAAGTGTCAACTAAAACATAACAAGTGTTAACTAGAACCAGTTTTGATACTAATCCTTTATTCATAATGGCTTTATAGCTAAATCAGTGTTATAGTTGGACACTATATATACACTCATTATATATACTCATTCTTTTGTTCTACAATGTGCTAAATGAACTTCTACGGTCGCTAATCACTGAAACATCTATCCATATTGTTCTACGAAGGTAAAAGAAATATAAACTAGAAAAAAATAAAATTACCACAATTTTTTAATTTGAATATATATATATATATATATTATATGTATATAGTACGCTTATTTTGGGATCAGAAAACCGTTTGTGAGGAATATACCTGGATATTTATTTAAAAGCAGTATAAAAAAGCTGTATAAAAATAGAATATAACGAGTTTTATTTATTTAAAAGCATTCTATATAAAAATAAAATATAACGAGTTTATGTAAAATTTTAACTCATTTACATGCAAATATGACTTAGGAAAATCAAACATAACTTAATATTTATATTTTTTTTTTGTAAAGTATCAAAACAATGTATTCCTACTATACTGAGTGATACCACATCTAGATTTTTTAAATTTGCCGCGCTTTTTCAGGTTCTACTTTCGTATGCCAGACTATAGTTATATTTTAATAATTTATAACTATTATAACGATAACGATATTCTTCAACACTTCTTAATATTTTGCTATCAGGTATACCTAATCCATTATATTAGACAATTATATAAACTTTACTTATCTAAGTAATCATTACTTGGATAGAAACATATGTAAGACATTCCAATAAGTATGAAAATAATACTTTCAAGAAATTGGCTCGCGGTTAAAAATATTACAATGACATCAATTGTTATCTCTCGTGATTGTTATTATAGGACGCGCGTCCCTCGCGAGAAACGACGGGTACGTTTACTACAGAAATGCCATAAACTAGACGATTTTCACAAACAAGACAGCACTATTATAAAAATTGTAAAAGGATATTCTATAGTTACCTCAGATTAAGTATTCATTATATTCTTGTCTGCCGTATAATAGTGGGTACCATGTATCTATTTAATTTTCTGAGAAACCCCTAATCTCAAAATGTCAGATATATTCTTGGAAAATTAATTTATTGCTGTAAAATTGTCTACTTCTTAGTTTGAGTACTAAAATGAATTATGGGTTTTGTTTCGTAAGCTTTTGAAATTCATATTTTTAGGAATAAATAAAGTAATTTTATATAGAATATAGATTTAATTTTTTTCTTAACAATATATATTGTTGAAGAAACTCTAATCATACTACAATTTTATTAGGTACCTACCGTTTAATTATCTACGTACATGTCCTTAATTGTTTTTTTTTGTCAAATTACCCTTTTTTCCATACACTTCTTTTGATACACAAACGATGCAGTTCAGTCTGAGTTGAATTGCGATAAGAGATGAAGATGAGGGTTAAAAGTATCTCACCAAAGTGAATCTAATTAAAACATTTTAATAGTACCTCAGAGTATATAATATACTACGTTACGTACAAATATTATAGTACACTGATTAATTTCCGGGTAGTTGGTAAATGTTTCTATGACCCATTTTCCTCCGGAATATTAACAGGTTTATGACTATCCCGGGAGGCAGGCACTTTATGCACAAGTGACCACAGATCTCATGTATGCATCGTTGAAGTAATTGTCAAGGGGAATTGTTCAATGTATAAATTTCATGTTTCAGTTCCTACCCAATAAATTAGGATCGACAATAAGCTTTGAACTAGTCCGATTGGCGTATAGTAAGTAGACCCAATTACTTAAGCTCAGTTCGCCGATAAAACCGATCACCACGGGACGCGTGTCACGACGTCCCAGCTAGCTTCATCCCGTTCAAGCGGCCCGAGTTGCTATTAGTAATCTGATCGTCCCTAATCAGTCGCAACTCCTAAAACTCCATCCTCTCCCTCCCCAGTAAAACCCAGAGTTCACGCGCTCAGGCATAGTTACCAAAATTTTTTTACGTATTCAGTTGAGCCATCAGTGCTCGCCGTTTTGTCCTCATAAGGGCGGAGATGCTCCCGGAGTCACCACCTTTAGTCAATAAAAAAACTTGTAAAACTAACATATTAAGTCACGGTCATTTATTTTTATAATTATAGCTGTTATAACTTACGAATTTGTTATTAGTAAAATATGAAAGGTGGAGACCATGGTAATTCAGATTCCTTTGGAAAGGCCGGTAACACATTGGCAATTCCCCTGCTAGGCGATAGAAGCCAATTACCACTTGTACCGCCTGAAAACTTGAAAGCGTTCACAGATAAAACATTACCATCAGCTCTATAATTTAAATGATATATATATATTCTGAGAATTTAGAATTAAATTTTAATTAGAAACAATCTACTCCTAATCTGCGCGAAATTAGTTAATTTTATTATTCCAAATGAGTAACGTAAGATAGGGATTATTCTAAGTTTACGAGCATCAACGAGAAACTTTATCATAGACGCATTAACAACTTTGCTGGACACTGTGACATGATCTCATTTTTATATCATCCCTCTTTACCCCGAAGTTTGCCAACTATCACGATATTCGCGGCCTGAACTCGCTCTTGAAATAAAAGAAAGAGATCCAATTTTTCTCGAACTTAGTTCCAAAGTACGGGACATGGTCTTGACCTTTCGCTTTTATCGGATAAAACTTTTTTCCATGCATAATAATTTTATATTTGGAATACGGATGAGCTCTGATACAGTATTGCCTCAGAGTATATAAATGTATTGCCCAACTGATATGGCGCGTCGTGAATCTTCGTTCGCACAGAAAAGAAAGTGCCCCGAAAATTAACGAAAGAATGCTTAAAACTTACAATCAACCTTACCTAGATCACTACTATAAGGTTCATAATACACTGCAGCTGTTAGTTCCGTCTCACTCGCAAGTCACGCCCCACCGCACGGCGTGCGCTAACATGGCGACAGCTGCCGACCAATAGCATTTCCCGCGCTTTGAATATGTATCTTCTGCGCAGGTACATCGGTAAGCCATATCAGTTGGGTACTACTATACCAATGTGTAAGTGTATAAAGCGCATACAATAGAAATCTATTGATTTTTAAAGTTCTGCAGGTACTTAAATATTTATATGACTCCAGTGACCTATCTCAGGATACTCGGGAACAAGAGAAGTTACTTTCATAAAATTTAATGTACCATAAATAAACTTCGCGTTTTCCCGGTGGATTATGTTTAACGATAAAGTTATTTTTAAAATATTCGTATCATGTTTCCCAGTATTTAATTTAAGAGTGCGTATAAAGCAAAATAACAATCTTAGAATTGAAATTTACCCAAGTAAATAGTATTTAAATTAAAACATATTTTTATATAGGTATTTTCATTGTATACGCGAGGGTTCTATCTGAGCAAAAACATAATGGAATGAAATTTCCTCGATAGAAAAAAATCACAAAGTTACCTCTAATAATAATGAATTTTCGGTTTTATTCGTTCATGGTGTATCTAATTAAGACAAAAATTAGATAAATAATATCACTAACATATGATCTAGGGCTGCTACTAACGATTTTTTAAAATATTCTATACTTTACGAGTTATTTAGATAAAAAGCGCATAGTTCATTTTTGTTCCGCGGAACATGCTATTTCCATCTCATCTCCACGCGAAGATTAGACATAAGTATGTTTCATCTGACATTGCCATATTTTTCTGGCTTGGTACGCACTCTTAAGTTTGCTGCTAATTCTGTTGTTTTCAAACTATCCTTATTTAGTCTCACTATATCCCTTTCTAGCAAAGAACAGAAGAAAAGGATGTAAGAAATATAGTCCTTTTCATAGAGTAAGCAACATTACCTTGTGGAAAGCGTGAGCAGTTTGCATATAGATGCAATATGCATTCATAGATAATATCGTACACTTGTGATTTACTGTCAGAAAAAATATGTCGATATGAGTGCCTTATCATTTGTTCTTGGTAAAAGTACGATAAAAAACGAGAAATTGGCATTGTGTATAATGTATCTAGTCGTTCAAAGTATGAACGCGCAGTTGGTTTCGAAGCAGGATTGATCATACCCGTGTCACCCGTATACACATATTGTATTACAATCGCCTACTCTATCATCCTATCATATTAGTCCAATTGCTTGTTTTCAACATTGGTTTTCAATGAGAATTTTGCCGCCCTCACAATAGGGATGTTGCTTGGGTAAAAATACAATAATTCTAATTAGTCCGTCAGTTAGAGTATCAAAAAATATTGGACACGTATTTTTTGCTTTACCAAATCATTAACAATTAACGAAGATAAAGCGCGACTAAGTTCGGAGTGGGGGCTCGTGACGTCACTTGTTACTAAAAAGTGTACCACACCGTGACGTCACGCGGAACTTCAACACACGATATTTTCGTATTTTTTTGTTTAATTGACAATAGAAAACATACGTGTAAATTTTTTGATTATGTAAATGACGGACTAAATTTTAATTAAAAAATTATATCGGTTTTTTTCAGGAAAATAGCCTATTGGCTACATCGAGGTTGGTTTACTCGTAAATGAAAATGGCATAGAGATGGACAAAATTAAATATTATAATTAGATGTGATCATGTGATGTCCTTACAATTAGTTTAGTTAGCAACGTAATCAGCACCAGTAATTACCATCGAATATAAACCAAAAATGGTTTCGCTTTTTTAGTCTTGACCATAGAGATCGATGGTCTTGAGCATAATACATAATCTTATTCAAGAATGTGATGGGTAACTTTATTGGAAACTTCTTACAATAAAACTTAATAAATTGTATAAACAGGCACGATCGAAAATGAAAAAGAAAAATCTTTCCATATTCACAAGCGACGCTGAGTTTAATAGAAAAAGGTGGGACATAAATCATGAGAATGTGCGTTCCTCGTCTACAGACAATACAAATATTTGGTTACAGCCTCCAGAACCGCACATAAAAATGACGTATGACCTTATGCGGTCGGCGGCCACCGCTTTTGGTATAAAATTGGGTAATTTTTCCTGAATTTAATCCCAGAGTTAGGTATTACAACTGCTTTTTAAAACCTGGTATCGATGTAATTTGTACAAATGTACATCCCTGAAGGGTATTTTATTAAGGCTCTGCATCATTGGGGTGTATTCGGTCGCTAATAAAATTAAGCTAGGGATGTGTTTACGTTTGTAGAAGTAGGTTAATGCGTGGAACGTTTGTTTCCTTATTTACTTTAGCTGTCTTGATAAAAAAAAGGCTAAGTACATTGATTTGGTAGTTTTTTTTAATAATACAGGTCGTTGTTTTGGTCAGCGATGTGCGACTCAGGGTCGATAATACAAATGATACTGGTGCTAAAAAAATATAAAAAAAATACTTAATTTTTTTTAATAATAAAAATAAAAAAATAAAATTTTTGAAAATCATGTAATAAGCTAAAGTGTAGACATAATACTCAATGGGAGTAAAGGGGTGGGCCGATGGTGGCTTGGGCCTAGCTCTAGTCTGTGCACGTGCCGAGTAACTATACTTTGCGGTAATTTTATTTCAAATTGAATAAGGTATTTCTCAACGCATTTACAGTATTTAATGGAATTAAGTCCATTTTTGGGAAATATATTTTTTGTACTACCGCTCCTGGGTCGCTTGTCGCCGACGAAAACAACAGCCTGTATATTCTCGGCTCAACTGTGTTAAGATTTGAAAAATGGTCTGGATGTATTAGGTACTTTCTCCGTGGATATAAATGAAATAATTAATTATATTCAATTTAAAATAAACTCCAAATAAATAATAAACTGTGATTGTTAAGGCTTAAAAGATACATTCAATGAAATGCGGGCTGCCGCGATAATATTTTCAAAGGGATTATAAAATTGTCAACTGTCTGAAAAGCCTTCACATATTTACGAAAATATTTATTTTAAATTATAATGGAGTCAAATATATTACAATTGAAATACAATTCCAATCACGTTGGTAATAAGTTCGGAGTAAATAAATATAAGACCACCTAGTGCTTCAGAAGGCATCGTTGCATTGATCCAGTTATCACGTTAAGCTAGTTGGTGGCCTCCTAGGCTGCTTGAAATCTCCAACAGTACGTTGAACAGTAGCCTACCTCCACCAATCCGCAGTGGGCAAGCGTGGTGGAGTATCTGCTAATCTCCTTTCATCCTCATTTGTGAATGGAGGATGCTCACTAGTGGGAAATTAAAGGCTGTTGATGATGATTCTAATAATATTATAAATGTGAAAGTGAGTGTCTTTGTTTGTTCTTGACGCGACAACCGCCCATTGTGATGAAATTTGGCACACAGGTAGATCATCACCTGGACTAACACATAGGATACTTTTTATCCCCGTTACATCCTTCAGGAAAACTAGTTTATATCATAAATGATACATATTCAAAGCCTTGCCCCACTCTAGTCGTAACATGTTCCGTTCAATGGTACGTAAAATTTACGTAAGAAAGTTTTATTAGGATCGAGCTTAACCGAGCGAGACCGAATGTTTTTATCTCTTCCTTACGATATGCTAACAAAGCTGAGTCGTGAAATAAGAATGTAAGAAACTGAAATACATGATCTTGACTTGAGTAGTCAGAATAAGAACTGAACTGAATAATATTTCCATTCGATTTCAGGGTATAACAATCTTATCAAGAACAACTAAATATAGCATTATAATATTCTATATCAGTTATTTTTACTTGTGTATTATTTTCTGTGTTTGTTTCTACCTATCCTTAAAATAGACGATCCGTTAAACGACCTATACCAACGAAACAACATGTTAGAATGCTTTCAGTCATTTCAGCTACAAAAACTTGCTGTGCTTACAAAGTTGACGGATCGTCTTTGAAACTGAATGTTTACTGTGTGCATGTCTCTAGGCGCACAAACTTCGTATATTGAACACTCAGGAGCTGTTTTTAGTATAGGACTTTGAAATCACATTTTGAAATGATTGACTCCGTGTACGGACCTTACTTACCTACTGATCTTAGGACCAACTGAGCTTGGTATAGAAATACTGTTGTCATGAATTAACTTGGTAAAGTATAATTACAATAGGTAATCTTTCTGATAATATGAACTCATCACAAGTAGGTATTTTTAAACGGTTCTCACTTTTATTCCTTTTTATATATTTATAACTATATTTGCCACAGGAAAAAATGGTTCGAAATAAGTTTAAATTTAAAATCCGTTGACTATATGCTATAACGAAGCCGTTCAAGTAACACACAACTACACGTATGCAAACATTCGCATAATATTATAAGTAAGATATATGGATAAATTAATATTTTTTAGACTCTTTTCAATTAAATTACAATTAAGACTTAGGTACAGCTTAAGTAGATACGTTTACTCTAAGTTATTCATGTTAAATTGTTTATATAATATCTACTTTTCTGTTCTATTTGATAGTTATACCACAGATTACTAAATAGTTACTACGTTATTTATACCCTATTATAGAAGAGCCAGGTGTCCTAGAAGGGAGATCTTGAATGTATGGTTAGGTTTTTGTAAATAAACGCATTTGTATTTGTTTGTTGTTCACTTTTGCTTATTAGTAAACAAACGGCATAGTGATCTGCAATGTTACCTCAAATTGTCACAACTTGGTTCAACTATATAGTACATTGAATACACTACTTTACGTCGCGCGTCTCCAGTGAATTTATTTGGAGTGAAGCCAATCGCTGGCAACTCACGATAAGCAATTGGTTACCCAGAGTGGTCTCTCAAGACAATTGCTTTCGATATATTTTAGATAAATGAAATTTCTTACCGAGATCCTATTAAAGTAATAAATAGTGGTCGTAAAGAAATGATTTAAAAAATATATTTTCATGATAGGTTTTATTTTCTTTATTATATTATGGAAAAATGAAAAATATAATATAATATAAAATAATATAAGCTAAAATAATTAGTATAGCTATCTATTATAGCATCTATCGAACCAACTAACCTGTCATAGGCCTACCACACTTTTATTAAAACATCAAAATTCATATGCCATAAACAATAAATGGAAATTACAACTTAAATTTAATCAGGTAGCACTCAAGCATGGCTCGCCATACCGTAGTGAATATTACATTTGCAACACCAAGCAAGAGTGTAATGAAATAAGGCTAGCTAGTTGAATACTGATTTATTAATAATGAATATGTGGGTAAATGACATATCGAAGTACCTCCAGATCACAAAGAGTATCAATTGCGCGTTGCCGACCTCGCAAAAATCTCTTCATCTATCATAATTTTTTTATACAACGAGGTCTGTAAACTAGCGTACAGCTCTCCTGATGGTATGCGGTTACCGTAGCCATATGGACGCTTGCAACACAAATGGGGCTTCACTCACGCGGAACTGACCCTTTGCCACCTCCCCAATAGAGGTGGGTAGCTATTCTAATAACTAGCCAAAAAACGGCTAGACACAAAATAGCCACGGCTATGTTATCTGTCATCACAATAATTGGCTATTGGCTACTGGCTACAGGATGGCTACTGGCTACTCGCTAGCTAGAAAGAATGAGGAGTTTTCTTACCTGCCTAACTTTTGATAATTCGAACCAATTTGAACCTTAAGTGCACGTATTGACAAGTATTTTGACCATAGAGGTATCATAAGAAAAACTCCTCATTACGAGAAGTTTACGTCACACACAGCGGGTAGCCGCCTAGCCACCACAGGTCTCTAGCCGCCACTAGCTGGCCGGCTAGCCAAAGCCATTCTAGCCGCCACTAGCCGGTAGCTGGCCGGCTAGCCAAAGCCAATCTAGCCGAGTAGTCGGTAGCTGTGAGTGCGTGCGTGTAGTCAAATAGCCAAATAGCCAAAATAGCTGACTAACTAGCTGGCTTTTACACCACATATAGCCGGCTAGCTAAGCTATTGAAATTTCGGCTAGTTACCCATCGCTACTCCCCAATGAGCTCTGGCGACCTTACTCACGCGCAAGAACACAACTTAAAGTTATTTGGCTGCGGTATTCTGTAAGGTGGATGTACTTCCCCATTCGAGCTGCTCTTACCTCTCTTCATCACCATCCATCGCTATGCTTAGATCTAATTGATTATATCGATAGGTTTGTGTGGCGTACTTTCCAGGCATCAGTTATAGTTTTCACGGTATAAATAATTATCAAACCCAATTACCATGGAGTATGTTGTGATTAAAACGACAGATTGATCAAGACTGATTTATTTATTCTAGCAACCGTACCAAATGTTTTTACATGTACCTCCATAATTATAATAATAATATAACATCTTCCCCCCCTTTTTTTTTTTTTTTTTTTTTTTTATACATTATTAAGTTCTGAAATTAATTGTTAGGTAATAACATACATTTTATTTTATAAAACCATGATACCTAATACCTACATGCATTCAATATATTATACATATTATAATTTATTTATTTATCCGATGAATAAATAATAATTTGACTTAATATATAATTATTACATCATAATATAATCTAATCCATGCAATCAAAGTAATTGGCAAGTATAGAATGCTTGTATTTTGATTCTATACATTTGATAGATATATTTTAATTATATTTTACACAGTTTTGTAAAACGTATGTAATTATAGCATTTTTCTAACATTAAATTATAGATTCTCATTCAACAATTTAGAGAAAATTATTACTTACTACAATCTATTTACCCACTTACAACATAAAACAAAAATTACAAATAAATCAATGACATGTCACTACTGTATTCTATCTATCTGCATAATTAAAGATATACAGGTAGTGCTATTGATTACTATGCATTAGACGTAGATTCTTACGTGCCGTGATAGCCGCGGGTCTATGGATACGTTCAGAATTGATTTCTACGTGCGTGCCCAACAACTTATCACTACCGGTCGTCTTAGACTCATCACTATCTGCTTTAGCCATGATTGTCGATGAGCCTGAGCCTTCGTTTTCATTTTCTGCACCCGACAACTTCTCCTCATCACTTTGTTTGTGAATATTATCGGACTCAATTTTAATAAGATGACGCCGGTTGCGTCTGTAGCACCTCCCTGAGTTGTCGGATACAAAATATGACCGAGGTTGAGTTGCTTTTGACTGCACTCTTGCATATTTACGTCTGCCATCATCCAGCATAATGACAGGGTCACCGGGCTCAAGCGATTTTAATGCCCGAGCGTGATGGTCATAATATTTTTTGCTTATTTCTTGTTTATGAATTATATTCTGAAAATCAACATTATGATCACGATAAGGTACTAATTTACTTGAATGAGAAGGTAGTCTAGTGTTCAAATTACGGCCCATTAGTAACTGTGAAGGTGAATTAATACCGTCACGCACGAGGTGTATTTCTAGTAAAAAATTTAAAACGAGCCAATGTAGTATTTTGTTTGGTTTTAAAATACTCATTAAACTTTTCTATAAGTGTATCAAAATTTTCTTTATTTTCATCCTTCATGAATTTGAATGTCGTATACCCTTCGGAACCAATCAAATTGATCAGTAGACTTGCTTGCACATCTGTTGTTTCTTTGTGAACACCCGAAGCCTTCAGAAATACCATAAATTGTTGGTACCATTTTCGCCACGCGTCTGCTCTTGTCGCTGGCCCGCCTTCTAAACATAATTCCGATGGCGGTCTGGCATGCTCCATAATTACGCGCTTTGATTACTTTTATACACAAATAAACGTTCACTTTTGTAACAACTCAGCACCATAAATTTGCTTTTAAATATTGATATTTTTAACCACCGCTGTCACCATGTTGTGATTAAAACGACAGATTGATCAAGACTGATTTATTTATTCTAGCAACCGTACCAAATGTTTTTAAATGTACCTCCATAATTATAATAATAATATAACAGAGTACACTTCAACACACTGAAAATTGGATACGGTTGCGGCGTACCTTCATATGTCCAAATCAAATAATTTCTCTGAATTAGAATTCAATAGTCGAATTGAAATTGTAATTTCTCAATTGAATTGATCAAAGGTTCGACCTAAAAGGGATCCAAATTAAACGCAATCATCCTTCACTGGGGATGTAGTCAGCTAGCCGTGTCCGTCATTAGCGAATCATTTCGGCTAATGATATCTATGCACGATGTCCACGATGGCAAATTAAGTGTTATTTCTAATGAATTGGTTAGCGATGAATGGATGAATTTGAGAACTTTACCAATGATATTATAATAAAAGAAGTAGATATCGCACTAGTACACGTTAATTTTTGCAGAAAAATTCAGACAATTGTCGTAATTTAGCGGCTACAGATAGTACCTCTCTCTTTCTGTACCATACGTTCTGTATTATCTATCGCATTCACTTTAATTAACAATAACTGAACGCCGCTCAGTATGGAGGTAGCGTATCTTTATTATAATATGTACTAGTTATAAATAAATAAATATCCTGGGTCATTCATCACACACAGCTATCTGATTGTTGGTAAATCCATACCGTTTTTTTATCTTTGAACTTTATTTACAATAAATACGTACAAAATACAATCTATATATAGAAAATTTCCTCAAGCCTGCCGCTGCTTCCGATTAACGGCAGGGTTCCCAGAATATAATATAATATAATCCATACTTAATATACATAATTACACCCAGACTCAGGGCATACGGACATGTTCGTTCATGCACAAAAATACATGTCTTGGTGGGAATCGAACCCACGACCCAAGGCGTGATAGGTGGAATCACGCCAACTGGCCCGTCATCTCATTGATTGGAATCGGACTATCATAGTTTAATCACTTCTAAGTTGTTTATCATTAGCTAATGTCGGGCTTAAGATGTTTGGACATATCATCCGCAACGAAAGCTCATTGGAACGATTAGTGATACAAGG
Organism: Polyploca ridens; assembly: GCA_951394255.1. NCBI lineage: Eukaryota > Metazoa > Arthropoda > Insecta > Lepidoptera > Drepanidae > Polyploca > Polyploca ridens. The sequence continues at coordinate 11,752,763 of OX596254.1, read as the reverse complement.
AAGAGTAGAAGGTCAACGTTCCCGCGGCCGATCACCCACAAGATGGACAGACCTCATAAAAACATCAACAAGTTGTTCCCTCAGTGAATGTACACGCAGTGCCGCGAATAGAGAAAGATGGAGAAGCCTCGCAAAAGCCGCAACAAACTCATCAGACGATCCATAACCACGACCACTCCGCCAGGAGTGTACGACTGAGAAGAAGAATGTCGGGCTCTACAATTCTTTTATCTCTATGTTAGAAACGGCCTCCGCAGTTGCGCTCAACAACTCAACAAACATCGCAATCGGATGAGAAACAGATAAACATTGATTTATACAGGGTGGATACGACAATATATGAAACCACGTAAGTACTCATAAGCGAACAAATTTTACCATGGGATCAATTTCGAAATCGCAAAAAGAACAGCTGTCTCGTACAAAAGTCTCTTCGGCTAAAATTTATACCCATATATAGGTGACTGGTAATTAGTAAACGATACTTAAAACACATGATTGTCTCATGATAAAAAGCAACTTTCCCAAAGAAACATTTTTTTTTAATTTACTTGCACATGAGCCCATAATATTTAGCTTGTGTATTCTAGTGTATTCTTATCCTTGTTCCTTGTTAGGTACAAGGATAAGAATACACCATCAGCTTTTATTTAATTTAGTTATTTATCCCTATTAAATTCTTTGTTATCATGAGTACAATCATGTGTCAAAGTATCGTTTACTAATTACCAGTCACTCTATATATCCTTTCACATCCCTGTTTGTGAAATACCAGCTATATAATTCAAATAATAATAATATAATTATTCATATAATTCACCTCGTGCAAATATTATGTAGATAGTGCAGATTGCCTTACAAAGAGTATTTTACAGATACAACCTACGCAAAGCCACAGTTTTAATAAATTCAATGAATAAGATAAGTAAAAGACCGTATCACTGCATATAATGTATGCCCGCATTGTATTAAAATTGTAAATACACAAATGTAAAGAACAATTTGACAATAAAACGCGGGAACAAAGCTCACTCGCTTCTAAGGGCAGCAATAAAGGTTTATCACAATTTTGTTTTGGAATATTCAGGTAGAATAAACGTGACAGACTATTACACCGTACTGTAATACAAATATTATCGTCATTTTTAGTTTTTCGTAAATGCACTAGAATTTGACCAAGGTTTTGAGATGTTTTTCCTTTGACACCACACCCGTAGCTCGTATCAATAAGCCACATATTTATCCATATCTTGAAAACTAATGAACCGATTTCGATGAAACTTACACTGTTCCCTAAGTTGAAGTAAATTTAAACCAATAAAAATATAATGGTTACAATCCGATTAATATCTTCGGAGATATGCGTGGACAAACATACATACATACATACACCTATGAAATTTTGAATATAATCATATGTGAATATATTGCAGTTTCAATAATATTACATACATACGTGTCGAATTGATAATCTCCTTTTTTTGAATGTCAATTACCACTTGTGAGCCTGTTTCTTTATAGGTTTTTCATGCTCACAACCTTCGGCCACATCGTCACTGACCATGGTGTGATTGTGTTTAAACACAAGCTCATACATAGAAAAAAAAACTTTTGAATTTGGAACTAAAGAAAATTTGAATAATAATTTTAATTAATTAATTCTTCTACCATAGGCATATGATGATTCAAGCATAATCATCGAAGCAATTATTAACAATTCCTTTTAAATAAAATTAGATAACGCTTTGCATTGTAAATGATTCTCCACAACTAAAGTAATGTTACACCTGCGTAGCCAACGAATTTGTGAGATGTTCCTTTTGTTCTTTAGGTACAATTCACAAACAGGCCCTGACAGAAAGGGCACCGATTTGATGGAAAAACTCTCTGCAATAAGAAGATGAGAGAGCTCTCCTGAGACCTTACCTTTATTTGCATGCTGAGTGAAAGCGGGAAGCGGAAAATTTTATTTTATTTTTGTGAAAGTAATATTTTTTATAAGAAATGTGAAGTAGGTACCTAGATCTGAAAATATCAAAATATTCGGAAAATAATAATTATTGTTTTTAATTTGATATAGTGGCCTGAAATTTTGTAATGTTCGTTCTAATAATAAAATAGTCCTTATTTTTTCTCAAAATATGCATAATTTGAATATTTTAGTATATAATTTTCTTTACTTTTATATATCTTTATAATTATTTATTTTTATGTTATCGGCGTAACTCATAATGTACCCTAAGACCTTACCTTTATTTTTGGTTGTCCCCAAGTGGCCTTTCGACAGACTTCCAAATCGGAAAGGGACAAAAACAGAAAGAATAACTTACTAACAGCATTGTTGTCCTTATCATGTGGTTTATGTAACGTTTGGGATTTACTTACTTTCCTTGTTTGTTCTGTTGTCACATGCCTTCGTTTAATAATGCAGGGTTGTACCAAATATCTTTTTCTTCCATACCTACAAGGTACCAACGGGTTTCTATTATAGAGCCAACAATGTCTGCCAGTCTCTTTCTTTATAAGGGCTCTTAGTAGTCTCAGCAGCTGTGGACATTTCTATGTTTTTTATTATAGTAGGAATTTGGTAATATTGGGATTGTTTTTTTTTTTTTATACGACTTAGTCCGTAAACAAGCATACGGCCCGCCTGATGGTAAGCGGTTACCGCAGCCATATGGACGCTTGCAACACACGAAGCATCGCTCACGCGTTACCGACCTTTCCCCCCTCCCCAATGAGCTCTTGCGACCTTACTCACGCGCAGGAACACAACATTACACAAGATAAAGTTATTTGGCTGCGGTATTCTGTAAGGTGGAGGTACTTCCCCAGTCGAGCTGCTCTTTGAGCGAATAAACGCTACGCTCTACCTCTCTTAATCTTGCTTATTGTAGACTAAAACTCCCTTATTACGTGACATGGTTTATATCCAAGAAGTATAAAGCCCGTGGAGTGCGCGTCGAAACGATTTTGTTTCAAACACAACTCACCGATTGCTATGGGGGAACCGATTTGATTGGAGGGCGCAAAGGAGACTAGTGGTCATTTTTAATTTATTTGAGTTTTGTTATCGGTTTTGATTATTATTTGTATTAGAAATATTATTTGTACAGCAAACGTAAAAGAGGACCGGTCTGCGATGCTGTGATTATGGGTTCAATTTTGAAAAAGAAATAGGTAATATGATTTTAAAAGCCAATTTTATAAATATTTACTGGATTTTGAAATTAATAACGATTTGATCACGTTTCTCCTACATTCTTTTTTGGAATTTCATTGTTTTTTGTAATAAATCTCCGTCTGTTATCAATAGAATTAACGAAAATTAACATACTGTCATAAAATCTAGGTTTTACGAAACGATAAGTACGAGTAAAAATAAAATAAAAAAGTTAAAAGTTAATAATATAGAGTACCAGAAGTGAAGCATGAAAACCACTTGCCCGCTCAAATAAGATTAATATAATAATAAACAAAGTTATTTTAGTATACCATAGAACCAATATATCCCAATAAGATAACATAGGCATATAGAAGCAAGTTGTTGAATTATAAACATTATTCGGCAAGGTTACTGATATCGTTATAAGTTCCTAAAACTCGTACTTTATTATGTTAGACGGCAATTTAGAAATTTATTAGTAATTTAGCAAATGTCATTATAAAACCGATTTTATTCCATTGTAATACGTGCTGAGAATTTTAATTAGGTCATCAAAAAGTTTAACGAGGTAGGAAGAAAGTTAAGTCGGAAAAACTGCACTATTTGTTAGGAATTGTACAGAATATCTGATTATAAGACGTTTCATTAGACATTTACAGGAAGATTATGAATAGTTTGCATTGCATTTGGTGAGAAGAGCCGACAAAAAACTCAGCAATTCTTTTTGGAACAAAATTATTATAATTAATAGACAACAAATACGTGTTATGTCATCAAAACTACAAAGTAGAGTCTATCAATATATACTAATATAATAAAGCGGAAGAGTTTTTGCTTGTTTAAACGGGCTAATCTCTGGAACTATACAAGTCGGATTCGAAAAAGTTCACTAATGCAGCTAAATGCTACTTGCTACTTTTTATCCAGGGAATGCGAGTGAAACAGCGGGGACAGTATTTAATAAGAAAATGGCAGACTCGAGTGGAGCAGCACCCACAAGCAGCACCTGTTCATAAGTATGACACGTGTGGCATCCACCGCCCAAACTAGATTACTACCATAGCGCAGAACTGAGTAGGTTAGTTAAGCCAATTTAATTTAAAAGAAAAAATGTTTCCTGCGGTAGTAGAGCGGTACGGGAGGGTGTGTTTTCATTACGTCAAATGACAAAAGATAACTAAAATGAACTCAATTGTATAGCGAGAAAGTTCTAACGTCACATATCACACACATATATCACATTCACAACCGCAGGAACCTACTCGAGTTATGCGCTATGCCTTGAATGTTTTGTTCCTTTGGAAACCCATATCATTTGACGACAGTTGTGTAACAATGAATCAATGGAGTGTATCAGGCTATTTGCAATGTGCGGTGGACCTGAATTGCAGCACGGCCCATTATCAGCCGCCGCAGTTTGCCGCGAAATCGATGCTGCATTTTACCTATATCTATATTATATTAATATAATAAAGCTGAATAGATTTTTGTTTGACTGTATAAACGCGCTAATCTCTGGAATTACCAGTGAGATTCGAAAAATTCTTTCACTAATGAGAAGCCACATTATCCCGGGTGAACCCGCTAGTTTAACCATATTTTTTGGTTAATTATATTCAATAGCACTTTGTTGTATGGAAAGTATGGGCTTCCGCTGCAGTATTCTGTGTGTAACATCCAGAGAACTCATAATGGGACGCCGTTTTTATTTTATGTATTGTAAAGTTAGTAAGGGGCATTAGGCATTGGATGTGTTTTGACGATCGATCCGAATAGGTTATAGTGGTACGTAGTATATTATTTACTCTATGGTTAATTTAGTTTAAGTTAGTCATAAAAATTCAATGAAAATCGTTATTATCGGCAAAAAGAAGATCATGAACGTAAGGTATTAAATACCATCTAAAATAAAAATGCTAGTAATAATGACCACTGATGAGTTTTGAGTTCTGTTATTAATTCTTTGAAGAAAACGTATCAAACATATTGCGAATTAGTTACCTACTAAAATATTAATAGCATTCACTAGGGCCTGGTCATCAACTCAAGAATTTACGTATATTTTACGACGGTGCCCGCATCTTAGGAAATTTTGTAACTTTTTAAGGACTTTTTGTAAAATTTTCCATCATCTAAAACTCAAGTATAAAAGAAAACTTTAGGATGAACTCATCATGAGAAAGTAATTACTATATTTTTTACGGTTCCGTAGTCAACAAGGAAGCCTTATAGTTTCACAAAATCGAATCGAATTCTCGGCAGATCCTACGTAATTTCAATATTTTTGGTATACTAGTCACTCATTATATAGATACAATTCAATTCAATAAAAGATTCGGAATCGATTAATTGCGTTAGATCTGCCGAGAACTCGAAAAAATGAATTGCGTTAGCAATATTGCTTTAGCTTCCTTTTTAGGGGGGCTGTCCGCACGGCATTGTTGCTCGTACTGGTACCAGGTCTAGACAATATCGAAATGCTGGTCTGCACCATTCACGTGACTCATCTATAGTTTATGTTATTTTCCATACAAAACAAACGCTCCGCAAACAGTCACGCTGAGAGTGGCTCTTGTCTAAACTTACTTCTATGTTGCGGGACTTGCGAGTAGTTGCGAGTGACGCTGACGATACGTTGGACGTATGGGTGTCGGTTCTTACTAATACATTGTGAAACTAAAATTAATTTATTATTTGTTATTTGTGTAATTAAGAAACTGAGTCATTGCGATAAATTATAATAGCTATTATAAAATACAAACAAATGAAATATTAATTATTATTAAAATTAAAATTAAGGTGCCTAAATTTAATTATGCTTTAAAAGACATATACCTATCTTATTATCTAGGCCACCAGTCTTATTGTTATCAGGGATAAGGAAAGTAATAAAGCTTTAATACCCCCCGTCATTACTGCCCGGCATTACTTAATGAAGATTACTCGTTCACTTCACCTCAGCACATTTTACTGCGATGCCCTAAAGTGTAGGTAAATTAATTACAGTATTACAACTTTAGGCAAAATTTTTGTGTAAAATCTAGTCTCCTTATTTTATTTGTGTAGTAGGTAGGTACCTATATTAGGATTACTATATAGTTTATTCAAAAATTGCAACATATACTATGCAGTGATGACTAAAAACTATAATGCGCTAATTTAGATCAAATCATCGTACCTAGGTGTAATGTTATAAGTAGTTATATGAGAAAAAGTAGTTCTAAATAAAACATTAATCGCATGGCGTGTATTATGTATGCGCAATAAACTTTTTTTTTTTTAACATCTTTACTGAGTACTAAATAAAGTTTATTTACAATTGAACCAAGTGTTTCATTTTTTAAAGTGCAAAAGTTAACATTTATAAAAAATACTTGCAATGATTTTTAGTAACTTCAAAGTAGTTTCAGATTTTTGGTTCCCCCATCATCATGATCTGAGATCTTATTGGAGTAACACTACTGCAGTAATTATGTACTGCAACAGCTTAATGTAATAACTTGCTAGGGTCCTTGTTTATTACGATGATTAAGACCCCTGCGTGTACCTATCTCTTTATTAAACAGTAGTTGATGAACAATCGCCCTTTGATTAAGATAAAATAACAAATTAGTTTAAAGTTGTGTGGACCCCTATTACAAGATGGTTCAGAGTTTAATTAACATAATTGAAAACAGCAGTAGGTACATTCCGACACAACATTAATCTTCACATCATGGTCACGCCATCGCCACATCATCGACAAGTCACCGTCACATTATCGACACGTCAACGCCACGTCATTGTCACGTCACGATATCCAACACGCGGTGTATCTAAATACCCTGGCGTATCATCGGAGACTGACCAGTAGGGATGACTTCTATTGTTTTTTTTTTGACGTGACTGACTGAGACACTATAGGCGCCGATCCCACAGAATGAGTTCTAGAGTTCCACGTTCCGAGTTCTGCATTCCGTGTTGGCTATTGTGCACACAGCAAGCAGTTTAGAGTTCTAGAGTTCTGCAATATTCGCTACAGATCACACATCATACACTTTTTTACTTTCAAAGGCGCCACATAGCTTACAATCAACGCAGAATGCAGGCAGAACTCGGAACTCGGAACTCTAGAACTCTTGGCAGTGGGATCGGCGCCATAGTGTTTTAGCCTCCACATGCAGAATTGATCATTATTTGTGCCTATTAGCATGGTAAAAGCTGACGTTATACCGCAGAGCCGTAACCGTTCCTACAAAATGAATCTGTTACGGTTTCATCTCGCTTAATCGTTTTCCGTTGAAACGGTTGCGGCTACACTATCGTTTATATGATAATTTATTCCACACACGATTCATACCTAATGCAGTTTCAATACTATTATTTGCGATTTACACTTTTATTTTTGATCCCTTTTAGAGGAACAGTTGAGTATTTCTTGTAGTTTACTTTTTCTATATTTGACATGGTCACTTTAATATACAGGGGGGCTAAAAAGGAAGCTAAAGCAATATTGCAAACGCAATTCATTTTTTCGAATTCTCGTCAGATCCTACGTAATTTCAATAGTTTTTGGTATACTAGTCACTCATTATATACAATTCAATTCAATAAAAGATTCGGAATTGATGAATTGCATAAGATCTGCCGTAAATTCGTAAAAATGAATTGCGTTAGCAATATTGCTTTAGCTTCCTTTTTAGGGGGGCAGGTCGTTGTTTTGGTCAGCGACTCAGAGTCGATAATACAAATGATACTAAAAAAAAAATGGTAAAAAATATATGGTGCTAAAAAAAATATAAATAAAATACTTTATTTTTTTATAATAATAAAAATTAAAATAATATTATTTGGAAAACCATGTAATAAGCTAAAGTGTAGAAGTAATACTCAACGGGAGTGCGAGGGAGTAAAGGGGTGGGGCGATGGCGGCTTGCGCCTAGCTCTCGTCTGTGCACGTGCCTAGTAACCATACGTTGCGGTAATTTTATTTCTAATTGAATAAGGTATTTCTCAACGCATTTACAGTATTTAATGAAATGAAGTCCATTTTTGGAAAATTTATGTTTTGTACTACCGCTCCTGCATCGCTCGTCGCCGACTCAAAAAACACTCTGTATTCTACCGACCTACATTTTTATTTATCATTACTGATTAACGTTTTATGTCCTAAAAAGCAATACTATAATGATACAATACAATTCAAGTATTGTGTCTGATAATGAATCCAGCTAAGTAAGTTAGACTAAATATTTAATTTAATTAAACAATATAAGTAGAACCGTTGGCAGTAGCTTAGCAATCTTGAAAGAGAGCACATTTTCTGTTTACTTTGGGGATTTTTTTTGGACGGATTAAGTTAATCTACGATTTTATGTCTTACAAAGAAACTGCGTTTCGTTTAATCATACTGAATCCTTATTTCGGAGTTGAAAAATAAAATCCACAGCTAAGCTGGTTACTTATTTAAATCAAAATAATTCAAGAGATGTGGAGGGCATTTTATTCTAATTAAATACTCTTATATAATGTTTTATTAAGTAGATACGAGGTATTTTAATACCTTGACTCACGGTAAAAATATAACAATGACATCAAGTTATAACAGGACGCGCGTCTCTCGCGAGAATAAACGGGTTAAATAAATGATGGTCTTTTTTTACATGCATAAAACTTAGTTTTGCTAATCTTACAGAAAATCTATGGTCAAATAAACGATCATTATATTGATTTAGTTATTTGAGTGAGGCATGACAAGTATACCCTGTTTTGCATGGAATGGAAGCGTGGACAATCCTAGTCCGAGAAATACAAAGTAATTGGTAATCTAGACCACTAAATGCATCAAATCCTACGAAGCTACCTCAGCTCCAAATTACACGATTATCCACCATATGTGCCAACTTAAGTGAATTTGATTTGGCATTGACTTTGCCACCAACGCTTGGTGCGCAACGGAGACGAAGGTTTAGAAATTATGATTGTAGTTGGGAATATCGACTAAGAGGTCACGAAAAAGATGAACGAAGAAGTGAAATACTCGTTGCCCAATTAATTCAAAGTCGTAAGGTGTTGAACAAAAACTGGTGGAGACAGATAAACCTTTTCAGACGTAAACTCGGAGCTGACCACGATCCTCAGACTTGCTTTAAAATGTTATTTACTGTATATTTGTCGATGAAAGATTTCCCTATTTATTGTTCAAGGATGATTTTGCAGACAATGAAAAACCTTAATTACCCACTCTAATCTTTCTACTTATAAATTACAATTGCAACCCTAATGCAACTTTAATATCCTCAATTGTCTCTATTTACATCCTTGGTGGCGCAGATGTGCTCATCCATGTAGATACTTTCCGTAACAGCTTTGAAACTTCTACAGCATTGCATTTCACGGTTCAGCTCACAAGAGCGATGATTTAGATCTTCACCAGCATAAACTGATCCTCGTTAAAATCTTGGGTATTAAGAAAAATATACATCTGAAAGGATCTTATGAAATTGGTCGGGTAATATGCAGTAGATTAACGTGTTATGTTATAATCATTTGTACGTAAGCTGTTAAGTTGGATTAGAACTGGGATTTGATATTGAGCTTCTATAATTACGACGGTAAAGTTTGTTTTTGAGAATTTTAGTTTAGTAGCATAGATACTGAAACTACATACTCCGGTGGGTGCTTTGCGATAACCTTTTCGATTTTCAACCCCACGACTTTCTTTAACTTCTGAACTATCAGCCGTTACAATGGCAAGATGGATTATCTATATAAATCAAATTCCAAAACAAGCTTTTAAAACCAAAATCATGTTTGTAAAACAAAGCTTTTACGCAATAAAACAGTAACAATAAATCTGCATTCAAATTCAAACATAACTTTAACATTTGCATTTATAATCAGATAAAACTTTTCAGCCTGTTCTAATTGACCCCTCGTGGACAATTTTAGTTATAAATAAAAGTTATTCAAATTCACTCGCCCATCTATCTCAAAGTTAAATTCAATGAAAAATTCAGAAAACTTTTAAAACTAATGAGATTTATCCAAGAGTTAAGACAATAAACGTCAGATATGCATAGGATTTTTTTGCAAGAATATTAACGAAGTGGTGCCGTGGCTTTTTTAAATCGTCATTCAACCTCAGCTAAATAATGTTAGAGGGTTTTATAAATGCCAAAAAGAAGCAAAATATCGACATCACTTCATTATATTCAGCATCATTACAATAACTTCATCATGGATATCCCATTGCTTTCTTCACCGAAAGCGATTTAACGATTTTAAGGCGATGATAGCTCAGTGGTAGTGACGTCGGATACCGAGACGAAGGTCCCGGGTTCGAATCCTACACTGAGTTTGAGCTTTCGGTGAAGGAAAACATCATGAGGAAACCATAGCACGGTGGTAGGGTACTTTGTAGTACCCGCCTGGCTGGCTACCACCCTCAAGTTGAAAATCTGTCGCCAAGCACCTTTCGGTGTGTTCCGACAGCTGCACTTGAGAGCCAATTCCTTCTAGGCTTTGTGTGCTTACCACCTTCGGCCGCATCATCACTTACCATGGTGAGATTGCGGTCAAACACAGGCACAGTAAAAAAGCTCGTATCCATTGCATGGACCATCTGGTGAGAGATCGTCCCGCTCGGCGTTTACCATTTGGTGGCTGCCGATGGAGAAACTTACATCGCTATCGGTTATCGGCTTCAGCTTACTGACTCTACGCGCTATATCCGTACCTTTTGTTGTCCTACGAATGTCCTCGTTTTGACCCTATCGTAAAGCTTTACTTATCTAGGTATACTGAAATGGAGCAAATAGTATGAAAATATTGCCCATGTGTATCTTAGTTGTAAACATGCCATGCACTTTTTTATCGAGTAGCCCATTTGGCTGCAGCAGATGAGCACCTGAGCGCGCCAGAATTTTACGATTATGAATATTACCGGGCTTCGCTGGTGGGTGTACAGTACACGGGTTATTATTACAGCTTAACATTATAGTGTAGATAATTAAATATTTTTATAATGCTCGTACAGTATTTTTCTCGTTGTAGGTATTAAAGTAGTTACTTTTTGTGTGGGTAATTGTAGTTACTTCTCGTAGTTTATTATCATTTTCTAAATTAAATACATAAACACGTATGTTGTCAAAGATAGCTCAATATTTCTAAATGCCACTATTTTACTCGACTACGGCAAATCCACAAGGAAGGGTTATGTTTTAGTTAATTGTTTTATTTCGTTATTAAAACCAACGCGGCTTCCTTTCTACTTACTATTAAATTACACAGATACCTCCTTCACATTTTAAACAATACACGTTACACAAAAACTCTCTGTCTCTATATCTGGTTCTGTGATGTTTATATAGCTCATTTGTAAATCCTTAAGAGATCTCCAGGTTTGTTTGTGTAACATGTTTATTACATTTGTAAAAAACCGTTTGTATCTTTCAATAAATAAATAAAATAAATAAAACATACTGTCACTAACATCAATAAACTTGCACTAGTATGTGATTCGATAAAACCTGCCATATAAAAAATATCACAGCAAGGACAGAGTAAATAAATGGTACGATCAAAAATCTTTTCTAAAAGCAAACACTGTTAATGCAAATTACATAGAATTCCGCAAGATTAAAGGAATTTATTTCACGATATGCAAAATACATGAACTACTTTGTTTAGTTTAGCTTGCGAAGGTCTAAAGGGTAATCTGAGTATGTTATGTTTGCTAGCGATGAGCGAGATTTCAAACTTTTAGTGCCTATTTTCCTTTGATGATATTGCTTTACCTGGAAAGATTAAATTTCACGTAATTTTCAAAGCTGTTTGTGTGAAATGTTAAAAGTTGTAAATTTGTTATTGTAGCTGTCCCGCGCGGTGTTATCCGCGTAAAAAGTTGCATATCTCCTCATCCATATTATAAGCTATCGGCATGTGAAATTCCATCGCGATCATGCCATTCGTTTTTGAGTGATGCTTGAACAAACAAACAGACAAAAAACAGTATGTAAAGTACCACAAACGTTTTTTATAAAAATATTTGATGAACAGATTTGGCTTCCTTACGATCCATAATAATAAAAGAGTCGCCATTCGGAGGGAAGTATAATTTTGTAACAAACATTGCGGAAAAATTAAAAATAGATGGAAAGAAAAAATCATTCCTTACATCTGGAAATAAAATGTCTTTAAAATATGAAAAACTTCAGTCTGGTACCTAACCTATTTACTATTGACAAATAGCTCGACTTCCAGCTTACATTGCAAAACGGCAATTCAGCTGATGCCTGTCCAACCGTAATAAATCTACCTGTGACCCGATTTCAGAGGTTTGTTTACATCGTCTTATCGTGGTTGGAATATCAAATGAATATCTTAACCTTTTCTATTGATACTTCTTAAAGAAGGATAGAAAATATTGAAGATACAGCTCCATTCGCTGAACAAATTGTACGCAATGGTATTTTTATGGGATTACGTGCCCTAGGCTATGTAAATTCAAACAGATATATTATTTGTTATTCATAGTTATATATCCAATAGTGGTAAAACTAAAGATTAATATTTTTTGATATCTATGGATATCAAAAAATATTATGAATAGCATAATCAGCGCTCAGGATTAGCCATTCTTAATCGATCGGTAAAGATAAGCTACCACCGGAGAGGCCGGTACCTGGATAGGTATCCACCTAGTTTCATTTTCAAATCGAGAGTTTACCGTGTTTCTGAAGGCACGTAAAGATATTGGATCCGCCTATCACTTAATTCTGATAGACATTAAGTTAGTCCCAGGCGGCTTGAAAGCTCTAACAGTTGGTTGACCACTAATCTGCCTCGACCAATCCGCAGTGGGCATACGCGGTGGAGTATCTACCCATTCCCTTTCACCTTCATTTGTGTAAGAGTGCCTGTGTTCAGCAGTGGGATTATAGGCTTATGATGTTGATGATGATGGATAGCCCCAGCAGAGTTCATTCTGCAATGCAAGGCATCCAAAATCCATGGCGAAAATAATAATGTAAATAGAATATTAAGTATAAATATATCATAATTTAGTATAATTATTAGGTACTTACAGGTCTAGTTACTAGAACCAGGAAATTATTGTATGGCTATAATTCCCAGACTCTTCTAATTGTTGTGCCATCATGTTGGCAATTACCACTCATTAATATTGTAGGGAAATGGGATGCGCTGTTTAGATGGGCACAATTTGGTCGATATTGATAATTAGGCTCCATTTATTTAGGAAATTATGCGAGTATTATGGTATTTTAGGATCCATATGGATCCTAAGTAAAGTCATATACCATTGCCAACAGAAGGTACTATGAAAATGATTTAAACGAGGCTTGAAATAAAAAACATAACAAAACCACCCATACACGTACGTGTAGGAGTTGCGCACGGAGGGTTCCGTACAATGAGAATAAAATGTGAATACAGCCATCTGTCACCGTGGTCTACGCCTGCTTTCATTGCCTGTAAGCAATAAAGCGATTAAATGGTAGCGCCTGAAAAATAATTGAGAAAAGATCACAATAGATTGATTGTGTTTAGTAGTTATTCTAAGTTTTATACCTATTTTGTATTATATTTTGTGTTACTATAAAGTAAAATCTAAACAAGTTTGAAATTTGTGTGTATAGGGAAATGTATTCTATGCAAAAATCTCAACTTACTAATGAGGTAGGCACGTTTAAAAAGATACAGCCTAGTGTCAGAAAAACGGACAGATTTAGGTGTTGTAATAGCGTCAAACTGACACCAATCGGATATGGAACCCTAAAAAGATTAAGTACTTATAAAAATGTTACGATTGTGCTGTGAAATGGAGTTCCAATACCGTATATTCCTCGATACCGCTGTTCAGTCAAAACATTTGCGACATCACGAACAATCGAGAATAGGAAGCCTGAAATTGGACCCGCTGTATGATTTTTCCTGCACTCGAGTAAATGCTGAAATTCGTAATAACGGTTCGAAGCTGAAATTGAACTAACAATAGTACGATCGATCGTAAGCATGTACTTACCTATTTTCAAATAAGGTTACGATAAAGTGAAGGTATTTTTTCTGATTTATTTTTTGTATTATTTTTAATACAGTACCTAAACTGCTGATTGATTCAAATTATCAATACGACTAACGAATTTTCTGCACGAAATAAACGACTATTGTCACTCCAACTCTGTAATTCCGGGACCTATTCCAAAATGGAGTAATAGTTCCAGAGTAAAACTGCTGTAGAACTAACAAATATGTGCAAAAAGCTTGGATGACACGCAGCAGTAATAAAACGGACTGCGAACGTTTTACACTGACATCCTGACAAATAAAAAAGTGAAAATGCGTGTGGCTTTTCCACTTTTTCCAAGCCCCACCAATTCCGGAAGCATCGGTGGCGGTCGCCGTTAGAATTTGTATTGAAAAAAAGCCAATAAATAAAATACCTTCGCTTCGCTTCACGTAATCAATTCGCCCTTTTCGTGGACGACTGAACACGATTTGTGGACACAATCGGAAAATTTTCAAATAGAATGCGACTGAGAGCAATGACAACAATTTTCTATCACTTAAATATTTGTTTTTAAGGTTCGATGTGCACTTTTTGCGTTGTTGAATTTACTTTTAATGTTGCTGTGTATTTTTTTAAATATACCTACTGCAATAATAAGATATAAATTACAGTTTAGAAAAACTAAAAAACACGCGTTAATTAAAAAGCCCTGTACTAAAAAGTGTCACGTAATAATAATTGAACCTATATTCTCTGTTTATTCCGTAAGTGCTTTAGTGTAAGCTATTTTTGTTACTAAGCCGAATATTTGAATGATGAAAGTGTGGTGTGGAGCGCTTTTCCGTATCCATCCATCTGATCAGCTCGATGGTACCAAATTATTTTATTTTCATCGGTCCTCGATAAGTGTGCAAAGTTTCAGTTTAATCTGACGTTGTGAAGTCGATGAAAATTACGTTTGAAGATTCTATTACATGGATACATACATACAGGTGAAACTAATAGAATAGAATAGAATAGAATAAATTTATTTCATAAAATACGGTACATATGTTCTTAAATAAAATAGTGGCCGACGTATTCTACCATCACAGATGGTGTAGAAATATTTAAAATTAAATTACAGGCAACATTACACATATACGACAATTTAAATTACAAGAAAAAAATACACAAGATTTATAAATAAAAAAACATTGAATAAAAACGTGTTAAAATACAACATTCTTACTTGCTGCTCGTGGTGTAGCAATCACCGTCGTGTGGACGTTATCCGGATGGTTGACCACCAAGTGGTATTTCAAATTGAGCACTTCCCGTGCTTTGGAAGGTACGTAAAGCCATTGGTCTCGGATATCACTTAATTCTGATACTCTTTATATGAGCTAGTTGGAGGCGTCCGAGGCGGCTTGAAAATTTCAACAGGTTGACCTCTAGCCTACGTCCACCAATCCGCAGTAGGCGTGCGTGGTGGAGTATCTGCTAACTACTTTTCATCCTCATTTGTGAAAGGAGGCCCGTGCTTAACAGTGGGACATTATGGGCTGATGATGATGTTGAAGTTAGGTACTCAAATAATAGACTTTATGAAGCGTACACATATTATATTGTAAAATGTTATAAACTAGTACATTTATATGATAAAAATATATTTATTTACATCTTTCGATGCTTAGTTAAGTGACACTATGTGTATTCAAATTTGTAACTTGTGGAAGTCCATTTAAATCACATTCTTCACTAGTTTAGAGATAATATTATTTTAAAGCCACTTCTCTGGTTCTTGAATTAATATTTTGTATTCAGTGCACTAAATGATAACATGAAAATACATAATAACATCAAAACAATGGCAATTATTTAAGTGCCAATATAGGTTTTAATTTAAATATGTTGATAATTTATGTTCATCATATAAATGGGAAGGAGAATGGAAGCGCTCGTGGTGTAGCATGATTAGCCGTTCTTAATTGATCGGCAAAGTTAAGCTACCACCATCGTGGTCGGTACCTGGATGGGTGATCATCATCAGCCTGTAGTTGTCCACTGCTGGACATGTATGGGTGATCACCTAGTGGTATTTCAAATCGAGCGTTTCCGTGCTTCAGAAGGCACGTAAAGCCGTTGGTCCCGGTTATCCCTTAATTGTGATAGTCGTTAATCCAGTTGGATGCCTCCTAGGCGGCTTGAAAAATTCCAACAGTAGGTTGACCATTAGTCTACCTCCACCGATCCGCAGTGGGCATGCGTGGTGGACTATTGCCCATTCTCTTTCACCCTCATTTGTGACAGGAAGCCTGTGCTCAGCAGTGGGACATTATAGGCTGATGATGATGATATAAATGGGAATACGTCTATTTGCTATTGTAAACCTACTCTGTATTACACTGGTACAAGAGTTCTCTCCTCTACTCTTGCACCTACAGAAAAACGTAGCCAAATAACATTATTTTAATATGGTGTTGTATTTCTGCGGTGGGTCTGGCCACCAAAGCTCCAAGAGGATAGAAGCGCTACAGCGTTGTGCTGACAGTGTGCAAGGTTTCCCAAGCGGTGTAGGACCAAATGACACTGCGTCCAGCGGAAGGCTGCCGGCACTGCGAACTCCTGCTGGATGTAAAGAGGTTTGCTGGGTTGCGAGTGCGTGTATTATTCTCCTGGTGTTGCAAGTTTATAGACTAGGGCACAGAGCAACGAGCCCCGTGCACTTTTATTTACGAAAGCAATGAAATTACTCGTACCCGTATTGTGAAGATCGCATCGCAAGTACCAGCAGCCGTCAGTCTATATCGAATCTATACCACTACCAGTACTATGTGTCAGTATTGACGGGCCAGTTGGCGCAGTTGGTTAAGGTTCACCTTACGTGCCGCAGGTCGTGGGTTCGATTCCCACACAGGACATGCATTTGTGTGCATGAACATGTCTGTATGTCCTGAGTCTGGGTGTAATTATGTATATTAAGTATGTATTTACAAACAAAAAGTAGTATATGTAATTATATCAGTTATCTGGTTTCCATAGTACAAGCTCTGCTTAGTTTGGGATCAGATGACCGTGTGTGAGGAATGTCCCAGGATATTTATTTATTTATTTATTTAATATTACTAAGTAAATGATAAGATAATACATCTATAATTTCTTGGTAAAACGGTGCCGCCCACTGGCATGCTTGAATAGTATGGAATCTGTTGAGCAAGGCGTCTCTAGGAGGGGTTCGAGATTTTTCATCAATGCTCTGTGGGCTAGGATATCGGTTTACAATCAGGTGGACGGTATACTTGTTTGCTGCCTCAGTTGCAAACCGCCCAAAGATTAGTAGACAGTAACAATATAATACATCCAAGATTCCGTAACAATGTATATACCGAAGAGGTAAAAAAAATCTCGGATTAATTTTAATATAATTGAA
Organism: Polyploca ridens; assembly: GCA_951394255.1. NCBI lineage: Eukaryota > Metazoa > Arthropoda > Insecta > Lepidoptera > Drepanidae > Polyploca > Polyploca ridens. Next base: position 11,735,174 of record OX596254.1, on the reverse strand, counting down.
AACAGTAATTGGCTATCAAATGGGTCAAGTAATTGGCTAATGTAGTTCAGGCTAAAGTTTGAAGTAGAGGCACCAAGCTGCCCAATGATTCAGCGTAAAAATCTGGGCGAATTGTCTGATGCGCTAACATGGTTTCTTTGGAATTATTCGTCAGAACTAATAAGGTTTTGAAGCCAGTCGCTTTACCAAGTCCCACGTCTTGCTCAATCCTGAAATAAAAAATTACTTGATTACTTACGTCTCAGAGTATATAAATACTACGTACAACTTACGTTGTTTCTTACCTTTTGTTTATCTACCTATCAAAATTCGGAAAGATATTACTTGTATATTATTGTATTTAAGAAGTTTTCTTTAATAACCCTGTTTAATAATGTTTCTATTTTTACGGTAAGCACTAACTTACTGAATGTTTTTATTTTTCAACAAATAAATAAAAAAATACCAGTGGCGTTAAGACTCTATGACAAAGAAGTAATAACTTACATATCACCGATGAACAATACTCTCCTTGGGTCTGTAATACCTGCTCGTTTCATGGCAAACTGTCCAAACATTTTCCCAGGCTTTCCTAGGAATGTTGGTTCACGTTTTGTCTCCCCAACAATTATATCTGTGAACACTCCCGGTCCTGGAAAAATATCATTGTTGTATTCAACTTTAGTTAGCCGCATCTAAATAGTATAATATGTGTTAAAAACATGTCAAAAGCCATGAAAAATAGTTCTCGTATTTATTAAAAAATCTAAGATGTTTGATAATTCAATATCAGATAGTTGTAAAAAAATACTGGTGATACCAAAGTTATGTATTTTCCTCAATTAATGTAGGAGCGTGGGATTTACCTCAATTTTGGAGGCAGATTTGTATCATTGGGTTAAACCACAATACTGAGTAGAATGGTTATAATACAAGTCAGAAATAATTTAACCCTAAAACTTTCGGACGACATAATTTACCTAGAGGGGCCAAGCACCCTTTCTTCAAAGGCACGTATTTGTCAGTGGCACCGTTTAGAAAGATAACTTCAGGTCGTTTCAGGTAAGCCATGGCTTTGTAGAGCTTTGGAATGTTAACTTTGAAGTCGCTATCTAAAACTACTGCACCAATTTCCTCGTCATCTTCAAAAAATTGCACGTAATCTCCGTAGTATTCAGGACATAGTTCTGGCTGGAATTTATTAACATGTTTAGTTAGCGTTCTCAGATAGAAATTATACCATGTTAATAATAATATTGCTATGTGTCAAGGAAAAAAACTCAAAATGAATGAGTAACATAACCGCAAAACATGATAGAATTCAGAAAATTCCAATAACACAATACATATTATTCAAAGCTAGAACCGGGAAGAATTTAAGCTAAATTTCTTATAATAGATACTTACTCCATCTTTACAAGAGAATCCATGTGATTTCAATACTCTTATTGTCTCTGAACAGCTCATACAGTAGACCTTCTTGTTAAAGTTTACTGATTTCAAGTATTCTGCAATTGCAACTGATGGTATCGTTAGCCTTTCCTGAAAATGTACATTTATAGAATATATATTTAATATAAAGGATAAAGAATTAATATAACTTTTGGATAGCCCTGCTACGAATGTGCTAGAAAATGATTCAAAGACTTACAAAACCGTTTTCTATATGTGCTTCTTTAAATTGGGCTTCATAGTTCTCCTTGCTCCTTAAACTATTATTGGATACAAAATTAACGGTCTTCCCGAGTTTTTCTATAACCTTGAAAAAGTCTCCTGATCCAGGTAGCGGAGCTTTCTCCCATATGACTCCTGTAACAAGATAAAGAAATTATTCAGATCTGTTTATGAGAACTTCATCTGATATTATTCTGATGAACGATAATATGTGCAAAAAAGTATATATCAAGTTGACACATAGATAGTTAATTAGAAATAACAGGCAGATAACGATTTCGAATATTAATTTGATCATAGTACTAAGTAATGAACAAAAAATCTACGTACAAATATTAATCAACTAATGGTATCATATCATCAAACTAATTGAATTGCTTCCACCAGCCAGTCAGTATGACCTGAGATGTTAGTTTATTACTGACGGCGATAAAACACTTTAAAAGTATGACAATAAAACCCTACCTCTATTATTTTAAGTATTAACTACTAGAACGAATCACCTTGACGACTAATCTAAAAGCATTAATAGTAAAGATAATAACTATTTCAGTTATTTGGCATGGATTAACGTCTTTATTCTTAAAAGACCGCTAGATGCCAATTTTAGAATCATAGAACTAATTATCTCTTTCTTTTTATATCTCTTGACCTTTCCAACCATTATTGTGATTCATGTTTCTCACGCAACTAGTATCATCCACGTAGGGTATAATTTACGGATGCACGAACGTGGCACGGTACAAATTGTATAGGATATAAATAAACAGTATTTCTTAGCCGTACGTCACTCAACACAATATGACGATAGTGTGATCTCCCGATTACTGAAGAAGTGCATAGTGCATTTCTTTTAATAGTCAGGTCTTTAAGACCAAAGCTGATAATCTCTGGGAGTCTCCATTAATTAGATTGTACGATTGGTCTCTATCAATTCCTATCGCTGGCCATGACAATATTACTCATCTTTGTGGCTTATGACCTTTTGCATTTTCTGTGTCTGTAGCATGGACACTTTTTACTCTATGGTCTGTAGCCATCACGTTCATATCTAAAAAGCATCATCTGATTCAGTATCTGCGTTTAATCAGGAAACTGTAAATCATGGGCTTTCAACACGTTTTCCCACTTTGATGGTTCAAGTTTCGATTGATAAAATTATAATTACGCACTTCACTATCACTACCCATGGCACAGACCAAGGTCTGCTTGGCATGCTTGGATCCATTGTAGATCACGCATATATTTAATGTTACAGATACTTACTAAAATAAGGCTATTTATAATTATTTAAATATGTCTATTGGTGTAGTATCTACGCATTACTTTGATCTTCACTATGCTGAACTGTGTTCTTAAAACTAGGGCTATGAACCATGCTATGACAAAGTTCTGAAAGAGGTCTGTTTTCTCTAAGAAAGTCTATCCAGACTTTGTTTTGAGGATTAAGAAAAGTTTGTTTATTATAGACGGTAACAAACCAATGTTAATTTTATTTTCTTTTAATATAGTTATAAGCATTGTATTCTTTTATAATGCAGCTGATGTTTGATATGTGCCATTCCATACTGGCTAAGAAATATTCGAAAAATTGGTAACCCGTTTTATGGTAGCTCCATGATAAACACGATTTATGATAATCTGATTTGAATAATATTAATAGTTTAATTCCTTTTATAGGTAAGTGCGAACGTAATTATACAAATATAAGCGCGCGCGCAACATTTTTGTAATTTAACTCCTATGTAAAGTATATCTCGTAATAAATATAAATAATTATATTATAAATTCATAGAAAATAATGCATTAAAGTCAAAATAATGAAACATACAATATTTCTGTCGAACTTTTACCTTTATTAGTAACCCATTTTATGGGACTCGAATTTCATATGCTTGATAATTTAATTAATTTACGTAAGAATATACTCACTCCATATTACGTGAGATGGATTTAAAGCAAGTCTAGAAAAACCCAGGGATACTAATGGCAATACTTTGATATTGAAAACTTATATAAACTTCAATTGGAAACTAATCATTATCTTCATTATAACATCTTCATTATAAAGAACTGCACAGTAAATAAACAGTTATTAACAGGAAACATAGTACATTATAATATAATTACAACTAAGTACTGTAACCGCGACAATAATACAGTATCTGTATGCTCTAGGTAGGATCATGATAATGATAGTAAAACAAGAGTTAATCTATTAGAGTGTTGACTAATTAGCTATAGTTGCAGATATAACAGGTTAAAAGTTAGTCGGTGATCGTCAAGATGTATAAAATTACAAAGACGGGATAGTTTTGAACTGTGATTAACTTTGTGGGGTTTCAGAAACTAGCGTTGAGTCTCAGGAACAAATTCAATATTTCACTACAGTCAACATAAAACATTGTCATAATCAGTACGGTCAACAACATCATCATTATCGTCTACAAACATAAAAAATACAACAGGTTTTTGATTGTGTGTCTACGTTTAGTAGGTACACAGATGTTTTGTAAATTTGAATCTGTTTAGCTGCTTTATGTAAGTCAGCAACAGCTTACTTTCGCATTAATAATATCATTATTATAAGTAGAATAGTTTAGATAATTCAAATAAATTAAACGGAACGCACCGGTAAGCTTTTCATCAACACAAAACAAAGAAAAAAGAAATACTAGATGACTTTTGTGATACCTAGGTCTTTTGAATACGCTTTGGAGAAATGTAAACTAAAAGTAGTTAATCAAAGCGACATAGTACATGTATTATAAAATACGGCAGCGAAGAAACAAAGATATCAACTCATTACACTACTTTAATCAGATTCAGCATATTAGCAGATAACATTCCTGATAAGAACTTTGACTCAAATTACGGTCAATGTTTCCGTACAAATCGATAATGACGTAACTTGCGTCTATATATCGATTCAAACATATAACATGACTCAACTCACCATCACAATCCGAAAAAACGTGATCGAATGAATCGATAAATTGTTTCAATTCATTCGGTTTCAAATCCGAGAGGTACACAGGCTCCGAATCCATATCGATTATGTCACTTTATCACAGAATTATTATAACGATTAATCGATTTAAAAAGCACGTGTGATCATAACCTAGTTGTATCGAGCACTGCGCCGAACTCACACCGTGCGTAAATATAAAGAAAATCCATATCACAACGAGACGTGCACGATGTGGGAGCTTTAAGAAAATAGATACTATTTCAATGGCGGTAAAATTCAAAATTTATTGTTAAAAGAATAGGTGAGTATCAAATAAATTGACGTTGGTTATTCACGGCGCACGCGTACTGCGTCCGTTTGGAGTCGTTGCTGTCACGTTACTTACCCGCCCCATGCAAATATAGACGAACCTTGACCGTCAGTTTTGAGTTTCAGTTTCCATTTGATGACGGTATTATTATGAGGGGTATCACTACCTATTGTTGGCAGTGAACTTGTTTGTTCAAGGTTCATGTTATCGTCACTGACGTCAAGTTCATGGAATGTTTTAGCTCTGATTGATATGATAATGAAGAATAAATTAAATTAGTACAGCTTGAGATTTGAAAGAATTAAAAGAGTGAGAATAATTAATAAATTATCAGACACTAACCAGTGTACGAAACATCTAAATAAACACAAGAAAATATCTGTCGTAAATTTAGTAATTTACATGAACGTATCTGGTTTCTCATTGAAAATATCTTCTATAATATTTCAATAATGACTACCAGTTATTGTGATAAAAGTACCTAAATATAATTAATGACCCAAAATAACTCAATAAATATCTGCGATGCTGAATATTTCATTAATTATTTTGTTCGTTGTTTCCTCAAACACTTTAATAGAATAGGTAATCATTTACCATTACAGCACTGCCGGCATAAACATTCAAATTTATGTTAATTCAACTTATGAATATAACTTGATATTGATATAAGAAGAAGAATATCATTAACAGTGATATTTTGTATACACACAAATTCCTTCAAAATTAAAATCAAAATCAAAAAGTCATTTATTCAGTTTAGGCCCTAGTAAGGCACTTATGAACGTAACATTGGTACATACAGTTAAAGGACATTGTTCTGCGTCCATACATGATTCGCCCCAGAACCAACAGCAATGAAAAAATGCTTGTAATATCTTAAATCACCTATAAATTCACTTCATACATAAATTAAGCAACGGACAAGCGGGAAAATCGCATAATTACAAGAAACGTAACAGATTTTGAGGTTATAATTGAGTAGTCAACAAAGACATTTAATATAGGTAGGTAATATGTAGGAATGTATTTAGGTAGTCAACAATATTATTGATTTTCAATGCTCTGTGTGGTTTTAATATAGGTTCTTATAGTTATACTCGCAGCCCCGGCTGCGCGTGGGATAGCAGTTTTATCTGCATGGCATGTTTTTTTCCGGCATCTTCAACAATCATCATCATATTTCAGCCAATTTATTTAAAACCATAATGAATTATACCTAGACCTTAACATTCCTCATGAATCACTCAGTCCATTGGTGAAACCTGTATGAAAATCAGTTCAGTAGGTAGTTCTTTGAGATTCTAGACTGACAGACAGATGTGGCGAGGGGACTTTTTTATAATATGTACATTGTACAATGATATTGAGACAAAAATAATGGAGGTAGTAACTTCTAGCTTCAGGATTCGTGAAGTACTTTGTATATCTACACATTATCATTTAGGTATACATATATTTTTAATAAGGTTAAATGAAAAATGACAAGAGATTTGCAGTAAATTATTTATTAGATCATCATCTACATTGGTACCTAATTACAATATTATCTAAAAATTGTGCCGGGGCAACATCTATAATGTGTTGTTTACCCTGTCCTCCTACACTGGGTGACTTCAAGTTCGCAGCGATGAACAACCACATCCCAAACAAACATTTTTAATGACCCACAGTTCCTGTATCCTTTGAATCCTGTGTGGTAGCTGTGAGGGTTCTGTCTTGGAATAATGTATGACAGTCACCACACTATGGTCATTTGTGGTTACCTGTAAAGAAAAAAAATATACATTTTAGTATTTGTCATAGCTCTAAGTTAGTATTAGCAATGGCATATGATAAACCAATGAAAAAGTGAATCAGTGTGGTCAGATATTATGATTGTATATTAAGGACAAATAATTTAAAATAGAAGTAATCACTTACCACTTGTATTGGGACTTGTTGTTGTATTTCTTTATGAACGGCAGTATTGCTTCAGATATGACAGTGTTCTCTTACTAAATGAATACCACAATTGGCACATCACAATATATTACTTGTTGCTGGAGTAGCCCTTGAAGAACATGAAGGTGAGGATTGCATGGCTGCATGATCAGCTCTTTGCCTTCAACTGTGATGAATCTGCTCGTTTTCCAACACCATGAAACCATCAGCAGTTCCACAATTGATACAATACACATACACTTTCCAAATCGTAAATTAGTTTTTCATTATAAGCCGAGTAAGTACCTAAAATAAATAATAATAAAATAAAGCAATAGAATTGAAAAACAACATTTTAAACAAATAAATCGAGGCATGACATGACATAAGAAAGAATTAGGGATGCTCCTCGACTAAGGTTGCATTCCGAATTGTGCTTTAATCGGTTTGAGTGTAACCGATTTAGTTGTTATAAAATAGAATCAATCGATTTGATTATGGGAAATACTACTTTTTATTATTTTTATAGTTAATTATCCGAAAAATATGTTGTGATAGAAGTCATAATAAACCATAATTTACATTCCATAACAGTAAAATAAATAACTAACTACACTTCTACCGATTATATTTAAATCGATCGATTCGATGTAGTCAGTAGGATCATCACTAACCGTATTTCGGTAAAGATGTCGGAGTGATTAGTTGTTACGATACTTTTAAAATATTCGTTTTTGATTCCCACTTGTCCGTTTGATATGAATATTTGCCACGTGAATAATAAAATATGTAAATAATTATGGTGTAAGTCATATGTTTGTTGGTTCTGGGGCGATTTTCGACATTGTCCTTTACCACCGGTTCGGAATACACTTAAACTGAGAAGACTCCGGCAAGAAACTTCGTTGGGTTTGTTGTCAGTTGATAGCTCTGAATCGGCATTTATACCCTTTCATTATTCGTCAATTTTAGTTCACAATAAAAGTTTTATTCGCAAATATTTATTTGTTCATTAATCAATCATCATTATTATTTTCGACAGCTCATATGCCTACGGTTTCACTGTTAGAGTACAATTCTCTACTATCAACAAAGGTGATTAAAGCCATAGTTCACCACGCGGCCAGGGGACTAAACGGTTTTTCTCTACCATATTATTATTGTTTTTAACATGAGGCTTAATTTGTTAAATTGTTCTCATGTCAGAATTATGGATATTAGAATTTGCATTTTTGTCACAGTTTGTATGATCTTCTCTAAGCCAAGGTTAGTGGGACACATAACTAACCAGGCCAGCGTGGCTGCTACGGCTAAAATATCGCTCACATCCATCCATCATAGCGAAGAATGCGGTGGCTGCCACTTGAGTCATACTTTCACGAGAATGATACAAGTGGCAGCCAACAGGTAGGTACAGTTCTTGGAGGCTGGTAAGGTTAATTAAAATTGTACATTCTACTTTATATACAGTTTCTATTATTTAAATTGTAATATTCTACTTTATTACTTTGTATAAAATGCCGAATGCGGTAGTAGAATTGTCTTCTAGTCTAAACCGTCATAATGTAGGTAATTAATCAAGCTACGAAATTAGTAATTGCTAAGATTATCGCCGGTACTTCTCAGTAAATGTAACTTTTTGGACTAGTATACAGTTCACAAGAAGTCTGCGATGGTTTATTCAAAGACAATAATTGTAATGGTAATTTATGGTAATGTTGTAAATTTCTATGCAAAATAAAATTAGATCTCATTGACATTAAAATTTTCTAAAGATAAAAATGATGACAATATAATAATGAATATAGCAATAGTGAATATTTCCATGCAATATTTGCGGGCACAGTTGCAAAGAGATCTTTATTAGCCTTGAGGTGATAATGATGTGAGTAAATATTAGTTTTGGATTCATAAAGAATTGTGACTTTTTGTTTACTCCATTGCACTAGCGTTGCAGTTATGCAACCTACTCGTTCAATCGTTTGGATGTATAACAATAAATTAAAATAATACTAACTTATAATAATAAAAAAAATAATAGAATAAGGCCCGAACGATTGATGATGAAAGATCAACGCAGTGGCTCATAGAACCATGGAATGTGGAGGGTGAATAGAGAAACGATTTTCCGAAATGCTGAATTCTTAGTGGATTCCGTAGGGTGGAGAGCTAGTTCGTATAAGCTCCAATACAAAGCTCAACGCTATTCTATAATATTTGATACTTTTATATAGGTACTCAAACCACATCTACTTTCTTTGAATGACTTGCTAAGTTATGAAGCAATTTCAGCAACCGGATTTCAGGATAAAGGGAATTCCTACACTTATCCGTTACCTCATAAAAGCTCTCTGGGGACCAACTAAACTTTTCTTTCACTATAAATCGTCTGTGTTCTCGTGACTTTAGGGTTGTCAAGTTTTAGTAATCCCTATGGAATCATTTGAATCTTCCGATTATTTTATTGTTTTATCCAATTTAATTAGATTTTGAATCGTTCAGGGTGATAAATTTAAATTATGGTTAAACATTTAAGATATTTAGAATAGGAAAAATCTATTCCATGACAATTTAAACCAGTATGATTGAATTTCGTCGGTCTGAAAATTATGCTAATGGAGAATTTATCACTTTGCTTTTCATTTCACGCTATTTAATATTCAATTTAAAATAAAATAATATTATTTTGTTCGTGAAATAACAGCCATGTAGAGGGGCAACCCTAGAACAATAAACACAATGGAAACGCGACTCCGACCGGTCCTTATCGATGTGACGCGTGATCCGTTGCCATGGTAACGGCCTTGTTGTTAATTCCTACCCGTGGTCAATTTGTTCCATCATTGACATTCGAAAGGAATTACTAGGAAGTGGAATTGTTTTACCGTGAACGAGTCCACAGATTGATTAGCTTAATTATGTGAATGTAAAATATTCCTTAATTAAACTGTAGGTATTTACCTTGATGAAGGACACAGCACAGATGCATGTTAAAAGGTAATTCACTGCCACTGCGAAGAAACTAAGAAAAAGCGGTGGTAGGGTAATTTGTTGTACTAGGTACGCTGACTGACCCAAAGATCTTGTATAAAGGTACTGACTGATACTCAGAGACGCGAAAAAGTGTTAGGACTAATTTGACTTAACTAGTGTTGTGTTACCTTATATTTCTAGATATGATATAGATGAATCACAGATGAATATATTTCCTGTTATAAAATCTGATTTTGGAGCCGATTAATTAATATTATTATTATTGTAGCGCCTACTCAAATAATTATAATACAATCAGATTATTCAAATAAAAAGTGATGTATTGTTATTAAAATAAAGTAGGCACATTACTACAAATATCTGGGAGGGGTAGATTGGTAACATACAGGCTACTGAATAGATTTTTACCGATGGGAAACAATTTCTATAAAGTTTGAATGATTTATGAAATTCTGCATGTTAGGTCAGTCTGTTTCATAATAATGCTCATTTATAAAATGACACTTTGCTTTATATGACCATTCTTCAGATCCGTCAGCCTACTCACAATAATGTACGTATGGAACTGATAGTATTTGTTTATGTTTGTACTTTTACAATTTCATAATTATATTCAAAGATATAATTATGAATACTAACTTTAAAAATGAACCTACAAACAGACTTGGTTAATAGTGGTGCCAATTCTGTTGTAAATCGCACTAAACCAAACACAAAGTGAAAAAGGATAGAATATATTTAAAGCTATCAAATTAGTCTTTGCAGTCTTCATTTAAGGCGATAGATGTCGACTAAATTTATGTTGAAAACAAGCATTGGACTAATTTCACAGGTCTAAATTTCTTTCACCCTTTTCTTATGTTCTTTGTTAGAAAAAGATATAGTGAGACTAAATAAGTTTAGTTATAAACAACAGAATCAGCACCATAGAAAAAATTTGAATGTATCGTTCTCATATAACTTACGTACATTTTCCATAATTTTTGCTGAAGTTTTCAGCAGCAGGTGATATTGTAGAGTTGGTTCCATATTTCGATTGGCTTTCAGTCTATTGTATTCTGTATATCAAAGTGTTTTATTGTTCTATAGTTCAATGAATTGCTGGTACTTATGTATTTGTAGGAGCAAAACTATATTTTTACCATCACCAAATATTTTTTTGGCATCTATAATATTTTGGAATATTTTATTTTATCTTCTTTGGGACAACCAGCCCAGTAGTGTTTTTAAAATTAGATCTCGAAACAGCTACCAATTACAAATATACTGCCGTCTACGTTATACGTACTTACCAACGCCATTATTATTGTAATTCTTGGTTTCAAATAAACTGTGTCTGATATTATGAAAAATAATGTGGGCTATTTCTTTTTCTCTGTTTTACAGAGTAAGTTTTATTTTAAATTGTGATTGTTATCTTAATCGGTTTATATCAATTATTCAAAATCAATTTATCTGACAAATTGAAACTTATTCAGCTGAATGAATAAGTTTCAATTTGTCAGATAAATTGAGAACTTCCTCCTTTATTTTTGTTCAAAGTCAGTAAAAAAAAACCTTTGTTTCATCTTCTTGCTTGATTTAGTTATAATGAAAAATATTTAAACTAAACTTCAGCCTTTGTTCCTAAAACATACACTTTGGACCGCAGAAAAGACTAACAACTTATAAATTTTATCAAACCGTTTTTTGAGTAAACATCCTTTGACCTCCAACTTGAAAATACGTACTATACCAACTTTTAGTCATAATAAGTCGAGCAATTAGGGTAGCAGCCCAGCCTCCTTTGAAGTCGTCGAGATAATAGGGTCGTTTACCTTCATAGTATTTACTAAGAGAGTTCTGATAAGAATTTTTCCTCTCAACTTCTTTAGAATACTTTCTTCAAAGTTATGGAGTTTTAATGAGCCTCCGTAGACAACATTGACGCTCTTTTGTTGTCTCCTTTGTACTTATGATCATAAATAATATATATATAAGGTCCCCAGAAGGCTTCAAAAGTCTGAGTAAACTGAACCTTCCAGACTTCAAAAATGGATAACTTATCAGATCTTTTTATTTGGATGGGAGAGGATGATTATAATGTATTTTGGCAATGGTTTTATTGCCTATGCAGAAATTGTGTCTATTTTTTGAAATATATTTTACATTATTCAAAATTATAGAGAACACGTATTACGGGAGTTTTTAGAAAGGCCGGTAATACGTTTAATTCCTCGGTTGAAAAAAAAAACGAATTAATCCGTCAGCAGACACGCATTCTTCCTTTGTCAATTAATTAAAAATGATGAAAATAAATATGTCGATGACATCACGGTGTGGTAAAAAGTGTGCCATACTACTCCATAGCACCTGTCTGAGTTTGTATTAAAGAAACAGTACACCTATTTCAACCTTTTAATACAAAATAAATATTTTGTAATCATTACGAATCTTTGCATTTTCCCCTATATCTATACATATAAAATGCTTTGTCCTGAATGACTGACTGACAATCAACGCACAGCCTAAACCGCTGATCGTAGAGACCTGAAACTTGGAGGGTGTATTCTTTGTATGACGTAGGCATCCGATAAGAAAGGATTTTCCGAAATTCTACCCCTAAGGGGGTGAAAAACGGGGGCAAAGTTTGTATGGGACAACGTGATTCCTTGGTCCGATCTACTTCAAATTTTGCATAAACGTTCTTTAAAAGAATTTATGGAAGACGTGTTTCATATTTTATTGAACCTCACCGCCTAACGGGGTTAAAAAGGGGTAGAAAGTTATTTTAGGGGTGATTTGCATCGAATTTGATATCAATACTCCTTAGTGCTTTTGATTTAAATATTCTTTGATATTAGACATTGCATTGCAACATAGACGGAGAATTACAGGTAGACAGGCAAAGATACGCATATGTCAAAACGTGTATGTGTGAGCAGGACTAAGCGTATTTTTTTGTCTCTATCTCGCGTATAGGTTTTTATTGTTTGATCTCAGTGTCGTTGAGGCCAAAAAAGTTTGTGAAATCATCGTTGGACGTAGAAGTGGGAAATTATAAATACACCACTGCACAGAAATGGCAACAGTTTTCCCGTGACGCGTCTTAGCCACCACAGTGGTGTTTAAGGAGAATCGCGCCAATGTGCGCTAAATGTCACTGTGATATACAAAAAACTAACTTCTAAGTCAATGCAATCAAAATATACGGCCGTATATGCCGCATATTTTGCCGCTCGCAAGGGACAAAACCTATAGGGTACTTCCCGTTGACCTAGAATCATACAATTTGGCAAGAAGCAATTCCATGTAGCACAAGTAAAGGTAGAAATCCGAAAAGCGTTTTGCAGTTACATGGCAAAAAGAAGAAAAAAATTGCCATTATATTACAATATAATCGAAAAATAGGGGAAAAATCTCCGAGAATCGATTCCCGTGATTATTGAACTATTAACATAGGTAACTACAAGTTTCTACGGAACTCTCGGTACGTGAGTCCGACTCGCACTTGGCCGGGTTTTTTTAGTATGTCCCGCTTTCGGCGATAGAATCCCGCTTTTTTTTTACTCAAGCAGTTAAAATACCGCTTTGACCGAAAAAAAAACTGGCAACGCTGCTTTGTATATATTGTCAAAGATATTATTTGGTGTGTAGTGATGGTGAATTGTTATGTCATTGGCTGTAAAAGCCGTAGTGAACGAAATGAACCAAACATAACCTTTCATCGGTCAGTACTTTTTTTTTAACTGATACAGTAAGTAAATCAAAGGATTACTATACTCAAGTGTATTTTCTGTCAATATCATGCAAGTTGTACAGATAATTTCTTCTAATTACGATAAAAATCCAAATATATATGTAATTATGTCGAACTATCGCTATCTTTTTCGCTATACGCTGACAGCCTATCTACCTACAATTCTCTATCTACGCATTGCACCAAGCTATTATGTGAGTTCAACTTTTTTTAATGAAATCGGGCGCCGATCCCACTGACAAGAGTTCTAGAGTTCCGAGTTCTGCATTCCGCGGAGATTGTAAGCTATGTGGCGCATTTGAAAGTAAAAAAAGTGTATGATGTGTGATCAGTAGCGAATATTGCTGAACTCTAGAACTCTATAGACTGCTTGCTGTGTCCACAATAGTCAACACGGAATGCAGAACTCGGAACGCGGAACTCTAGAATTCTTTCTGTGGGATCGGCGCCTAAATATTTTTGTCTGTCTGTTCCGGTACATAGTTAATGTTATAAAGAGTAAATTAACTACTTTTATTTTTGAAAAATAATTAGTGTTCCGCGCAAATAAATTCAAAACGTTCGCGGGTGAAACCGCGGGGGTCTTATAAAAGTTCTTAGTTCTTTATAAAATAATTTTCCTTCATCTTTAACCTTTAACGTCTTGAAACAAATTGGGTACTAGTCAAATTAAATTTAAGCAAATCCATCAAACCTTATTGATATTGATCACCTGGCATCAAAATACCCAAAAATTTGTTATTAGGGTACTCGGTTATTTTTCAACGGCCCTTTTCATGGAACGAAGTACCGTGAAGCGATACCGTCATGATTTATTATCTCTGTTAGCCTTCCGACCCTTTACCTAAGCCTCTAGTATCTTATGTTAGAACGTTTATTATAATACGGATCATTCGCAAGCATCGCTAATGTTGATATCGTGGGAATTTCGCAAATTGCGACTGGAGACCAAAGTAACGATCAAAACTCAAAAGATAAGACTGAACTATCACCGCTTCAAAGGATACTTAATTATCAGTTTATTTTAATTCTATCCCACGCTAATTTCTATTTCAAGGCTCACGCCCAAATTACCGAAACATCTCACAATAATCTTGTGAATTCATGAATCCTACCATAGATCATAGGATATTCCTCATTCACGACTAAGCTGAATTTGTACTTTGGAGACCATGTACCTATCATGAACTCTAGACTGCTCGCTCACTGTGTGTACAGTAGTGACAACATTAATTTGTGGTGGAACTCGGAACTCGGTACGCGGAACTCTAGAACACTTCTCTGTGGGATAGGTGCCTCAGTTGAGTTTTCTGCAAGTCTCTTGAGTATCTATTGATATTTCAAAAAGATGATCATTCTATCGTGTATCATTTTTCGTAGAAGGAGCTATAAATTCTGATATGCTACATATACTGGACTTACTGCATACCTGTGAATTATACCTACTTACATATATATTTACCCTAGACAGCAAACATACACATAATACACATGCTAATGTACACAAAAAATTGACTTAGGTGGAAAATCCAGGGTAAAAATCCACCAACTTTTAATTGTAAAGGATGATGCTGCTCGATTTCTTTACAATAAAAGTTACACGTGCCATTGTTGTAATTCTGATGTAGATATCCTGTCAAGGTAACTGGAATTCAGATAAATTTATTACAATTCAATTTCGTTACTAACTTTGGAAGTTCCGCGTCACAAGTTTTGTTGTATTTATTTGTTATTGGGACGGATTCATTCAATTTACGTCAGAATATAATTTTTGACTGCGGGAATCAAAGAGATTTAAATATATTGAATTTCGCAAAAGTTTATCAAGTTGTGTTTATGCTTACTTTGCAAGAATTGATGATCTTAGAATTTAAAAAGAAACTGTTTTGAGAAATCATAATTTGCTGTAGTATTTGTTTACTGCACCAGGCGCTGTAAATGTTATTGAAGTCTCACACACTACACTTGTACTACATAACAAAATCAAATAAAATGTAATCAAATGCCGCTGCCGACTCATTCCAGGCAGGTAATTTATATGGGAAAAACACATCACAAGTATTCACACTACTTCTTTCCCACATAATTTAAATGAGGAATGAAAGCTTTGTATGTTTGGTTTTTGCCTCAACCACTACTAACTGACAATTTTTAAAGTTTCGGTATTTACGAAGAGAGACTACTATAAGACGCCAAAAAGAGTTAGACTGCTAACCTTCATGTACTAATTCTAAGCGAATACTGAGTTAATTAAGATAAGAGTTTCCACCTGGGTTCTTGGACGCCAGAGTGGGCCTAATATAACGTACTAAGCGAATCAGACTATATCGAGTATCTAAGTGTCGATTATATCAACTCGATTGGTTTCGACTTCGACCTACGGTAGTTCGATGGTGTAAGCATTAAATGCTTTACACAGCTTATTAGGTTCATTGCAAAGCAATAACTAGATGGAAATGAAACCTATTGCGAAATTATAAGATTGAAAATTAACATTATTATAATTGACATCACTAAGAATCAAATTTTTTACTATCCAGTAGCAACCAATTTGACAGTATTGCTTTGTTCTTGACCTTGTAAACTTTCTTTTCAAAGGATACCATCAGTTAGATAGACATAATATAATTTAGTTAGGTCAGTTATAATATAGTTTACTTAGGGTTAAAGACATAATATAATATTTAATAATCAATTGAACGTGTCATCTGTTGGCGGGTTGAAACTTTAGTGTGATTTATATCCTACTAAATTTATCAGGTTCTTCGTAGTGGTTGGCGATGGACGGTGAACTTTGTAAGGTTTTTATAAAAGTCTAAAAGATCAATCAGTATTTATATAATCCGTACATATCTAATATTACAAGCGTTTCAAGACCTTAAGAAATTAAGAAAATAATACAAAAATCTCTGGACCCTTCACCACCTGTCTTATGTCAGCCAGCATTACAGACTGACAGCTAGCGAACACTCAAGAAACTGCTATTTCTTTGAAAATTAAAGTTCACGCTTTTCATACATTTTTATAAATTTGTATCAAATAATATAGTAAATCCTCGTAGCCCCGCACGTTTATACAGAATACGCAACTTACCGTTAACGCATAGAAGTCCATAAAGCCGAAACTTTCGATTCGTGACTTGGATATTTCAAACAGGTAAGGATATGCGCATATTCAAAATGTACCCTTTTCGAACGCCATTTTATAAAGTGTCAATGCCAATTTTTACAAGCATTTGTTACGTGCTATATTTACAGGACACTTTATGTGACACCGAAGTGTTAAGTACAAACTATAGGTGAAATTAGAAGCAGATAAAAATATACACATTTTGACCACTGAACCAATTGCACAAAAATTCGAGGATCGAAATTTACAATTAATTAGGTACCGGTAGATAACTGGTAGAAGATAAAGAATTAACGATAGAGTTAGATAAATAATCTTACACTGACAAGTAGATAATGATTTCTAAATTATAGAGGCTCAGTGAACTGTATACCTCGCGAGTCTTGATAATTATATGGAAAAAATCCATATAATTACCGAACCGTCCCAAAAAAATTCACAAGAAATGGCTGAGAATTGTGACCTGTAGAGGAAAACAGCCGAACATCTCGCGGACATTTGGCTGGACAGACATATGAAAGGTATTGCCCAAGCAGAGGACCCACGCCAAAAAACAATAAAAAACTGCCGAGATGTAAATTTTGTTTAATTGTTATGGTTGATATTTGACAATGGTGCCGATTCTGTTGTAAATCGCACTAAACTAATTTTAGTCACATCACATGTCTTTCTTACAAAAAAAAATTAAAATAATAAAACATATTTAAAGCTTTCAAATTAGTCTTTGCCGTCTTCATGTGGTATTTAGTCGTAACTGCGATAGATGGCGACTAAATTTATATTGAAAACAAGCATTGGACTAATTTGACAGGACTAAATTTCATACATCCTTTTCTTATGTTCTTTGTTAGAAGGAGACATAGTGAGACTAAATTAGTCTGAAACGGAGACACTTCGCTGGCACTTCGCGCTCGCTCGGTCAAAAATCACTATTTTCATGCCACCGTGTAATAGACGGTTATTTTTACTCTAAAAGAGGAAATTGCCTTCGGTGAGTGGTTTCATTGGAATATTTTGTGAGAAATGTCGAATGGGTTTTAGATCTTTTTTATGAAAGGTATACGTTACTTGAAATGGACTATTCTAGTACTGAGTGGTCGGCTTGGGTTCGTTTTTGCACTATGTGTATTAAAATATGTATTTGGTGGGACGTTTTGTTGAATCCATTCCATTAGCTTCTACCTAGCGATTTTGCTTGACATTTCTCACACACTATTTTAGGTTATACCTATAATATTTTAAGGTTTTTTTTTCATTATGATTAAAGAAGGATAAGGTTTACGTTTATATGTTTTTACGTATTACAATGCTAGTAATGAAAATACTAATTTATTTAAATAAAGGTGCTGTATTTAACGAGCATAGTTGATTCTATTATTCACTTTATTATTTTAATAAGTGGCTTGATTCAAGTTTAAATTAAATTCGAAATGAAAGGAATTATATTTTGTTATAACCAATAACCATAACATATATCACGGTACATTAAATGGAAAAAATAAAGCATCAAAATTGCATGCTAAATTGGATTCAATAGAAAATTAAAATAGGTAAACTAATGTTTTTCCAAGTTTAATATTTTGTGTAGTTTTGGTAGATTAATATTACTGAAATTAATTCGAACTATGTGAGGACAACCTTGTTTCTTATTAACTAGCTTATTTATACAACCTTAGCAATATCTTAGCATCAAATTACCATCGTTAATAAACAAATAAACCTTGAAACAAATATGCTATTCGTTGTTTTGTACAAGATACTAATGACTAGATTATGTTTCATGACGATGTCTGTAAGAGCTGTAAGGTTATAAGTATAAGCTGTATGTGTATGACTTACCATAAATATCCTGGGACATTCCTCACACACGGTGATCGGATCCCAAACTAAGCAGAGCTTGTACTATGGAAACCAGATAATTTACTTTTTTGTTTATAAACATTTTTTTTTTTTTTTTTTTTTTTTTACTTTTTATAGGCCTTGTGTTTGACCGCAATCTCACCATGGTAAGTGATGATGCGGCCGAAGGTGGTAAGCACACAAAGCCTAGAAGGAACTGGCTCTCAAGTGCAGCTGTCGGAACACACCGATAGGTGCTTGGCGACAGATTTTCAACTTGAGGGTGGTAGCCAGCCAGGCGGGTACTACAAAGTATCCTACCACCGTGCTATGGTTTCCTCACGATGTTTTCCTTCACCGAATAATATATACTTAATATACATAGTTACACCCAGACTCAGGACATACAGACATGTTCATACACACGAATACATGTCCTGTATGGGAATCGAACCCACAACAAATGGATGAAATAGGAGAAGAAGGCAAAACCGCGGTGCGGCAAGCTAGTAATAAATATAGGGGCAGCAAAAAGAACGAGTTCTCTTTTATTCATCATATCGATAAGACAGTATTATACGGGACTTGAGAGAGAAAATACTGTCTGTCATGAATATAGTGACCGTATTTTAAATAAAAGTGGGATATTCTTGAAATAAAATAAACCGTTTATAATATTAATATATTAGGTATATTTTGTCAACATCTCTTGCAGTTGAGAAAGTAGTTTTCGGAGCTTTTGTTATAATCCTACAAATTTTAGAATTGTGAAAGTTTGTGAGGATGTATGGATGTTAATTACTCTTTCACGCAAAAACTACAGCACGGATTTTGATGAAAGGCACACAGAATATGTTCTCAGTACCAATAAGTCCTTCGGGAACACGGGTAAAATCACGGGGCGAAAACTAGTCATATATTAACTTTTTCGACAGATTTTTAAAACCAGTCAAGTGCGAGTCGGACTCTCATACTAAGGGTTCCGTCAGACGTTTCTAGTAAGTCTGTTTAATTTTAATTATTCATTGTTATAGCGGAAATACACATTCTATGAACATTTCAACGGTCTAGCTATTACGGTTCATGAGATACAGCCAACTGACAGACAGACGGACAGATGGAAGGCGGAGGCTTAGTAATAGGATTCCATTGGCGCGTTGCACCCTTTGGGTACAAGCCTTAAAAAGCCATATTGATCAGCCAATATCCATCCAAAAAAACAGAAAAGAGAGACCCTGTTTTTAAATATCGCTTTTTAATAAAGTTGTTTGATAGGGACTATCCAACTAAAATCAAAACGTCACGACATGGTAGCCATGAATCAAGATTACACTTAAGTAAGCTGAAGTTACCGCTATGAAAATGTAGCCTTGAGTTAGTGACAAAGACGTTTCGAGATAATTTGCGAACCGTCTTCCAAGGTCTGCGTAATAACGTAACGTAACTCTTGAGAGTGCAAAACTTTTTTCATCAACACTTGAATAAGAAAGGATATTTTGATATAAGAGGGAAAGTATACATGTAGGTATTCGTATATATGTATTGCACAGGTATATATATTATATTTTTTGCTTTTATATTAAAAAATCTTAATGATAAAAAAAAGTGATTAATTATTACTTATTTATTTGACTGTGTTGTGTGAGCAGCCTAATGACAAAAGTAAGTAAAGTACCTAAGTAGCCTTTTTTAGTATATATAAACGTAGCAACAAATTGTCTTTTATTAATCTACAGACTATTTATTTAATCAGAATTGCCATATTCAATTCAAAATTGGCTACAAAAATAAAGTTTAAAGTGATTCAATCAAACGGACCCCGAACCTGCGTACAAGTTGTAAAGTAAATATTGACACTAATCAACAACAATGAGTTGTCGTAAGCTCCCAGTTACGTGACACAAAAATAAATAAAACCCTTTAAAATTTTCTCTGAACCCTTTTAAAATACTGACTTCTGTTTTTTAAAAGTTACAAAATCAGCGAATTGAAGAAGTAAATGCAAAGTTATATTGAAGAACAAAATCGTCGCAGCAAAACAAAGGAGATTTTAAATGCGAGAGAAAAATACTTTCGTCTCATGAAAGTGTTTGAGGCATTATAAAACTTTTATGCCTTCATAATACTGAGAAACTCGCTACAAGCAACGTGTGCCTGATACATTTTATGGTAATGGACATTACATACCTTCCTTATCCTACACATGAAAAACTTTCAAATATTTGTACCCTCATATAAATAAAACAACGAAAATTTTTGGGACTGTAACGTTGATATGAAAGTTTGATAACGTTGATGGAATTTTAACATAACATAAAAAACATTTTTCAGTTTAGCATTTTGAAAGATAATTAAATAGTATTTAGCGTTACGAACATAAAATGTTTTATAAATTTGCTTCAGCCTAAGCCAATATTTGTATCTGTCAAAACTTTAATAATTTTTGTTTGTAGCCGAATATTTATGAGAATAATCCTATTGTGACGGTTCGGAGAAAATGTCATACCCTGTTCACAATGCTGCAGTCATGAAAAGTGATTATATTACTTTTTCGAGAAATACTTTCAGTGTAATGAGATTGAGTTGTGCGCTGAAAAAAGAAACATTTGAATTCTCATTCTTTTCAAGTTTTTGTTATGTTTTGGTTCGTGCTTAATACTTAAGTAATTTTTCATTTCTCATACTCGGAAAGTAGTGTTTATTTGATCCGAGTAGCAGGTGGAAGATGCTAGTTCCCACCTTTGGGCGGGAAAGACTCATAGTAATTGCTTCCTTCCCTAGATTGGGAATAAATTTTAAAAATAGAACTAAATTTGGTTAGACAGTCGGCTGTAAAAAATTTAACATAATTAAGAAAAAATGCTGCGGTTTTGTAAATGTATAAACGGCCAGTATGAATATAAAAAAAAACTAAGCGCGTCAGCCCGCGGCAGTGACGCGGTGTGTTCCATAGTTAAAATTTTAAATAGACTATATAATTTGGCGGGATACTAAATGTTAGCTGTATCGAAATCTCGGATTAAGACTAATATCTCATTAAAAATGAGTTCAAGTGATTCTGAAATGTTGACCCCAGATTCTGTTAAAGACGAGGCAAATACAGTTTTACTTTTCTTATATTCGAAATGAAAGGTAGAGAGCTTAACACGGGTGAAAGACATCAATTCCTTTCGACCCTCGTTTAACATCCACTATTTTATGGTAAGTTTATTTTTTACTATGTATAGGTCTGTTCTTGGCCACAATCTCATCATGGTAAGTGATGTTGTGGCCGAAGGTAGTAAGCACACAAAGCCTAGAAGGAACTAGCTCTCAAGTGCACCTGTCTGAACACACCAATAGGTGCTTGCCGGTAGCCAGCCAGTTGGGTTTCCTCACGATGTTTTCCTTCCCTGATAGCTCAAGCTCATTGTAGGGTTTGAACCAGGTACCTTCGTCTCGGTGTCCTCTTCACTACCAAATTCAAATTCATTGATGATCATTTTATCATTTTTAGATTCATAGAAACGTATCACCCCAACAAAGAATATAAAGGTGATAGGTAAAAATTGCTTGTATCATAGTGACTCACAGCAGAAACTACACGACTTTGTGTCACAAATGCTGATGGTGAACTGATGTTTGCAAAACCATTTATATATAAGCTAATATTCAACTATGTCTAACTAATAATTAAATATTTTTACTCGGATATAGGTCATCTATTTTGTTTATTTTATTATTTATTATCTAAAAATAAAACGGCAGAACTTTTAATAAAAAAAAACAACTAAGCCCGATCTGTCAAAACGTAACTTGGGCGAGATGACGGTATACATCATCGCAAACGAGAAAAGTTTGATTGGAGGAAAGCTTCTGAAATTCATTAGTACACGCAGGGGCTTGAAACGAAATTACCCGAGCTCGAAACGTTAATAAAAAGTTTCGGCAACTTCGAGCATGACTGAGAACATACACGCGCAAGTGCGACTTAGAGTGACTTAGAGTACACCTCTCTCTTTAATTAATTCCCGAACGAAACGTTAAATTTTACGACCAATATTCTTGTTATGCGTCCAAGTTTAGGAACCGGATGATTTAATTAATGTTGCTATATAGGTACTAGACGACTAAAACTGTGGGGTTAACGGTGGTGATGGTATTATTTATAATTCTATAGTTTTTGAGGTGAAATTAAATATTCATTCAGTGATGCAAAAAGGTTCAGCGCATAAGATACTTTTTTTCTATAAGGTCGCGAATAATTTGTCATTACCCAAGAGATATTCTCCAGATCCCTGCCTCATACCACAAGTACTTCGTGGGATATAAAACAGAAACAATGAGGGCAGTTGTGTCGCCGCAGATATTTATTATAATAATTATTATTTTGAGCTAGATAAAACAGATATCAACCAAGAAAGTCTTTAAGGAATTAACTAATGGAAATACTCAGGTAACAGGCGAATTCTAGAACCTACATAAAATAAAGTCTGAAGTTGGAAAGACAATTTCTATATGTTAATTAAAATACATGCATATTAAAGGAAGAGTGGTTTTCCATTTAGATATAAAACATTTAAGTAACACTCCATTATAAAGTAAATATAAACAGTATAAGAGCACAGTAAATAATTGCGGAGTTCCATGAAACGGCAAATGTAAACGTGGGAATTCTTGTAATTAGTGAATAAATATAGAGCGTCATCAAACGGAATACAAAGTTCCTTGAGGCTTCCCTTTAATGAGCCCGAGGCACGAACACACACGTAGTTTCTTATTTCCTACAGATGTTCACATGTCTTCACAAATTCTTAACATTTCTCACAGAGATGTACGGAGCGTGAACGCGGACGGCCCAACAAAATAACATTTTACCGTTGCCAAACTTAAAATTACACGAATTTGATCCCTTACATCCCTAAAATAAAACCTCTTACATTTTTTCATAGAAATATATTAATTCCAAATGTTTGCTGGCTTGGAAAATTAATGTTGTCATTCGGAAGCCTACTTTCGATTCTTATGAGAATTTAGAGATGAAATTGAAAGGGAATCTTGATAAGTCTATTAAGTACTTGTGAAAATCGATCCTCGTATTTTATTGACATAACTAGTAATAACATATTATTGCTTTATAAAATATTAATGTTTCCTCTGAGAATTCTGATGATTTCATATTTTATGCGAAAAGATTAACTAGTTATTCACTAGCTGTCCGCCGTGGTTTCACCCGCGTTCTCAGGATAACAAGTAGCTTATGTCCTTCTCCATACTATAGGCTATCTGCATGCCAAATTTCATGATGATCCGTTGAGTAGTTAAGGCGTAAAGTCGTAACAAACAAACAAACTTTTGCATTTATAATATTAGTTAGGATGTGCTTTAAGACATAAGACTATTTTAATATAAGCATAAACAAAAAACTTTACATTATCACAACCAAAACTAAAAGAAATCTCATCAGAAAAAGCAATTGTTAACATTGGCCGCATTTCGACGGAATCTAATAAATGTAGAGAAGTGAAATAGTAATTTTTTTTTTTTTTTGGGATTTTATGGCCTGGTTACTAAGACCTTTAAGCCACGACTTTATTATTCCGGAACCACTTTTCAGATTTTGTATTTTCAGTTTTATATTTTTACCACCGTATTTTTAATGTATTTAAATATTGGTTTATAAGTTTTAATGTCTTTTAATAGTTCTTTAAGCGGCGGCGGGCGGGAAGAAAAATCACTATAATTATTTTGCCACACTTCACTTAGTTCACTCGCGAGTACCAATCTGTCAATAAGGAACTTTTGACAGCTGAATATAATGTGGTCCACTGTTCCTTCTTCAACTCCGCAAAATGTACAGACATTGCTTTGAATTATATTTAACTTTGCTAGGTGTGATGGTGCTTTATTATGTCCATAACGTAGTCGGTTTATGGTGGTAATAAAATCACGACTGGCTCTTTGCAGGCTATCATACCATGGCTTTACTGGTAAGTTTTCTTGAATGCTACCGTACCACCGTCCTTTCGTTTCTTGGTCTTTCTTCCACATTTGCTCCCATAACATACTTATAGCTAGCCTTACATTACTCAAATAATCAGTCATAGGTACATACATAGTATCGGAGACATCGAGTGCATTTACTCCTCCGTAAGCGGCTTTGTCGGCCATTTCATTTCCAGTGATTCCTCTATGAGAGGGCACCCACATAAATGAAATTAGTTTCCCTGTATGATAATATTTGTATAACAATTCTTTAATTATGTACAGAATGAAATTAGTTTTAAAGTGAATCTTTAAATAGCTCAATCCTCTTATAAAACTTAAAGAATCTGTTACAATTAGAAAATATTTACAATTATCTACATTTCCAATTTGCAGAAGAGCCTGATACACTGCATAGGCTTCTGCGGTGAATATTGTACAAACATTCTGCAAAAGAAAACTCTGAGAAGAATTTTTTTGAGGATCATACACAGCACAGCGCACATAATCCTTACCCTTACTACCATCTGTATATAAAGTGTAGTAATTATTTTCTGATAAAAATTGCAACATCTCTGAATTATTTGTAATTGAATCTATTACTGTAATTGGGTGCATTATGCTTTTGAACTGGGAAGAATAGCAGGGCCAAGGGCACTGTTTTTTGAGTTTATAGCTGTTGTTTTCAATTTCCAGAAAAATGTGATACAACATTGGGGAGTTACCAACAAGGAGGCTCTCACCAGTTGCTAAAGGACCTGACACATTGATTCTACAAGGTATAATCTTGTTAATAATTTGCATGTTATCAGAGTACAGTAGTTTAAGGCAATACCGTTCGGCAAGTAGGAGACGTCTCAAGATCAGTGGCATAATTTTAGTCTCTACTTCCATGGCCCTTATGGGAGTTGAGCACATTGCACCCGATATTATTCTCAGAGATTTATTCTGCAGGATATCTAATTTTTGGCATGGTAGCTATTCATATATGCCAAAGAACTATAGTCAAAATGACTTCTCACAATAGCTTTATATAGAATAGACAATATTTTGGGGTCAGCACCCCATGACACTCCAGCCAGACATCTTATTATGTTAATAGCTCTCAAAGCATTTTTAGAAATATACCGAACATGTTCTTCGAAAGTCAGTTTTTGGTCTATGATGATTCCTAAGAATTTCTTTGAATGTACTCTGTTTATAGATTCTCCACAATACGAAATAACACTAGATGGATCATCATCACCAAAAATCATTAAACTGCTTTTTGTAGCATTGATCTTTAAACGTAATCTATCATTATAGTATAGACTCAACTGATTTAATGCTCTATTCATATTATCTATAGCAACTTGCAAGTTCTGACTGCTACTATACAAAACAATGTCATCTGCGAATTGCAAAATATTTACTTCACTAGTATTTACAAATTTACATATTTCACATGTGTACAAATTATATAGTAATGGTGAAAGAGTGGCGCCTTGCATTGTGCCTTTCGATGCACTTCTAGGACCATGTAAGATGTTATTATACTTAACATATAAGGTTCTATCATTTAAATAATTATAGATCCACTGACATAGTAGACCAGGTATACCCACATCAGACATAATGTTGACCAAGATACCTGGGTCGACATTATCAAAAGCTCCTTGGACATCTAAAAATACACAAACAGTGTGTGATTTTAAATTATTTGCACGTTTCAGGTCTGAGATGAGTGACATGAAGCTGTCAGCGCAACTACGCCCACGACGGAAACCATACTGCACATGTGGGATGATACCATTAGCCTCTACAAACCAGTCCAGACGGACTTTAATCATATTTTCGAATAGTTTACCGAGACATGAGGACAAAGATATAGGACGATACGAACTGGACTGTTCTGGAGATTTATCAGGCTTCAGTATTGGGATAACACACTGTGTTTTCCATGATTCAGGGATAATTTGTTTGAGCCATAAAGCATTAAGAATGTCAAGAAAGAGGTGCTGAACAGATGTATGGAGTTCTTTAATTACAATATATGGAAAGTTATCTAGACCTGGACTTGAGTTACGCCTAGATTGTAGACTTGATGTGAATTCATTCCATGTAAATGGTTCCAATAAAAATTTTGAATTGCTATTATTATTGTTACTGTTAAAATAGTTGATTAAGTTACTAGTCTCTTTTAAACCACTATTATCAGACAGTTTATCTAAAAAGGTAGGTATGAACTCATCTTTATGGGATCTAATGCTAGACTTAACACCCTTAAAAATCTTAATCATGTTCCATATTTTGCTTATAGGGGTAGTTCTATTAAAAGTATTGCACAAATCATTCCATCCAGTTGACTTCTGCTCAGAAATGGTTCTCTTTTTTAATGCATCAAGTCTCTTATAATTTATATAGTTATCTATTGTAGAATCACTTCTGTACAGTTTCAAAGCATTATAGGATGCTATTACACTTTGTTCGCAAACCTCATTCCACCAAGGTGCTGGAGGTCTGCTAGCAAAGTGGGCAGACTTAGTGAACTTTGGAACAACTATTTGCATAAGGGACTCAAGACGTATACAAAAATCGGTATAGGAAGAGAGTGGGTCTACTTGATTAATTGTAAAATCGCCAAACGCATTTTTTGAAAGTTCATTATATTGGCGCCAATCAGCTCTTTTGTACAAAAATTTATCAATGGGAGGGTTAATTTGGTATTTTTGTATGGATAGGGATATTTCGGTTATAGTTGGATAATGGTAACTTCCCATACAATCATCATGCACAGACCACTCGCATAACGGTGCTAAGCATGCGCTAGAAAAGGTGACGTCAATGGCTGAAGCGTTGGTTCTAGGACGGTTCACTGTAGTGAAACTGCCATCATTTAAGATGCACAAATCACACTCATCTATAACATCATATAAATCTTGTCCGCGGCCCTTAGTAGATAGGCAACCAAATGCAATATGGTGAGCATTAAAATCACCACTTATAAAAATAGGTTTAGGTAGGTCTCGAATTATATTGCGCAGTCTATGCAATCTTATGTGCCCACTGGAAGGAGGACAATATACGCAGAGTATAGTCACACTGCCACGCTCGGTAGATATTGACATAGCTATAGTTTGAATGTCCTCATAGAATGTTGTGTTTAAAATATTATATTTAGTCTCTGGTTTAATTAATATTGCTACACCATTGTGAGGATTCTTAGATGTTCTGGAATGGAGATTATAACCGGGGATTCTAAAATTGTGATGGTCTTTAAACCAAGTTTCATTAAGCAAGCATACATCAATATTTTGTTCTAGCATAAACTTAGTTAATAAGGGCTTTTTACTATTGGCACTTTGGATGTTAAACTGCGCAATCCGTAATTGGGACGTTTTAGGGGGACTTAAATCCATTATGGGGATAAATTTTTAACTAATATTTCTTCAATGAATAATGAAGTAATTGGGGTGGGATCAGACTTATTACCAATCTCTACCAATGTTTTTACTAGGGCCGCTCGTACTTCTTTATTAGCTATAACCTGGGCAATGAAGTCCATAGGGTGATCTTGTGGGTTCAGCGCCTGTGCAGCAGGCTTGTTATTAACATTTTTTTTAACATTTTTCTTTTCAGTATTTACTGGAATATTTACATTATTTACAGGGGGATTTACAAGTTGACTCTTAGACAATGGCAATGCAGGGTATTCGATCGACTTTGTTTGTGCGATACTCGCGTATGTTATTTTACTTTTCTTTTCTTCTATTTTTCTTAATTTAATGGGACATTCTCTTGCTATTGCTAGGTGTGGGCCTTGGCAATTAGCGCAACATATCTCTTTAGGTTTATCACAATCTTTGTAAAAGTGTTCACCAGAGCAGATCGAACACTTCTGTTTGCCATTACATATTTTAGCCGAGTGATTAAATTTCATACATTTGTAACATTGTTGCAGCGGTGGGATATATTCAAATACCCTGTATGAGAATAGATCATATTGTACATTGTCAGGTAAGATATTGGATAAGAAAGTGATACTGACTGTTTGCAGAGGAACTCTGTCCCGTCCTACTTTTTTTGTGAATCGTCGTATACAGATAATTTCGTAAATGGAACTCAACTTAGTGTATAAGTCCTTATTTGAGATATTTGCTGGGACAAATCTTATGATGCCAGTTTTTTCTATTTGGGTAGCCGGTATGTAAGCCTTTACGTTGTACTTTTCTAAGAATGCAGTGTTATTTAAAAAGTTGTTTGCTGTATTATATTGTTTGAACATTACTGCTATTTTATTTGCATTCAATCGCTGTATTGCCATCACACCTTTAACATCCGTCGTGAAAATATGATTGAGATATATAGGACTTTTATTGCCCAATCTATCTTTATGGTTGATATGCTCAACAAAAACTTTAAACTCTGTTTTATTTGAGTTTTCTGGATACTGTCTTTTATAATTAGGTTTAAAATAAGGCACATAAAGTACATCAGAACGCTCACCGCCACCGCTATCATCATTCACTTCATCAGTCCGAAGCCGCTTGGAGGAGTTGGGCGGGTTGTCCCCGCCCCCCTCATTCCCATCCATTTTATTTTTTTTGGTATTAATTAAAAGTGAATTTATTCTTTTACACAATAAAAAAAAATTACAAAATGTAATTTCAAATTTTTCCGCGTGAGCTTTTTTCAATTTCCCGCCAAGGAATCGTGAAATAGTAAAAATTCAAGGGAATGTCGCCAGTTTGCACGGAACCAAAACCAACATACATACGTTTTGCATTTTTACACTGCATTCTATTTAAATTCAGTGCCACTTGGATGCGGAGTCAGGTGTTACATTTTTGACACTTGGAAGAGCATAATGTTTGCAAACAACGTCTGATAAATAAAATGCTTACAGAAATGTTTGTTTTTAACATTGTAGTTATGTTAGGTCATATGTAATAAGACACAATTTTACCCAAAAAAATGTACCCATAAATGCATTTTTTTTTAATTTTGGTTTCCATAGTCAATCAGAAAACCTACCAGTTTTGTCATGTTCGTATGTCAATCCGTCCATCCGTCAGAACCTAACAGCTATTTCACTTGTAAACTGTAAGGCCCTTTGCACATTATAAGAAAATTTCTTGTGTCTTATCAGACACAAGACATAAAATGTATGGGCGTGTCTGATCCGACATTTCTTGTAATATGCACGGTCTCATATAACAACCAGTGCGACTGAATGTCTTATAAGACATGACTGATAAGACACAAGACATTTTCTTATAATGTGCAAAGGCGCTCAGTCTATGTTGCTCCATCCACTACAGTTAATAAATAAATTTCGAATTGAAAATACTACGGAACCTTAATGATATGAATGCATGGACTTTGCCTGTTTCTATATGCACATATTCGTTAAGACTATCTGAAACTGAAATATTACACGTTGAACATTTCAAAACTAACGAATATTTCAACAGACCAACCGCACACTCGAGTGCACTCAAAACAAAATTTCAGCCGCAAGTGAAGTTTAGCGTATTAACATTAGTGAAATGACGTCATTATGGGTGGTGCTGTGCGGGTGCCGCGCGCGGGTGCACTGAAAAGGCTCGTTGCAATTAAATTTAATGCGATACTACATTTTCACTGTATTTAAGAGCGCACTTGACGAGTGCGTTGCGTTTCAAATAATATTTTTGAAGTATGTTTACTTTACGTAACAAACAATATTGATTTGTTTTTTTATCGAAACTGATACTCGTGCATAATTTTATTTACTTCATTAATTAATTTAACTATAAAATTATAAACGTATGATGTTTAAAATATAACAGCTTCGGTAGCTAGGCCAGTTGGCGTAGTTGGTTATGATACCACTTATCATGCCGCAGGTCGTGGATTCGATTCACACCCAAGACAAGCATTTGTGTGAATGAACATGTCTACATGTCCTGAGTCTGGGAGTAATTACAAACAAAAAGTAGTATAGGTATGTGGTATATCAGTTATCTGGTTTCCATAGTCGACGATCGGCTTAGTTTAAAAAAATAAGTGTAATTATTTTCATCATATTTATCAGTAACCAGCATCATCATGAACTCTATTATTAATATAGAAAGTACGAGAAATCAAAGTCCTAAATTAACATACGTGAAATCACTAATTCACTGAATTCATTATCCATTACAAATATGCTTTCAGTCCCAACACCCGACGACCACATATTAAGATGCAACAAAAACATTATCCACTCATGCTGATTAGGGATCCACAAATCGTTAACGAACATCGATCATACTGTCAGCCGGGCTCAACCCTTCCAGACTACAGTATTGTCTCGGGGCTTGTACCAAAACTTGGATGTAGGATTCTAAACTCTCCTGGACTTGATGTATTGTGTACTTAGTCTGAAGATGTTTGAAACATACGGTGAAATTTTCTAACTGCTTGCGCGGTATTTATTTTTAAATCCGTTGGCTCGCGAATAGGATACGTGTCCTATAACTAGGTACATATAAAATAATATGGAGGAGCAAGGTGGATGATACCTTTAAAAGGGAAGATCTTTCGTCAGACTGAGTGTTCGTGGCAGGGGACCGCAGTACAATATTACCCAACTGATATGGCGCGTCGTGAATCTTCATTTGCACAGAAAAGAAAGTATGGCTCCGAATATTAACGAAAGAATGCTTAAAACTTACAATCAACCTTAGATCACTACTATAAGGTACATAATACACTGCAGCTGTTAGTTCCATCTCACTCGCAAGTCACGCCCCTCCGCACGGCGCGCGCTAACATGGCAGCAGCTGCCGACCAATAGCGTTTCCCGCGCTGTGAAAATGTATCTTCTGCGCAGGTACATCGGTAAGCCATATTAATTGGGTACTACTGTACAACTGTACATTTTGACAGTTGTATAACATCGTGGAACAAACTTCGTTAGCGCGATGTAGGATATCGTGGCGCCATCTATCGATCTGCGTGTGAACTTCGTTAGGTAGACGCTACAAATTGAATTCTAGAAGCTGCTATTCAAGTAATTAAATTAATATCTTAACTCGGTAAGTGATGATTTATCTGAAGGTTTTTTTTATACGACTAAGTCAGTAAATATGCATGCGTCCCGCCTGATGGTAAGCGGTTGCCGTAACCATATGGACACTTGCAACCAGCGTTGCCAGATATTTTTTCGGGCAAAGCGGGATTTTGTAAGTTCTTGAGTAAAAAAAGCGGGATTCTATAGCCGAAAGCGGGACATACTAAAAAACCGGCTAAGTGCGAGTCGCACTCGCGCACCGAGGGTTCCGTAGAAACTTGTAGGTAAATAGTTCATTGATCACGGGAATCGAGTCCTGAAGATTTTTCCGCTTTTTTTCTAATAAGTTGTAAGTACCTAATATAATCCCTTTTTTTTGTGTGGTGTGCTGCACCTTGCACTTGTGCGTGGAATTGCTTCTTGCCTTATGATTCCAGGTCAACGGGAAGTACTCTATAGGTTTTGATTGCCTTGCGAGCGTCAAAATATGCGGCATATAAGGCCGTTATCTTTTGATTGCGTTGACTTAGAAGTTTGATTTTTGTATGTCACAGTGACATTTACCGCACTTTGTCGCGGTTCTCTTCAAACACCACTGCAGTGTTAAGACGCGTCACTGGAAAGCTGGGTGTCATTTCTGTGCAGTGGTTTCTTTATAATTGCCACTTCTACGTCCAACGATGTTTTCACCATAGTAATCCTCGAAAAGCGGGACTGAGCCTGTCCCGCGCGGGACATTTAATTTTGGGCTAAAAATCGGGACCTCCCGCCAAAATCGGGACGTCTGGCAACGCTGCTTGCAACACACGAAGCATCGCTCATGTGTTACCGATCCTTCCCCCCACCCCCATGAGCTCTGGCGACCTTACTCACGCGCAGGAACACAACTTTACACAACATAAAGTTATTTGGCTGCGGTATTCTGTAAGCTGGAGGTAGGTACTTCCCGAGTCAAGCTGCTCTTTGAGCGAATAAACGCTATGCTCTACCTCTCTTAGACGTAGGTTGTAAG